>CAUJNA010000724.1:564105-639105 GCA_963377175.1 Effrenium voratum | reverse complement strand
CGTGCAATCATCCATGAAATGTCCAACAGGTGCAGGTGGCCTTTACCTGTGCCGAGGACTCTGACGGCCAGCCTTTGGGAGCGTTTTTGTTTCGGCCAGCTTTGAGGGCCGAGAATAAGGTCTTGGACTGGTCCCTCAATTTAGCCCCGGAATAGCTAAGACTCTCTTGCAACGTTCCGCTGCTCCACTTGAGACGAAGAAACTCAACAAGTCAAGCTGGATGGTTGCAGTTTGGACATTGATATCTTCCAGGTTCATTCTCATCCACAATGAGCCCTCTTGCTTGGTGCAATCTTTGGCTTGCAATGCCAGGAGGCACACAACATCCATTCAAAGACTTGTGATTACATTGAATACACAACTAATGATGGGTGCCATGTTCATTCAGTATTTGTGTCATCACAATGGCACAACTGTCCATCCTTGAGGTCATGTGTGGCGAATTCATGTTAAAAAGTCTGAACAGTGTCAATCCCGGGACAGCATGTGTTCCTGAAACATTCACTCCGCTATGTCATTTGACAACTCAAATACCATAAAATAGAGACCAGCAAGAAGGCATCACACACTCACCGCCTGGCAGCTCAAGATTAAGGACTATGGGACAGTTGGAAGTCTTGCCTGCGCAAAACTCGCCAAACCAAGCATATGGGTGATGGGTGCGTCTTTTTTGAGGGTACCTCGTTTTTGGTGGTGGGTTGCAAATTGGGTTGGACCCAAAAAGCGGTTGGTTTCCCTTACGCATCCTTCAGGGGCTGCAGTTCTAACTTGAGATATGGGTGCATCGTTTTTTGGAGACCCGCCGTGGTTCTCCTTTTTGGTTCCCCTTTAAAGCCACCAAAACTGGGTAGCCTGAAAAAAAAGACAGAGCCAAATGGAGAATACCGAATGCAAAAAGGGAGCTTTGGCTTGTGACGAACCGGGATGGGGCTGGTCATAGCTTCCTGACCCCCATGGACTCACTTCCGATCGAGTCAGTGGATGCAAACGAAAGCCCAGCTGTTGACTTGTTTGTTTACTGTACCACCAAAATGGCCCAAGCCCAAACCGTCACTAAAGTCCGAAACGGAGCTCAGGCAGTGAGACCCAGAAACAAGGGTGATCATCTTTGGGGGCCGGTCCTGCACAGGGTGGTTGGACCCCGCACTTCCGTTGAGCGGTTCATCTGTTTCAATTTCACGACCTCAGCTTTTGACGAAACCCAAAATTACATGATTTGCCTTAAACTTGTGGTTGACGTTGGAATCGGAGCAACAAAATAAATTTTAGCAGTCAGTGGGATTTCCCACTAAACCACAACAAGCTAAAACGTAACATGTTTCCCAACAACAACCCATGAAACACGACACACCTATTTTTCAGTGGTTCGCAGGACCCAACGCGGCTAAGATGTTTTGCCTTAAACTAATTTCCCATGTGTCCCAACAACAACCATGTATAGGGTTTGCTACCAGGAATTTCCGGTTTAGCTCTCCTCAGCCTTCCGGTAAACTAAGGCCAAACAGGTCCCGAAGAAGCAGCGGTTCCCATTGGTTTTCCCCTTCGGATCTGCGGCTTTGGCCTGGAAAAGTCCACGCAGCGGAAGCGCTTCTTCGCTTGGCTCATGACCTGCGCAGGACTCACGGGGGGTGGCTCACGTCTTTTTGTTGGGGAAACCGACAGGAACCCTCCCATTTTGGGGGTGCATCGTTTTTGAGGTCAAAACATCACTGGTCTTTTTGCTTGGAGAGGGTATTCTGCATGAGGGTTGTTAACTGATCTGATAATCCAAGGTGGGCCAGGCTCAACACTCCGAGGTTAGTCATCGTCATGGTTTCCTGACAAACCAGGACACCTGCCTAAAAAGCCCATTCCTGGGTCTTTTGACTATGGCACGTATTGGGTATGTGTCCAAGCGGGAGCCCCCAAATTGATGGCTGTCCTTTTGTATCCTTTTCAACCAAGGTGAAAAGGGTATCCACGAAAACACGCACCACTGTCCTTGCCAAGAGTAACTTGTGAGGTCGCTACTTTTTGTTTCCAGCAGACTCACTGCTTTGAACCCTGACCATTTGCTCATCTCGTTGTAAAATCCTCGCTTGTTCACCGACCTAAGGCTCCTCATAGGAACCTTGTGCCGCAAAACTCTCTTTGTAAGGTCTCTATGATTACCCCTGCAGCTTCAAACGACTAGAAAAAAGTAGATGTTTTGGTCATTGCATTGCTTTTGCCCGTTTCGTATATTTTTACCGCAAAACGACTAAGACGCCTAGAAATTGGAATTTTTGAGTGTTTCCTTCTTGCACAGGGCTTTCTCTCTCATTGGGTGAGAAATGCTCTTGTTCGTACCACTGACTGTTGGTCGCAACACGGGCGCAGAAACCCGCAAAACGCCCGCAACAACCCGCAAACGAGTGCAAATCCCCAAAAGTGGGTCAATTGGGTTTGTTTGCATGCACTGCCCGCTCAAAAGCATGCCCTGATTGGGGACTGATGTAGGGTCATGCTTGCAAGGGAAATGCAAGCACCGATAAAGGAAACTATATATGATGTCAGATCTTGTTGGCTCAAATAATCTCAAATATCTTCCCAGACGGCCGGCAGCACCTTAGACGCCGGCCTTCGTACTAGTTTGCCAGCGGTTCGTACCAGAACACCCAGTTTTCCTCCAATCGAACCCATTACCGAACACGCCCAGTTCTGCGTGTTTGAATCTCCAGGCCTCATTTAGAGTCGAGAAGCTTGTCCTAGAAGCAACCAACAAACCCGTGCGTTACGTGCAAGCGCTTGAAGAGCATTCCTGTCTAGAAGCTCCGTGAAGAAGTGAACCCACGAGTTCAGGCACCAGGATACCTGTCATTCGGTGGCTCCGGTTGCAAGATACAGCAAACATTATAGGGTTCCCTTCAAGTAGAGCCTGTTCAAAGACATGTCTGTTCGTCTGTGACGGCGTCTTCAAAAGGCGTTGTTTCTCTTCCGTGGGTGGAAGGGTACCTCCGACACACAACTGTTTGACGAGGTCAAGGTCTGTCACACAATTGTCCCCGTGTTTGGCAATCTGACATGGGTGTTTCTCAAATTGTAAGGACCCCATGCTGTTTTTTCCCATTTTCCCTTGAAACCCCATGGTCCAGAATCCCTTTCAAGAAACACCGCAGGTCTTACTTGGATGCTCAACCAACTCAGTAAGTAGGTCATAACTTATGAGTCATAACCATGGTTACAACTTGGGCAACTGGTGTTAGTCCCCATTGTTGGGGGTCACAAAGGATTTCCCCCCAATTAAAACTTCATCAATTTCCTGGTGGGTCCGTTAAAACCATGGTAAGCTATCTACTAAGTTGGATCAACAGATCAACAACCAAACAGCACCTTGTCCAATCCCCTCCCCCCTCCCCTCGATCCGATCAACCGATCCGCGCCTCAGGGATGGAGCAGTTGCCCACCAAGCCAGCGATGCCGGCGGCCGCCGCCCGGTTGTTGCGGTAGCTGAAGAAGCCCGTGACCCAGACCTGGCAGTGACCGAAACCGGACACATCCCTGGGTTTTTCACGGCAAATGGATGGCGTACCCCAGAACCAGTGGCATGGGTGGGTTTTCCCTGGCAAATGGATGCCATAAACCCCCAAAAGCAGTGGAACCCATTTGATGTCCAAACTAACGAAAAGGACACCTACCAAACGGCCGGGGTCTGAGAGGATAGCCGTCCAAATGCAGAGGGCCGCGGTTTTCTGGAGGTTTCCTGTAGAGCATGTTCATGTTCGTCTGGGGACGATGTTTGAGAGAATCCCCTGTGGAATGGGCACATGCCTTTCACTGGGACAGGGTAACGCATCACAGCTTAAAAACCGAGGAGATAATGCCCAGCGCAGAGATGTGGCCCTTGCTGATGTCTGAACTCCCCAAGGTTACAAGTTGACAGGCTGCTTGCTCGTCAGGCAGGACTTGCTCCTTTGCTGGAGCCCTCGGCAGAAACATACAGGCCCCCATATAATTCAACCTCTGCAAAATCAAGGCCTATCCAGGCCGCTGCAAAAAGCAATCCAAGCCCGTCCAAAGCATGAAGTCAACTCTCTGCATGGAATCAGGTTGTCTCAACCGTAGCACCCTGCAACAGTCCAATCGAACATGCGCAGGGGGATATCATGCCAGACACCATCGGTTCTCTTTCATCGCTGGTGTGGGCATTTGAGGTGCCTAAACTACGCAGACTCTAAGCCCGCACCCACAAGGTTTGAAAGAACTGACGCCAGAGAAACGACCACCAGCCATCTCGCCCATTTCTCGCTTTCTGTGCATTTCCTTCCCGCGGCCAGAACCGTTTCGTTCTTGTGGCGCCTGTCCAACGTGAAATCACACGCGGTTTCGGCCTGAAGGTATTTTTTAGGCTTCGGACCCCGCAAAACGGCAAAGCCGGTTTTCTTCTGATTACTTCCCTTCAAAAAACCGAAAAGGGCGGGGAGTACTTCCCACCTCAGACCACTTCCCTGTAAACCCCTCCCTTTAAATCGGGGACTATACCAAAGACCAAACGCTCCCTGCCTGGAACCTGCTGCGGAGCATCGAGGCGCGGCTGAGCACCATGGAGGGCAACATGCCCAGGAAGCGCATGGCCATGGGGTCGAAGATGTGCAGTAGGATCGCCGACTCACGGAAGCATGACGTGTCACGGGTGATACTGTGGATGGTTGCGAAATCCATTTCGCACCAATTTGAAACCATGGTTGAAACCATTGCTTGTTGGTATTTACAGAGGAATCATTCCAGGGTTTCTTAGGTGGTGCGGGTTTTGGTCCCTCCACAGTACTTTTTATGGGGTACTGGCTGTTTCGGCACCTGTGTTCTTTTTGGGACTGGGAATCACGTTTTGCGTTGCACTTGTTTTGCCGGGTGCTGTTTTTAGGTACCCGATTTGCGTAGGGCGGAAGAACCCACGAACCTGCCCGCCAGTTGTTGGGGTGTGTTTTGGCACAAAAGGAAACGGAAAACCACCATTTTAGGGTTCCCCCGAAAGGCACACACACAATCTTGTATTGTCTCTTATTCAATAGTGTACAAAGGAAAACCGAAGCCATTTTGGGGGCTCTGAAAGAAGACACACCCGCCTATTTATTTTTGGCACGGTAAAACCCAAGGCCCAGATTTGAATGTTCACGCCACTGAGTAAGCATTCAAAACCATCACTTGGGTAACTTGGGTGATCGTACCCTGCTAACTGTGGTTGCGGAAGTTATAACCTACTAAGTTGGTTGAACATCCAAAAACGGTTTCGCTCAATGCTCAAACCGCGGTTCAGAAGGCGAGATCAAGCGGCATTACACAAATCATGTTTTAGTGTCGCTCGCCTGAGGAATACAATGTGCGGGAAGGGCCTTGGCAGAAACGGTGTGTGGGGATGCATTGCTTCGGAGGACATTGACAGCTCTGCCTTGTCTTGGCCGAAGGTTCACAATCCACCTATCAAGGTTGCACTTGTCAAAGGCCCGGCGCGCGATCAAGGGAGCTAGCTAGCGCATACACGCGCTAAATGAGTTGCTGTCAAAAACTAAAAGTCCAAGCTTGTCAAAAACCAACAGAGACCTGCCTGTTACTTCCATGTGCGACTGGCCAAACGCCAAAAGCTGAGCGTGGTCTCATGATGGGCATCCTGCCGGTCTCTCCCGTGAGCCGTGCGCAACATATCTCTAGAACGTGCCTGCCTGAATCGGCTTCCGACGGAAATGTTGGATCGATTTTGCAACACACTTCCGAGGACGCACTATTGTCAAGTTGTCCAAGGCAAAAGGAGCCTCCTGTGCGTCCGGGGTGTCTTGTCGCCATGCCTTCGCAATTGGCTTTTATCATGGACTTCTAGGGAGGCTACGAGCGGGGAGGCTATCCCTGGATAAGCCAAGGCTAAGCCCATTCTCAGGCCTTATGGGTTAATGAGGGATAGCCTCCCCCTACGATTTCCATGATTTTAGGAGACTCCCTCAAATTGTATGTCAGCAAAGGGATGCAACAACGCAAGCTCTTTCAAGGCTGATAAGTGCGCATCCCCAGCCCCGAAGGTTTTGCCAAGTCACGACAATGACGTGCATGAGGATGGCCAAAATCTCCTGTGGCAGTACTCCCCATCAAGACCACAAAGCAGGGAAATCTCGAATCCTCTTCCAAAAGCAGGGTTCCTTCTTCCACACTAGAGAGTCTCGGCTTCCAGGCGAGTCTTCAAGCAAGCACTCCAACCAGCAAAGCACTATAACAACCCTTTATCAATAGTCTGCCACCGTCAAAAGCTTGAACGCAGTAGCTAAGGCACTGGACTGAGCACTCATGAGAGATAATGTGACTACAGAAATCCCAACATAACTCATCAACCTGCCAGGAAAAACAGGGTAGGGAATACAGGAGGAGTTCCGGTGGTGAACGATATCTAAATCCAATACCGAGCCAGTTTTCAAACAGGACTCAGCCACAACGCAAGACAGTAACGACAAACCAATGGGCAATGACTAAACAATGCTCACCGGAAGGCAGCGCGATTCCGACCCTTGAACGTTGCCCGTTCTACTCGCTGCTTCCGCGAGACCCAAAATTGAGGCGGCGCAGCATTCGAGTCGATCGCCGACGCGCAGTTCGGCAGCCCCGGCTCGCAGATCGCAAGTTTTCTGCACAAATCCCGCACGTGAAGTACGCTTTGGCAGCTCCAGCTCGAAAGTCGCAACTTCTCAGCTGGGCCCCTGCTAAAGGTCTACCCTTTTAGAGGTCTTGTGGAACTACCACTAAACCCTAAAAACTCAACTGAAATACCAAAGGAACGGATGCCTGGGAACCACCAAGTCAGCAGTGTAAAAATTACGCGAAGTAGCCTTTGCCCGGGTCAATTCCAGGGTCATGGCTGAAAGCCAAAGCTTGCGCCGCGGCTTCCGCGGAGCCTACTTCTCCACGCATCCAAAACAATCCATACATGGCCAGCATTGTGCTTCAAAACATTGGGCTTCCTTGCGGGCGCGACTTTGCAACTAAGCACATGATGTTTTTACTTTATTTTGTTTTAGTTAATCTATTTATTTTTTTCCGGATAGATCGAACGGTTGCGGGTCCAGGAATATCTCTCTGCGAGGATCCTCCCCGCGTTCCCGCCCCTAAGGTTCGGTTTGCGCGTTCTTTTGCGCGCAATTGCGGGTTCTCTCTTCAGAGAATCCTCAGTGGCTGCGCCGCTCTGGCGACCGCCCCAGTGGCGTGCGGCCACTGGCCAGCAGTCAGTTTGCGCTTCGTTTCGTGAACATGTTTGTGTGGCTTGCGGCGTTCATCGATTCCTGCGCCAAGATACGATGACTAATTCGCAAGAGGGCACTCCAACATGAAGAGTCCAATGACTTTATTGAAGCATTGAACCCGAAGCTTGATTGAATAACGCGCCTTATGCGAGCTTACGCGGCCCGCACATTTTATGACGCCGAAGCAAGCTACGAGAACCGAGTCTAAAGTCTTAACGTAAGGGGTTTGGAAACTCCTCAATTGTTTCCACAGGTTTCTCTTGGTTTGCTTGGGGTGGGGCTGCACTTCTGACAACCCCGCAGGGCCCCGCAACAAGGCTTTCTCCTGAAGCGCTTGTTCCCAGTCTTTAATGTCAAATGTCAACCTCACATTGTCGCGACTTTTTGAAGCTACCCTTTTGGGAACCCACATGTTCCATTTTCAAACTATATATGGACCATACCCCAAGCCTCCATTTGCTTAAGTCCGCTGGACAAAATAACAATATGTCCAGGAGTAATAGATTCCCTTTAAAGCCAACAGCGGGAAACATATACTTATCCAAATGGAAGCAAGGTAGACTGAAATCAACCGTGGGGATCCTGGCTACCCTGGTGCAATCTTTGGTGGACAGTGCAGAAATGACAATCTGCAAGGCATGCAGCGAAGTGACGTGTTGTTCGCAGAAAGTTTGAAGGTGTCTCAAGCCATGGCAATCCAATATACTTGGCTGACGTTGGAAGGGGAGCAACAAATTAAATCTTAGCAGTTCAGTGGGGATTTCCCACTAAACCACAATCAGCAAAACTGTAACATGTTTCCCAACAACAACCATGTATAGGCTTTGTTCGACCAGGCAAAAACCATCCCTTTGAGCTTCCGAACCGATTTTTCCGGTTCAGCTCCCGTCAGCCGATGCAATTTTCTGCGGCCAAGCGTCAACCAACAGGAACGTCGCTGCAATCGTCCACATGCACCTGCGAAGACCAACAAAAGCTCCAGAACTGATCTGCTCAGCTACCTTTCGGCCCTGTGCAACTCATACATTTGTACATGAAGCGCGACAAATGCATCGATGGTACAGCCCCCTTTCTGCAATCAGATAATCACCGGCCTTTGCATTGACAAAGGGGAAGCAACATGCCGCATGAAAGGTTGCCTTGGCTGATCTCCAGCAGTATAGTTGTTGAGCCCCTAGACCCCAATCAGGTGAGCTGTCCAGTTGAGCCAGGAAAGAAAATGAATTATCAAGCTGGTTGGAGGGCAGTTAATGTTGACTCCGAATTCATATAAACGTAGGGTGTTCCCTCCAAAGTGATAACCACCCACTAAAAGGGCGCAACCCCCGAGACAATCACTTGGTTGACGTTGGAAGGGGAGCAACAAAAAGTATTTTCTAGCAGTTAAGTGGTGATTTCCCACTAAACCACAATAAGCAAAAAATGCAAAATGCTTCCCAACAACAACCATGATCAACGGGTTTAGCTTCATCCGCCGATCCCATTGCCACTCTTTAGCCCGTTCCCATGTGCTCCGCGCCAGCCTCTGCATTCGATCCGGGTCTGAGAAAAACATGGTCACGAGATTTCCGACGACCATGAATGCCAGAGCGGTCATACGCCTGGCAAAGACTGCTCAATGCTCATGGCACCACGCTGGCCCAAGTGGATGACACATCTCAGGTGGGAACTATGCCATCTACATTTTGCCAAATCCTATGTAATCCTTTTGTTGCGCAGCAATGAAGAATACTTTGCTGAGCTCCGTGTTGCCGGCTTCAGCATTTGGGCATTGCATCTGCCAAGGGATCCTCCTGCTAACATGTCCAAAAGAGAACATGACATCCAGAAAGGTCGCACAGGGACGGCATGACCCAAGAATTTGGCGGTGTTGGCCTGCTGAAAGAAAGCCCTTCACATGTGTTTGGTGATCCCAGCTTTTCAAGTCGATCCTCTTGCCCTCGATGAGCTTGAAGGGATGGGCTGCAAGCCACGATCAACTTGTATGCAACGCTCTCACAAGCTGAGCTGCAAGGCGCTAATCCAATGCCGTCCTGCCCAATTCGAGACCACACTTTGTGCCAGGAAGGATACCCCGAAAACCTGCCAGCCCAGGACATTGAAACAACCATGTTGCACGTGTCATGATGCACCTATACACGTGTATGTCGTATACAAGGAAAAAGTTACGTCGCGTGGCAAAGAGATTCGATCCAAAGGAGAACAACATGCCACTAAGCAAAGAAGGCACCAGATGTTGGCACTGGAACTCTCAGCAGATATCTCCATTTTATGTTCTTGCCCGCTAAGGCCCAGTATGCGGGAAGCATATACAGCGATAGCCTACGAGTGAGGTGCAATGGACAAGGTGACTTTTCGTTCCAGGTAGCTTGGATGCACTATTTCCCTACAAAGAACCGAGAGATTTGCGCTCCTTCCGTTGCATGCAGGCGCCAGCTTCGAGGATTGTGATTTCGCAAGCTAGTTCGATCAATGATTCCAGTCGTTGAACCTCCCAACACCGTATGGCGCATCTACGACATGATTTCTGGTGACGTCGCATTGCAAGAGCACGGCAGAGCAACCTCTCGTGACTTGGAGGGCTTGAATCGGATGAGAAGACCACCCACTGGGCGGTTTCCCGAAGTTTCAAGAGATGCAAACACCAACAATGCGCACAAACCAAGAGAGGAAGCAAACAAGTTGAGGTGTCATGTCCTTTTGTTTTGGAACGCCCCCTACAAAGGCCCCGGGAAACCAACAAAAACACACACGCGCGTTGTCTAATTGTGCGAGGTGACATGCACAGCTGGGCCAGGTTCAGGTGGCAGCCGATGGGATCCATGTCCATTCCGTACCTTTGGACTCGAAGGCCGAGACCCCAGCCATCACAGACCCATTGAAGGGGTTAGGACCTCCATTGGATCGGGGGATCCCTACATTCGTTGCGCCCTGACCAGCAAAAAAAAAAACTGGAATCTCCGCCTGATGGGATGTCCATGATCCCTTCCGGGTAATGCCAATTGTTTGACCATGCTTACTGTATACGGTCATGGAGACTTCGGGTAGTTGGCAATTGAAGCCAGAAAAGCAGTTCGAAGCCAATGCTGCCAATGCAACAGTCAATGCAATCAAGGTGCCAAGCCAAACCAAAACACACATGCTGGCTGTTTCCCAGTCATGAGCCATGACTGTTTCCCTTTGAAATCTTACCTGACACTGGAATTTTTGCCCCTGGACAATCTTACAATTGTTGGGCAAGAGGGGCTGGCGCACTCAAGAACACCCAGTTCGAGGCAAGCAGAAAGCAGCGGGAGGCGGGCCGTTTCAGGGCATGTCGACTAAGGCTGCAATACAAAGCACTGGGATCTGTGCCTACAAGATATGCTTTGAATTCTGACACCCTGGGGGCAGCAAGTGCAATGGAACTAGGTGGGACCAGGGCAACAAAGGATGAAGTGCTTTAGCGGGCGGCTTTAGCACCTGAAAACCAAATGCTATGGCTTCAATAAATCGAGAACGGAACGGCGTTGCTGCTGAACATTTAAGCCGGGCAAAATCTATTGGCCGACTCTTGGGTAGGCATCACGCGCGGAAAGTCACCCCCCCCCCCAATGAAAGGTTTGGCAAGTATCTCGGGCCTCACCGCCCACACGCTCGCAATTGTCCAGTTTCCCAGCAGCTGGAGGGGCAAGGAAACTGTTTTTGGGGTTGGTCTTGGGCGTGCCATGCCACTTCTCCCCCCTACTCGTGCTTTGGGAGCATGATGTCGGGCCATTCTTCTAACAAAAGCAAATACTTAGCTTTAAACTAATACCCCTAAGCAACAACGGGTGTCTATATATATATATATAGATTCATACTGAGAATTGGGGGGGCGAGAACAGCTGGCGGCATTCGCGATTTGGGCCCGAATGCTGGCCGGGTCACATGCTGCACTCATTTCCTGCAAGTGACACCAGCTCACTCTGGATTTCATCTGCAATGTTTGCAGTTGTGAGTGGCGTGTTCAAATAGCACCCTTTTCTTCGCGAACAAAAGCGACCTAACCCATTGCCTTGCATGTTTGGTCGGCAAATTGTTGATGCTGGTCCGTTGCATTTGCTCACCAAGATGCTGTGCTTAGTTGTGCCCATTGCTCTGCTCCTGCTTGTGATCAGTTACGACTTGTGGCTTGCATTGCTCTTACTGTCTCAGCTGTCTCTTGTATGCTGCATGTTGTAGTCCGAGGTATGCTCTCATCTTGTACTTCCATTCTTCAAACCTGGTGCACTCGTCTGTGAATCCCGGTGATGCTATTGTGTACTTGTGTATTCCTTGCAACGGCTGTTGCTGCTGCTGCTGTTGTTGAGCCGCCATTCTTTGTGAGGTGTATGGAAAGGCCGCAGATAATAGAATCTTTCACAGGTGTGTGATGTTTGTCACTGCGCCGCTACCATGTTGAAATGGAATGAACTGTGTTCCTCTGTGACCTAATTGCCTGTGATTAAGTGGCGCATTGTTTTTTAAGTGGGCATCGACGTATAGGAATGTACAAACGGCCGGTGTGCGAGCCGTGCGCCATACAGTACCATATTTCAAACATGGACATTGCGAAGTGCTCTGCCCGGAAGCGGTGCATCCAAGGCCAGGAGACAGAAACTTGCTCATACAGTATGTCAAGCAAGTCATCGTTAGTATCAACCAAACAAACACCTGTCTCTAGAAGCAACACCCCAGGGCCCCAGTCCTGCATGCTGGTCCAAGGAGATTTGGATGGCGGGCCAGACCTGGAAGATGGCCTGAGAAGCCACTGGGATGTTGAAGCAATCTGTGGATGGTGACGCGAAATCCGTACACACACCACTCAGTTGTTCAGTGACTCTGGAAAAAAAGGGACCCTTTTTGAGGAAGACCATTTTTAGTGGGGCAGCCACCGAAAAAAGGAAAAAAGGGTGGCACTGAACAACTGAGACCACTTTGAAACCATGGTTGAAGCCATAACCCTTGTTGGCATTTACGGGGGAATTGAATCATTCCAGGGCTTCTCAGGTGGTGCAGGAATTCGTCCATCCACAGTAGGTAGCCTATGACCATGGTGATCAGGGGACGATCACCCCCAGTTACCCAAGTTAGAACCGTGGTGTGAACATCTAAGTTGGATGCAAGACGCCAAGCCATACGGCTCTTGTGGCAGTGAAAGGCCCTAGGAGAAAGGGCGGCCAAAGGTCGACTTCGATTCTGGAGACGGAAACATACACATTGCGAGGACAATCTGGGCGAATTTAGCCTCCAGACGTTTAGGAACACCTTCCCCAGCAAGAAAGTAATCTAAGTGTCTGCCAGTCAGATTCATGGAGCTTACAGGTAATATTGCCTAGGTACCAGCAAGTGGGCTGAAACCTAAATAAGTCGGCATCCGTTGAAATGCTTTGGAATCTTTGTCCGCATTGCAATGCCTGATGCAGGCGCACTTTGCGAAACGTGCAATGTACGGCTCCTTTGTAACAATGAGTGACCAACAAGAAAGGTGACATGTTGAACTGTACTCGTAGGTGTCGGCCCATCCAAATATAAAAACCAAGAAAGCCTCTGAACCTACGCTATTGACCGCCACAAAAGAAATGAGCGAGGAGGTTCGTTTTTGTTCTGGGCTGGGCTTGCAGGCCAGGGTGTGTGCTAATCAGGACACCCTGACCCTAGGCTTTGGGGCATTGAGCTTCATGATGTAACTCTGGACGCACAAGCTCACATTCTCACAACTGTCATGTCCAAGTCAGAATGTATACTCTATTGCTTGCTTTTGTTTGAGTCACTGGTAAAATGCAAAATGTATCCTAAGTCTAACCCAGTTTCAGCAAGTGAAGGAACACAAACTGAGCTTCGGGGTGCGCGTGGCCATCCTGTTTCCCTTGAACGACTGTGGCAGCCCACTTTGCAGTTGGATGAAACCTGCCGCTGGCACAAGCCACCTCCAATCGTGACGGTGATACATTCCCTTTCACACCAGGGGAAAATCCAACATATTCGTTTCAGCACATGGAAGCAAGGTAGACTACCTGCAGGCTGAAGGGGTTTCCACTGACACAAACCACCTACTAGCCACCTACCACCTGCGTTTTGTCCATCTGCAAGGCCTCGAGACCCGAACCACGTCGAGACCCGAACCGAGGCGCCCCAAGCAACGCCACGGTGGCCAGCTGCAACAGCGCCTGCGGGGCACATATATTTTTGGCTTTTGACTTAGGTACGGTATGTAGGTATGTAGGTATGCAATGTAGGGATGTCGGTATGCAGGATGTATGTAAATGGTATGTAGGGATGTCGGTATGCAGGTAGGTATGTCTTGGTATGTGGGGATGTAGATGTTGCTTGCATCAGTGTTTTCTTGATTTATCTTGGTGTCTCGTCAGCATGCAAGCTTTGTCAGAGACATGTGCTTCAAGAACGCAAAGGGTGCATGCTTGACATGTCAGTTGTGAGGGAGAGCTTCCCAATTCGTCCGATCTGGTTTGGTCATATCTAGTGCTTCTCCCTGACATTACATCGCAAGCAGCAATGGCTGATGAAAGAAACTATCGCCTGAAACGTGACGAATTGCTGTCCACATTTCGCGATTGAAGTAAGCATATGGAAGCTGTGGACAGCAAAAGAAGTAGAAGCTCCTGTCAAAGGGTTTCTGTGAGCAAAAACTTCCTGATTGCCCGCCTCTCGGGAGGATGGGCCCCCTTTAAGCCTTAAGCAAAGGCGCCAGGCGCGTGAGCTTGGCGTCATCCTGCAGGGGAGCCAGGCAGCAACAAACGATCTGGCAGAAGTAGAGCAGGAAGCCGAAGATGACCTGGCACTGAACAGCTTCGGAGTCTTTCATTCTGAGAGCCACTCTGATTGCAGATTCCTGGACACCAACCTGCAACCTGGTAAAAGACCTCCGACATCGTTTAACAGAACCACGCTAGTCTGAGAGGCGAAACATGGTCTGCCATGAGATCTCGAGACTACGGTGGCACCTTTTACAAAGTGTTGAGGCCTTGCAGTAGTAAACGCTGGTCAGCCACCACTGTTCCTGTTAACAATGGGCTCCCCCAAACAAGTCTCACGTAAGGGAGGCGCAGCAAAACTTGCCCGGATTGTTTGTCACGAAGTTTCCCTGGATGTAACCCCTATCTGATCTCAGCCATACTAAGCCCTGAAGCAGCCACACATCCCGCCATAGCGTTCACCGCGTAAGCTCCAAAGAAACTCTGGACAGGAACTTATTCTTCAAAGCTTCACGGGCCTGACAAACGAATCTGCTTCGACACAATCGCCCTATAAACAAAGTGCTCTGCATAAAGTCACAAAACACACATGCTCGCAATCTTGGAGGTGTAGGCTAGAATCTTTCGGCGGGTCGAGAAACGCCAAATGCTTCGCGGCTCAAAAGCTGCAAAGACCGGTTTGCGGGGTTTAGCTGGGTTAGGGTTGATGTAGGGTGAGTTTAGGGTTGGGGGTCGGTTTTGGGCCGGTGGGTTGGTTCAGGTTCGGTTTTGTGTTGGGTTTAGTTAGGTTGGATTTGGGGGTGGATTAAGGTTAGGGTGGGTTAAGTGTTGGTTTAGGGATTGGTTTTAAGTTGGCTTAGGTTGCTTCACATCTTGTTTACGGTGGGCTTGGGGTCGATTTAGGGTTTTAGGGGTTGAGGGTTGGTTCAGGCCGGGTTTAGAATGTGTCTACAACGGGTTTAGGATTGGCTTAGGGTTGGTTGAGAGCGGCTTTAGGGGTGTTTAAGGGTGTTTAGGGTGGGCTTTGGATGAGTTTAGGGTGGGTTCGGGGCTGGGCTATTGGGTTCAAGAACGGATCAATGTGAGTTTTTTGGGGCGGGACTAGGGCTTGTGTTCAAAGGGTTCAGGGTGGAGGTGGGCGTGTGGGACGTTTAGGGTTGTGTTTAGGGTGTTGGGTTAGATGAGTGGGTGTAAAGTGGGTGGGTTTAGGGTGGATTTAGCGTTGGTTTAGTGTGGATTTCGGGTTGGTTTACGCCGGTTTGGTTAGGGTGGTTTAGAGTAGGTCTGTGGTGGGTGTGGGGCTGGTTTGAGCGGGTTTAGGGCAGGTTTGCGGTTTGTTTAGGGCGGCTTTTGGGTTGTACTTCCTCTGAGTCTTGAACACTGCTAGCATTCGAACACTAATGGGCTCATGTTGCACTCCTCGCCGTCAAAGGCATTCTCAACAAAACGCCCTCCGCCATTCCCGTTTCAGAAACGCGACGCTTACCCAGCTCAAGTCTTCCAAGCCGTTGGCTTTCTGTTGGTTTGTTCAAGCGCCCACAGGGCTTGCCTGGTCGATGTACTTGCCTGTGTCCAAGACATCAGCATCCTCAAGGCTTCGTGACCGAGAGTACTCGAACATGACGCACACCTGGCGACGGAAAGCATCTACTCACCCGAAATGGGGGCCTTGGGGAGAGCGCCAGGCAATCCCTCATTCTATCGGGGTACGCTCGGATTGCAAACTCTGCACGCACAGCAGCACAGCAGATAAAAGCACTGAACAACAACTAGAGTAGCTGAGTAGCTGCATTACCAGGTCCGAGCACTCCTCGAATACTCATTAAGAAGCACTCCCAAGATAATCTGTTACGTATCGATCACTCTTGATTGGGTCACGTAGGCACAAGCTAAATCCAGCCCAACGCGGATTCTTCCATGCGCCATCGAACGCTGCGCCGTCAGCTGTCGTGAGCGCCAGTTCAACCTATCTTGAGCTGTTCAGAGCCTGTCCTACTCATCCCGTGTCCAGCAGCTAATTTATGTTTCGTCCATTGTTACTGTTCAGGGCAATCCTATGTGCTCCATTCAAATTCAATCGCCTCCCAGAAAAGGAAACGAGCACGACAAAGCGCAACTTCAAACACCACAGCACTACTCTCACCATGGGCTAACTCTAATCGAAAGTCAGTGTGGCTCACTTTTGCTTTTTGTCTAGCTCACCAAGGGCCTGTTGGGGGGTCCGTTTTCTGAGCAGGTGGCAACATGGAGGAGTGAACAGACCTCACGGGATTCGGACAAACCAACTCTTTTTCAGCCCAAGGCTCCGTTGTCTCCGACAAACCTTGGCTCAACGCAGACTCCGACGATCTACGCCACTCATTTGAGCTTATATTTTTGCGAGGGTTCCCCATTTGGTTGGTTTTAAAGGGAAACCAAAAAGACACCAGCCATTTTTGGGGGTCCCCTGAAAAGACACGCCCATGAACGTCCTTGTGCTCAACACTCTCTCGTGCAGACCGGTGTCTGTTCCCCACTCTAAAGGGGGAACCCTTCTAAATCCTGCGGTCCAATGAACCAAGTTGGCCAACGTCAAAACAACACCTTGGACCTCCGGCCAAACGAAAACTCTGTTTTGAAAAGGCCTTTTAGGTCAACACCAAAGGCTCCTCCCCAGTGGGATCCCGTGGGTCTATCTTGCGGGATCCGTCTGTACGCCATCCGCCAGGATTCAGCCTTGCCGCCGATAGCCGGTACATCTATCTACAGGGCTGGTGCTTGGTTTTCCATTGCATGCTCGCCAAATTCCTAATATCGGACCCAATTTTCGGGCTCCTTCGCAACATGTGCAAATAAACTCTCATTGGTACGATGGATTCCCTAAATATTGCAAGCAAAACAAGCACACGTCATGGGGCAATACAAGGATTTTCCTTACTCCCCGCTTGCATCAATGGTTATGGAACTAGTCTCGGCGAATGTCAAGACTGCCCTTTCCAAGCAGTTCCCTTGATCCTGATATTTTCATGATGAAGCCCTTGTTCACCCAATGACGTGTGCTTTTGTTAAGAATTCTTGGGGTTTCCAAGGAAAACCAGGGACCCGAACTCTGGCTATGCATTTCAATGGGGAACCACCTCAAAAGTGGACATGAATGCCCATGATAAAGGGGTTGCCTTTGTGAGGCCCCGTTCCGTGCATTTTTATCTTGGGTAAGGGGGGGTGATTGTCCTGTTATGACCATGGTTGTAACCTACTTAAGTGGGTGGAACATCCAAGTCTTTGGTGGGTTTGAAGGGTACCCCTACAAGGGTGGCTTGAAGGGTTATAACCTATCATAGGCGGGTGTCCCGGGTTTAGTAGTGGGAAATCAGACCACTTTTGGAGGGGCCCCCACCCCCCCCATTTATAAACTAGGGTTGATTCGTACGGCCATTTTTCAATTGGACCCAACGCGCCGGGCAGGCGGAGCACACCAGGCCCAGCATGAGCAGCAGACCCGAGACGCGGCACCGGATCTTGTGCAGGACACGTTGACCTGGCCAACATCCGCGGGGCCCCGGTGGGGGAGAAAAAACAACACCTGCATTGGGTGTTTACACAAGGTTTACACAAGGTTCCAAAAACTCCTAAGGTTTAAGAACAAAAGCAAAGTCACTTGCATTGGGTAATTAAACACAAACAAACATGGTGCTTGTTTGTTTTGGGGAAACAAAAAACGACACCTGTACGTAAACACACAATTCACATAACTGTGTTTGGTCAAAGTACCATCCACTGTTTTGGATGGCTTTCAAGGGAAACCAACAGGAAACCTCACAATTTGTTGAGCTCAAAGTCCTGCTGGATGTGTGCTTCTGTGTTGCCAAAGTTTCGCAAGTTCTCATTGCTCGTGCGACCTTCCCATACTCCGTATTAATACAACCACGCGCCCTGTTAACATAACTTTGTCCAAACGTTCAATCCCGTAATCTTGCAATAGTAAATTCGACATAGGCAATACTGAGGCAAATCGAAACACATTCCCCGACAACCACAGCTGCAGTCGTATCGTGATGCTGTTCGAAACAATTCCAGCTTGAATTGTAAATACGAATGAAAAAAACAATTTCAATCGTGCCTGTCAATGTTGACTTGACCATTCCAAACAATCCCTTGAGCGGTTCATTCAAACATCGTACTCGGCAAATGACGATTTCGGCAAAGCCCCCGGGCCGGAGTGATTCGTTGGTTGGTGGTTGGCTGGCTGGCTGGTCGGCTGTTGGTTGGTTGGTTTGTTGGTCTGTTGGTCTTTTGTTGGCTGGTTCGCTGGCAGCTTAGCTTGGTTGGTCCCTCGGGGTGCTTGGAGAATTGCAACAGATCCACCAGTGACTTGGATCAGATTGCCATTTCTCCGAGGGTTTCACTTGGTTTCAAGCGTGCAAGGATGTGGGGCTGATGATGCACTCCACATGAACAATTGGGATTGTACCCCAGTTTGCTAGGGAACCATGCCTCCTTTTTGACAGACCAACCCACCGACCAACCCACCGACCAACCAACCAAGCAACCGACCGACCGACCAGCCAACCAGTCAACAAGTCAACTAGCCACCTAGGCCAACTATCAAAAAAGCCATCCGACCAAGCCAACTGACCAGGCCAACGCCGATCCCCCAAAGAGCTTTTTTGAAACCGCCAAAGCCTTTCTGCCTGGAATAAGCCAGTAGCCAACTCCAATCGAGCTGCCGTTCGACAAGTTGTGTCGCATCAGGGCCATCTTGGTCTTGCTCCTGGCCAATATCACCCTGCTGCCAGCATGGGACTCCTCGGAGAACCGGGCAGGTGCGGGACGGGTGCTTCCCTGAGAAGAAGAAAGAACCTGTGATGTACCACTCGCGTCATGATTTAGATCATGCATCGCTGAGGGAAGGTTCATGACATGTTGTCTGCATTTGGGAAATCGACAAGCATCTTGTCGCCAGCTAGCACTCATCTTGCAAAAACTCGGTTTCGATTCTACTCAGAATCTTGACCCGATTCCTGTGTCTCGGACAAGAAAGAGTTGCGCCAATGTTGCAACAGGATCACAATTGTTGCAGCATGCAAAGCTTGCCTAGCTGTGAGATACGGACACAATGTCTTCTTCCCACATCACGCAGGTGGCGGCAATATCACCAGAGTAGACCCGAGAGGGACCGCCAATCACGATATCCCATCAACCTGTAAAAACTGCGAAACGAATCGACATAAACTGATATTCTAGGAATATGGTCTGCTCGCATAGGCACGGACATTGCATGTCCTTCCCAAGTCCTTGACTTGACCGACCCGGGCGTTCGAAGCGTGGCATGTGCCGAGTTTAGGGGCCGAACTTCCCAAACAGCTCGAGGGGACCCAGACCGGCGGGCTCGAAAAACTTTCGGCTTCCGAAACGGGGGCTTCTTTTGTGCTTGGAAAGGGCTCAGTTGCCCAAAGGACCTGGAACTCAAAGGTTTAACCTTTTGGGGTCATGACCAAAAAGTGGACCATGGGAAAATCCAAAGGCTACAAGGTTCCCTTTTGGAAAGTGAGAGGGACATCCATGTCTTGTGCGTTTTTTGGGCTCCCTTTCGCGCACCTGTGAGCCCTGGGGTTTTGGCCGCGTGTCGCCACTCATGGTCGTGGACGCCGTGTCGGACACGTCGGCGTCGGAATTCTCCTGGGCACGCTCGTCCGAAAAAGTCAAGCTGAGAACCACTTCCCGGCTCAGGACCCCAACGCAAACCAGGGGGGTCTTTTTGCTACCTCTTCTGAGAAAATGGCCGACCCCCTCAAAAAGGAATCCTTCACTACGAGGGGGTCCATCAATTGTCCACCAAAGGTGGCAAACAGACCGCCAGGCTTGGGGCCATCAAGAGAAACCGAAGGCACATTTGTCGAAAAGACCTCCAAGTTCGAATCGGACCCAGAGGGTTGGACAACAACAGTTGCCCAAGCATGAGTTCCAATGCTGAGGTCGTTAGTCGCAACTTTTGGCAAGCATCTCTGCTATCTACTCTCTCTCTCTCTCTCTCTCTCCCTGTCTCTCTCTCTCTCTATCTAGGTCTCCGTGTCACACACTCTCTCTGTCTCTCTCTCTATCTCTCTTTCTGCCTCTCTGTGTCTCTCTCTCTCTCTCTTTTTTTTTTTCTCTCTCTCTCTCTCGCTCTCTCTTTTATACCTCTCTCTCTCTCTCGCTCGCTGTTTGTTTCAGTCTCTGTCTGTGTCTTTGCGCGTGTGCGTGTCTTTTCTCTCGCTCTCTCTCTCTCTCTCTCGATTAAATTTATTTGTTTGGCACTTATATCTAGACCTGTATTACCTTCTGAACGTATTTGTTTTGTCTAGTCATGTTTGTATGTTGCTTTATACATATTTATATTATTGTTGCTGTTGATTCCTTTTCTGGTGTTATGTATTGATGTAGTTCTGTCTTCCGTCCTTTCCTGTCTTCATTCATGATTATGTATTTAATAGTTTATGTAGTTCGTGTTTATGATCCTATTCATGTGTGTTGCTGCGTTGTGTGTTGTTTTGGATTGCGTTGCATTGCGTCCTTTCTTTATGACTTTCTTGATCGTGTATATATTTGTCCAGATTTATGTTGTTGTTTCAGTCTTTCTTTCTTTAGTTATGTGTTTATGTGTGTCTTTCTTTATTTCATTATTGATGTACTTCTTAGTGCTTCATTGATAGCTTTCTTTCTCAACTTATGTACATGTATATATATATATATAGATAGCTCTTTATCTATGTCTTTATTTCTCTAATAGCGTTGCTTTGCTTTGCTTTCTTTCATTTTCTTTCTGTCCGTACTTATGCCGATGATTACTTGTTTATCCATAAAAAAGACACACCCACATCTTGTCGGATGACATTGCTCACACATGAGTTGCTCAGGCACGCCCCAACAAGTTCGACGCTTTTGTTTTGCTACCTCGCCCCTTCCCCCCCCCCCCAAGAAACACAATCAGAGTCAGCTGTCCTGGACACACAATCGACACAATATGGGTGCATTTTACTGAGAGAACCCTTGGAATTAGCTGAAAGCAAACTCAAAGGGACGTCACAGGGGTGCTCCCCCAGTAGACAAGTCCGCGAGCCACCCCAAGCCTGACGGCCGTCGGTCCTCATCAAACGTGGATTCTGCACTGCTGTGCGCCGAGTCGTCGGACGAACTCATATTCCTTGGCTCCCAGAAAATGACTCAGGACTTCGACTCTCCACCTCACACAAGCGTTGGAATGAAAAACGGAAGCCAAAAGGAAACCGTAATTTGCGGAGTGCCTGCCTCTTGGTCATGCCCGAGGGTCTTGCTGGAACACACAGTTTAAGCCTCACCCACGGAATGCGGCCCTTTCGAGACTACATGACGCCGTGATGACACCCCCCAACCCAGCTCAAATGAATGAACCGCACAGATTGCCCCCGACCCAGGACCAGCCGCTCTGGGTTGCTCTTCCATGAGCCATAGGTCTAACCTTTGGTAGCTTGACTCCAAAGCTGTTTGTTGCCAAAGGGTCTAAGGTCATACCAAAGATTAGTCAAGATAATGACACTTCAGCCTTCGTTTGCTGCGCTTGTTTGGGATGTTGAAACCACTGAGATGCAAACCAAGCCCCTGCCAAGCTAGTCCAATGCCTCACCGGGTTCCCAACTTGGCCACACCCAAGGGAATTCACTTCGGCCCAACAGGTGCTTCACCGGCTACCGAACAGGCCACCGTGCCAAAGAAACCGCGAGAGCGAGACCGCAATCCCCGCCAAGTCGCTGAGAGCCCAGCGAGAAGGCGGCGGCAGAGGTTCCCGCGAACGGCAGCCACGACCATGGCAGCGGCATCTTTGGCGAAATCGTGGCAAACAGCGAAATCGCACGCTTCCCCGAAGGTCAAAGAGCAAAGCCTGTGGGGTCTGCCCGAGTCCCGTGTGTTGGGCTACACGGCTTCCTTTCTAATATCCAGCAGTTTGCAGCTTGCGGGTTGGTCCGCGACTTGTTTCTAGCACTTTTGGTTTGCGAGGCTTGGTCAGCCCGCGAAACTGGTCAGCTTCACGCCATTCCACACTCCGCTGGAGGTAGACAACCAGGTCTGAGCCACACAGCACGAGCCAGCGAGTGGCCTCTGATTTCATGTTTTCCCGTCAAAAGGCTCTCTCAGGAGCCGTAATAGTTGAAGCCGCCCTGACTGGGCTGTTCAAAATGCAGGCTTGGCCAATCCTCGTTCATTTGTTAGAAGAAAAACAGTACAAAGGGGACCGGTTCCTTACCCGAGGGAAGGATTAAGCCTTTGAACAGCCCAGCCAGAGAAACCAGAACTACTGGGCTCCGTTGACTTCGGATGTCTTCGTGACATGTTCAGATGCAGGATTGTCTCACGCTAGGAATTGGAGGCCCCCGGTTTTCCTTTTGGTGTCCCTTTAAAGCCATCCAACAACTGGGCTCCCCCCAAAAAAAAAACGAAAAAAACAAAGTGGACCAACCAAAAAGCTGGGCCTTGGACCCCTCTGCACTGAGCCCGGCTTTGGTCGAGGCCAAGTTCCGGAAGCCCATCACCACACTGCGTGCGAAAACAACCCCCATCAATCAAGAAATGTCCAAAACCTAAACTAAGAATCAGATCCCCAAGCAAAAAACCTTGATCATGCGCTCGTTATACCACTGCCCTTCAAACCACACGACTGAAAATACATGACCCAACTGATATCCATGTTCAATCAATTGACAATATGACTATGATGTCACCAGAGCGACTTAGAGCCCCACCAGTGCGCACTCCTGGCCAGGCAATGGTCGGGCCTCCCAATCGATAGTTCCTGGTGGGATTGATCCATGGGGAACTTGGACGTGTTACATGTGGCCTTATCCGAAACCTGAATTTGCTTCTTCCTTGGATGCACACAACTTGTCACGGCCCGATTGACCTTCGGGGAGATAGTCTCAGTAGTTGTCAACCACAAACTGGGGGGGGAGTCATAATTCACTTCTGAGTCAAGGAAGCGTCATGGAATTGCTGGCGAGACCAATGACGCTGTGCGCAGGGTCTTAAATGCAAGACAAGCTACATGAAGCGTGAAACCCAAATTGCCATGTGAGCAGTGTTCAAAACCCAGTTGCGGCCAAAGAGAAATATCAAATCCCTTCCGCAAAGGCTTCCGCGGAGCTTGCGCGGGTAAAAGGGCAAGAGGATTGAAGAGGGAATCGCTTCCGCGCGTCGCTTCCGAGGATTGAGAAACGGGATTGAAGTTTGTTTTCGCTTCCGCGCGTGAAGGAAAACTACAATGTATTGCTTTCGTGATTGAATCGTAGCCCTTCCGCGAAGCTTCCGCGAGTACATAATTGAGAACCCCCTCCGCGAACCTTGCGCGGCGCTTCCGCGACCTGGGAAAAGTCAACATTTTGAAAACGATATTTCCTCCCGAATACTACTTTCAAGTGCAGGGGTTTTAGAACGCCGCTCATGTGAGCGTGCAGTTGCACAAGGAACGTCGACAGACTATTCAAGTGCCACGCAAGGCAAACCAAGCCTCTGCAACCACGGAATACGGTCGATCTTTGTTTGCAAAACCCTAGGAAATGACATCAGCCCTGGAACAAACACGGCTGGGTCATACTCAAACTCTGGTTTCAAGTAAGTCTGCCCAACAGAATGTAACAAAGCAAAGGGCGCCTGCTATTGGGACTGCCCCTACTTGGGTGGCTCAATGTTGACCCCAGATTAATCAACCCCAGTTTACTAGTATGGGGGGGGTGTTCTGCGCCAAAAGTGATAAATCCCCACTAAAACCAGGGACACCCCAATATTTATAAATTGGGGTTGATCAATATGGGAAGAACATTAACTCAAATGCCCAGCGGCCTTGGGAAAAAAGGGCATCCTTTTTTGGTTGGTTGACTTTGAAGGGGAACTCTTCCCCAAAAAAGTCGAAACAAGTTGGCACCACTGGGCAACTGGGTTAATCAAACTTCCCATGCTGAGGGCCTTGAGACACTCGATTGCCAGAGTCCAATCGCTCCCCAGGCAGTCCATAGGTCTGCCAGGCACAGCCACTACCGCCTGGAGGGGCAAATCTCTCAAACTCCCGCTGTTGATATCTGTGGTGCACTGTTTGGGCGCTCCAACAATGGGGACCCCGAAAACTGTCCTTTTGCTCCCAAGCCACACGAAGGATGTGGGTTGGTCTCAAAGCAGGAATTGAACCCCCCCAAAATGGCCGGGTTCCTTCTGCTTTGTCTTTAAAACCGCAAAACAAAGGCACCTTCAACAAAGACGCACCCATGTGTTCCCTATACAACAGACCCGATTGGGTCAGAAGATTTCCACCTGATGTAGGCACAACTCCCCGGGAAGTGTTAGACCTGCCTCGACGGGTCCTTGACGCTTGCAGCGTTCCCCATGCTTGCTGCGCATGCCTCACCCCACAGATCCCTTTGATAAAGCAACCAGTGAAGTGTTACTATGGGCATTAAAGCGGCTTGTCCCGAGACCCGCGCTGCCAGGCTGACAAGGAAGCTGCCAGAAGGATGCCCGAAACCCATTGATCGTCGGCTCCACTAAGATGGTCCGATGCTAACAAAGGTCGATATAGGCTTTTTGGGGCACTGCTCAAGTCTTCTCAAGTGTTCCTGCAGGTTTCCCTATCAACCTGAACAAGGATACTCACAACTTGAGGTGGCTGACACTTGCGAAAGAAGCAAATTGCTCCAAGAACTTCCAATTAAGTGCCCAACACCCACTGACTTCGAATCTTCAAACTTGTTTGTAAAGGATATAGCCCTCAGCAATAACCCTGTTCATCCAAACAGGCAGTAGAATCATCTGCTAAATTGGTCAGGAATCGAATTGATGGCTGGCGTTGCTATGCTCACTTGGCCGCGGCTCGTGCCTGAGCCACCATGTAAGGTGTTGTGCCGGCCTGGCACGTCGAGTCGCCAGCACAGTCCAGCGTGCCGCGATTGCTGTGCTACTTCCAGAAATTGTTTAGCATCATTCCCTCGGGCGTGGCTCGAGTTGACTGCAGCAAGCCTGCTCTCAAAAGGGGTACCAACCGCTGTAAGGGCGTGTGAGCCATGACTTGCAGCGCCGGCTCTCCATTGGGCATCTTACTTGTGCCTGCATCCACAGGCACTGGTCGGAAGTAGGCGAAACCTATGTCCAGCAAACTTGAGCACTGGGTGTTCAATGCCGGTAGCAGGTCGGCACCAAACCCATTCAGCAGCATATCGCCTGAAACACTACTCATTGTCTCCGGATGATACTGAATTCATGGTGAGTCAGCCCCAATTCCTCACAATTTCTCAAAGTCTTGGGAAGTGTGCGTATCGCATCCAATGTCGGCTTCCTTTCTACAAACGATGCTGAATAGTGACCGTTGCTCATATTTGCGCTGTGCCACAGTCCTAAGAAACACGCTGTTCGTAGCAAACGAAAAGTCCCCCAGCTGCCAAATCGTAGACTTTCCTGACGTGTTGATGGGACCTCGAAGGGTTTCCGCTCATAAGTGAGGTCTATAGGGGGCGAAGGTCGCGTTTGCGACGCAGTACTTTGGGGATGCACGTTGATGTGCGTGGCGGGCACAGCACTTTGAAGCAGCGCGCACAGATTTCGTGGTTGAATTGGGGATGACTTCGGGATGTTTCGGGAAACATGTCTTGGCTGGGGATTTCTTTGCTGTTGGGTGATGCGTTTGGGTTCGGGTTGTCATTCATCTGCATTCGGGTTCGTGGCCTCCCTCAGGTTCGAGGATACCCCCTTTTGGTTTGCTTTAGAGGGATGTTCCCAAAAAGACACGCCCGGAACATGAATTTCCAACAATTTACCGCAAACCCTCATTTGACATGCAGATTCTTTGGGACTCCATGCTCCAGTCTTAGGTTGGGCACGACAGGCGGCTTTGGGTCAGTCTGGGGGTTGGGGTTGGTTGGCCGCGTCGGCGCTCGCACCTGGGGCTGGCCTACTGAAATCTTAATGACTTAATGAGGGCGGATCTTGGGTGAGTTCGGGCTACATCAACATCTCAGCAAGCCCAACAACTCACCCAAAACAAGCCCGAGCAACTCTCAGCTGCCACCAAAGCCAATAACCCCACTAACTGGGACAACCAACCAGCCAGCGACTTGACCGGGCCCGGCCCATCCAAAAGCAGATACGAAGTAGCAACGTTGATCGATCCTCATCATTTTGACCTGGAACAAATCAATCCCTGAGTTTGCTTGAGGGTGTCCCGTTTAGAGGCAGTCCGTATATTTGTCCGAATCGCTGCTGGGGAAAGCCCCCCAATTAATCAGCAAGGTTCCTTCATCCGGGGTCGCCGTATTATCAACAACTCCCAGTGTTGCAGTGACCCTAACAGCTTTAAAGTGGCTTGCGCCAAATTTGGACGTCAGCGGTCCTTTTCAGGTGACCCCAACAAATTTTCTCGCTTTCCTTTCGCTTTCCTTTCGCTTTCCTTTCGGCTTCCCTTTTTAAACCACACCTACCCTCAAAGAAACGACCGCACCCACGCACCGAAACCGAAACCGGAGCCCCGCCGGGCTCCAGAGCGGCACCTGGCGAGGTCCAGGTGACTAACGTGAGGAAATGAGTCGAGTCCCAACTCTGGAGCTGAGAAGCGGCTATCGGAAGAGGTAGGAGGTGCCTGGGACCCTCCCATGTTAATCAACCCCTGTTTATTAATCAGGGGGTGTCCCTGGTTTAGTGGTTGGAATCTTTTTCAATTGGAGGGGAACACCCCCCTATCAATAAACTGGGGTGGATTCATGTGAGGTCAACATTAACATGAGGGTCCAAAAACTCCGGGCGAATCATAACTGAGTCCATCTATAGAATCAACTAGTCTCACCTAACATGAGTGTCGAAACTCTGGAGGAACAAGCCCAACTCGAGGGTACTCTCGAGTTAGGAGAGGAACCCTCATGGGCGAGGTGGCGTTGAGTGAGACGATCCTAAACTGGGGGCTCAGAAAGACCAAACGCGTTGATGCCCTTTGGGTTTCCTTGCGGGGGCGAATCCTTGCCTCGATGACATGGACCCAAGGGTCCCCAGAGTCTCTGCTGCTGCTTTATCTCAGAGATGATTCGGTGGCACATCGGGGAAGACACCCAGCACTTGCGGGGAGATGATTCGGTCGCGACGCCAGAGGTTCCTGCGTTTACAATTTGGTCACTTAGGACTCTTTGCTACCAGCACCAATCATAGGGGGAAGCACAAATGGATGGTTCACGACACGAATCAATGGACGCCCCCCCAAAGACTCTGAGGAATGTGTTGGATTTGGAGCTCACCACCTCGGACCTGGATGCATTCCTCACATGCTCAATGGCCTCAGGGGCCTGTTGTTGTTTTTGGTTCAGGGGGCCTGGCCTTTTTGGAGGTTCTGGGATACGGTGTGCTTGAACCCCTTTTGGGGGGGTGGCTAGGGTCAGTTGTAGATGGTACAAAGCTGCCTGGTATGCTTTTGGGTGAGTAAAAAGAAAAGTGGAAATGCGGAAATACATCTCCATGGGAACTGCAGGGATTGGTTTCGGGACACCCCGAACAAGCTTTAGGGATGTCCAAATCTGACTCTGAACAAGCCATGTGAGGTTGGCAGTTTCTCATATCAGCACCAATTCAAAATGGCACATCTCGCTTTAGACCTGCCAAGAGTGTACCCTCCCACCCACTAACATGGAACCTAACAGAATGTCCCTTGAAGAGGGCTAGACAACAAAAACAAAACACACACCCACAGGTCCAATGTTAATTTGAAAAAAGACAATTCTGGGAATCCGTGAGCAGCTCTTTGGCAGCGTCATCTCATCCCCAGCTTCCGGCCGGCCTCCCGCCGCACAATGGGGGGTCGGTGCCTGTAAATGCGTCACAGTCCGGCTGCATCTGTTTTTCTTTTCTCATTTTTTTAAAAGACAAAACACAAAACAACAAGGGCCAAAGCAGCAACGTAAGCTGAAATCCGAGTGTTTGCTGCCGCAACATGAAGGGCATCAGCACCATTTCGTTTGTAATGAGGAGAAGAACAATCAAATCTGCCGTCTTCTGCAAGGTTCAATGTACACTTGCAATATGTTTGCCCTTGCGGCAAGGGTCGCCCTGTTCACCTCAACATTGTGACGGGGTGAAGGGAATCCCGTGCAGAAGTGTTGCTGCTTGCAAGCCGAGCACTCGTCACTTCGCCACTGTGGAGGTTGCACTATGTGCGGCATAGATTCACAGATTACCCGCCCAGAAAAATTCACATGGAACCTCGGGGAGTCCTGGATCGATCCGGCCATTTTCCCTTCAGGCGCCGGGTCCCGAACGTCGGGTTCCATGTGAGCTGGTGGGAGGGTATCAAGGGATCAAGGGCCCCGGAGCCTTGGCAAGTTGATGTTGTCTACTTTACAGGACATTGGCTGTAATTGTTTGCCTCGGATTGTGGCTTTCCCCCAGAAAGGGGTGAAGTACTGTGTCCCTAAGCAAAGAGCACTTTCAGTTTCCAGACAACATACACAGTGACCAGCGGTTTCTTGTACGCTTTCTTTCTTTTATAGTCACAAACAAGCATGTCTTGAAAGTGCCGAAACACTGTGCTGCGTAGCACTTGTTCGTCGCCAACCTGAATTCATGAATCCCTAAGTAGGGGACCTTCCTGAAAGGGTCCGCTCATTTCCCCCTGGCCCACAGATGAGCCCGCTAGCATGCAGCACGCAGCACTGCTGCTTGGGTTTGGGCCACTCACAGCTGATGGAGCATTCTTTTGCAGATCAAGTCAGAGTTCAAGAAGAATCGCAGCATGCACTCTGACACATCTACCCGAAACAAAACCATTCTTCAGTTCTTTTCACGGAGGCCAACAGTCACACAGGCAAGAGCCAATGGCACGGACAGGGTCCGATCCACCAAATTCCTATGCCAATTACTCCCCAGATTAACATTGCACGGAGGACCTCCCTTTGGGTTTCTTCCGTAAATTAGGGGAGCACTCACCAAGATTCGCGGGAGAACGAAGCCCAGCCTTTGCCTTTGGGAGTGAGTGTGGATGCAACGGATCCGACAGCAATTTGTCTGCCCATGTTTCCGTTCCATGGGATGTGTGCGACAGTCAGACAACCTGAAGCAAACACAGTCTCTAACGGACCCCGCAAACCCCGGGCTTTGGAAATACGAATTTAAACCAAACTGAAAGCAACCATTTAAGGGATTACTGGCGAGCAAATGCCCTACTCAGTCGCCCAAAGGATCCAAACATCAAAGGTTAGCCTGTTGGGGATTGAAAAAACCGGAAAACCAAAAGGTCCGATCATGTCGATTCGCATAGGGCAAATGAGCCGCTTGACTCGTGAAGACGTTCCATCCAAGCTCACCGAAGGTCGTACACTTCTGCATCCGTGGGGTCAATCCGAACTGGACCAATTCCAACCCGGAAAAACGATCAAACAACTCCCCGAGTGAAAGTAGATGGCACGATTCCCTTGTGAATAGAAAGCAAATAACCAAACCAAAATGGGAAACTCCATCCACCCTTCTAACAAGTAACATGACATTTGTGGGAGGGTACCCGGAAGACTAGCTTCCTCAACAAGGATCCTTACATAAGACACCTGAACATTGCCTTGTACATGGTGGTGTCCTTTTATTTTGGTGGAAAAAGCCATTTTTCAAATGGGCAAAATGTATCTTTTAAGGAGCCCTGTTCAAGTACCCCCTGTCAGGTGCCATGGCGACGTGGGAGTGAGGACCCGTACTTCCACCCAGTGAAAGGGGGCCACTGATTTGTAGAGCTCCGCAATGCCAACACATGGCCGCCCCTCTGGGAGCCCCTGCCATTCCTGGCGCGGAGCCTGCAAGAACCGTGACGGTTCAGCGCCAGAAAGCTGCTTCCGTGTTTTGACGGGGTCACGAAATGTCTCAGATGCAAGGAGACATGCCCCTTTAACCCGGGCAACGAATACCAAGGAAACTTAGCGCATGCGAGATGGAGTCCACGAAAAAGGGGCGCAGGCTCCCTTTAGTTGCCCTTAAACAACACAAAAAGGGGTATTCTAAATACCTGCTTTCAAGCTTCAAGCACTCAAAAGTCAGAAGCTCACGACTTGAAAAACAAGAGCAGGGAGAGTGGCAGAATCCCTGCACTTAATGGGTTCGTCAACCCAGATCTTTCCCAAAAGCCTCGAAAAGCTTTCTTCGTCCGGATTTCTTTGCCACTCTGATAGACGTTGTGCGGCATGACCGTCGACTAGACTGGAGCAACCCATATGTGGGTGAAACATGTTAGACCAACAACGCCCGGGTAGCAGTTGGCTGGATGTCCATTTCAATCCTCCCTCCGTTTTGCAAGGCGCATGCAAGCCTTGGCCAAATGACTCTCCCCCGCAAACATTGAGCCCAGCAAGTTTGCAACCTTATGGCAGTCCCACTTCACATGCTGGGAAGGACTCTCAACAACCTTCAGCATTTGCGTGCGCCTCTTGTGATGTGATCTTTCAAGCGATTGTTCTGGGTTTTTTTGCAGCCCCCTATATACTCAAAATGAAAGTCTGGTGTTTGTTTCGGTTTTGGTGGCAACCACACTCATCTTTTTTGCAGCCCCCGACTCAGAATGAAAGGCCGATTTTTTTTGTCGTCTCGGGGCCCCTCGGAAGGCGGAAGCCGGAATCTCACAGACGGCCTGGCTGTCCATGTACACCTGGTACGTCGCCATGGCTTCTCCTGGAGCAGGAAACACGAAGTGAAGCATTGGGTGTTGTATGATTGCTTGCTTTTTCTTTGGATCGTCTTTGTCAAAACACACACTAAACACACAACGTTGCTGTTTTTGTAAAACCCAAAGGTGTTTAAAGGATTAGTGTCCACCAACGCAAACCACAAGGGTGTCACTTCAAGTCAAAGCCATGTACCTATTTACTGTGGCGCCTAAGCATCAGAAAGGACCCTCCATTGGAGGGGGTGGGCACCTCCATAAGGTTTTGGAGTGCGATATGCGTAGGGTGATCCCTGCTCCTGCGGCCTTGAGCTACACTCTTGTAGGGGCTGAAGACGATTTGTTTGTCGCAAAGGACGGCTTTTGTGGGCAATCAGCCAGGATATTGCATACTGGAGTTTGTTTTTTTTTGTCAAGCCCTAAGCATCACTAGACGCTCCATTGCAGGGGTTTGAGGACTCAAGTAAGTTAGAGAGCAACACTTCTGCGGTACCAGAGTGGGTGCTCGTGACTGCTTCATCCCCTCAAAGAGATTCCCTTGGTCTCGCAGCAAGTGAATCTAAGACAACATATCTCACAGGCAACTGCTTCCTGCCCCAAAGCCACATTGCCACGTCTTGCTAAATGTCTCGGGTTGCGCAAGTAGGCTGGACAGGTGATGGTGTTCTGCACCGGTTCGACCGCGGGTTCCGCTGTCTCCTGGTCCTGCGAAATGAAGTGGACCTTGGTCTCTTCCATCCAGGAGCGGGGTCGTGGGAATCCAAGAGGACATGGGGTTCCCGATTGAGACACACCCAAAGCGACTCCACATTCAAGCTGAGCTGAGCCTCTGCAGTCCATATGTTTTGACGCCCTGAGCAAAAAGGGCTCTTGGTGAGCCTCCAGCGTGTCCTCCAGTGGGCTGCCTCTTCCTGGACCCTGTAGTGCCTGTGGGGGTATCAAGAGTCTTTGGTGCGCAAGGGTATGCACTGACCCTTCAAATCTTCACCTGCCAGGCTGGCTGCTGACACGTGAAGCATCATAAACATGAGGTGCTAGCACCTCAGCTGTAGCTCGTTGATCGGACCTTGGGTTGCTGTGCTCAATTGCCCACACCAAAGAAGCCTCCCTAAAAGACCCCACAGCCTGGAAGCTTCCAGTGGCCTTGCGGTCTGCAATTGTCTGTTGCCAAAGAAGCCAAAGACAAGCCTCTCAACCAACCATGTCAGAACGATTGAAGGCTTTGTGACTTAAACTAAGATGTTCAGCATTCGGCCAAGCGGCTAAATACAGAAGAAGCAGCTGTGACACTGCGGCACTAATATGCAGCTACATTCTGCACTGAACCGGGAATCCAAACAATGATGCACCAACAAAGTCTGCAGTTGTGCACTTTGGTGGTTATGTCCAATTCAACTTGCCACCCTAATCGTGATGCCAGCGTGTGTGTCTGTAAAAAAATGAAAGGCCGTTCTTCTGAAGCTTCCAGCTAAAACAAACCACGGCGCTGCACGAGTCGGCGGCCACGAGTCTGGCTTCCTTGGCCTATGAAGCCATCACAAAAGGAGTGGAGTGCCCTGTTTGGGTTTGTCTCATGCGAAACTGGGCGGGTTCCGTGGGGGTTTCCTTTAATTACAGCCCGAGAAACGGTCCGATGCCCTCAAGAAGGACACCCCTCATTTGGGCATGTGATGTTTTGAGGGTCCCCAAGGAAAATCACAACTTGCAGGGGTGCCTGTTCTACCGCAAACCTTGGAACCATTTATGCCGAAGAGTTCTCCCTCTGGGCCATCCCGCTTTGCACTCCAGGTGTCGCGGCGACCTGGTGAGGACCCATGGACCCGAACTTTCCGGCCGCACCTCCATACCTTTCTGCTGTCCAAAAACCAGATTGGGGCTTCTAGCTGAATGGCGGAACCGTACCAAAAGTGGAGTCCACCACTCCCAGGGGCAAGGGGGGGAACCACCCCCAACACTCCACCAGGTAGAAGTAATCCGGGGTCAACCACAGTGTTTGGTCAAGAAAGGTGTTGGCAAGGTTGTGAAAGGTTGGGGGATGCTGGGTCTCCGGCAACATCTACAACGGGTAAGCCAAAGTAGTATCAAGCCATTGACATGGTGGAGCATATTGGATTCACGAGGACCCGCAATGCTTTGGGCACGACATGACATCTAGAGTGTCCAAACGCATCAAGGCAAATGGATGCTAGTTCCAACTGCAGGAAATGTTCAAGTCCCGTCGCTGCCAACGTGAGAGTCCATAAATCCGAGAGGATCGTAAGTTGTCTTTGCGTTTGTTCTGACATTCGGGAAGAACAACAAATAATTCCAAGGCAGATAGCTCGATCCCTTTCGGTTTTTGCCTTTTCTTTGCTTGTTCCAGCTTCGCGGAAAGTGCAACCACCATCTCGTCAAAATGTTGATCACCATCTTTTCGCTGCTTCAACATCTGCAGCATCTTCTTGAGCGTCGCAGCCTCCGTCGCGCCGCTTTCCGGATAGAGTTGCACTGCCTCGTCCACCTTGCGCGAGAACTCTGCCACTTCGCCCATCTCCGCGCCAAAGCCAAGATACGCCATCAGGCTGTGCAACACGACGGCGGAGAAGGCGTGCAGTCCCGTGTTGTCGGAAACCATCTGCGGCCATCTCCAGCCCCTTCCCGGAAGCTTTCCAGCATACGATATCTCGGCTGCGCACCGGTCGACGACCATCTCCGCCACCGCATCGTCGCTCATTCGCTTCCCGCGCTTCTCCGCTGTGAGCTGGCGGCGATGTTCGGCCGTTGAGGGGTACGTGAAATCCGCTTTCTGGTCAACCAGCCAGTACTCGTAGTGATGATCGTTCCACTGAGTGTGGTGCTGATATGAGGCAGGAAAGTCGGCCGCGCTTCTCGCCGAAGAAATGCCGCGCGTAGACAAAGAACTCGACCGGGCAAGAAAATGGAAAAGTCGTGGATGATGAGGCGGTGCAAAGGGATGAAGAGTTGAGCCGAACGCAGCTTCCAGACGAGGCCGAAGAAGACGATGAGCTTGTGGAAAGGAAGCGCCGCGCTGTAGCGGGGCAGGGTGTGTGAGCATTCGAGCGGTTCTTCTTTGTCTCTGATTTCAGGTTCGGGTGTCCAACGTTGGCAACTATGGTAGAAGGAGTGCTCACTTGGTTGGCTTCGGATCACTTGTATACCTGGGCTTTCCTAAAATCCCCTGCGAAAGGTTTAACTTGCAGAGGGTTAAATGGAAACTGCCACTAAACCCCTAATAGGCTAAACACCTCAAGGGGATGGCTGGGCGCCACCAACTGACGTGGTTGTTTGCTTATGTTGGCAAGGGGGGCTGTAAAGGGGGGGATGGGTGCCACTGCCGCTTCATTTGCGTTAGTCGTAGTCGGACATCCAATCTAGGTGAATTACAATGACTCAAACACTCAATGATAAGGTTTTCCCATGACAGCAGCCTTCGATTCACACTGGGTGAGATCGCACGTTGAGAGGTCCCTATAGCTTGCCCAAATACGTTGCTTTAAATGATCTCAAGGTTCATTCCGTTCATGTTGCTCATCAGTATTGCAAGTACGGGTAACGAGAGAAAACCTGTATGTGGCCCGCATTTTAACAGGGTTTGTATTGCTTTGCGGTTGGATCACTTGCATTCTTTGGGGAATCCACCGTATCCCCGATGGCATGGTTATGTGCATTGACTTAGCATCCTCTTTGGAATCCAGCAGGGGGCTTTAGCCCTAAGTGGAAAAGGGAAGGCTGCGATGTGTCTCATTCAATTGTGGCAACAGTAAGAAACGCACGCATGGTTTGCTGGATCAAGCAGAACTAGACAAATGCTACATCTAATGTCATATCACAATATGTCCATTTGCTTGAGCCCCCTGCACAATTTACAAACATATGTCCAGCAGTAATAGACTCCGTTTCAAATTAAGAGGGAGGAAGAACGCATATTTCTCTGCAAATGGAAGCACATACACTTTCATTTGCCCATATGGGGATTGGTCGAAAGGTCCTTTACATGGGATGATCCTTGGGGAAATCCGCCAAAAGCTGATATTTCCCAATAAATAGGAATCCATACCCACGGTCAAAACTGGGGGCCCTAGACGGCATATTGATCAACCTGCCATACCCTTCCCCAGACTAAGATGGAAGCTCTCGAACGGAGCGCTTTAAAAGAAAGACACTTGGTTGCATTCGCCAAAATGGAAAAACCGGAGAAAAACAAAACACTAAATGGGAAAAGTTACCCATGGTCAAAACTGGGGGCCCACGGAATATCCGCAAAAAACCATCCCAAACCAACGGTTTGGCCGTCCGTCCAACGTGATTCGTTTCTCGGGCCCCCTCCGCTGGCACGGTGCGCAGTGTCGCCACTGCCTTGGCCAGCGCTGAGCTGAGGGCTGAGCAAATTGCCTCATCAAGTGGATTGGCAAAAAGTCGCAACTGTTGATTTACCGCTAAAACGGTCCGAACCCAAAAAGTGACTAAGGTCCATTCATCCCTTCCGGTCTTTCCAGATGAACAGGTTCCACTTTGAGCTGGGAGACGAGCTGCCCTGTTTTAGTCAGTCAAGATCAAATGACTCGGCAGCTGAATGCTACCGACCACACCTGAACACCAACCTCAAATCCGAAGCCACCAATAACAAGAACAGAACACTGCAAATGCACCTTGCCATGCTTCTTGGAGCCATACAAGTGGATATCAAGGGCAACTAGTAAATAATGTGATCTCCCAGATGTACCGATGGCTTTTAGTTTGAGGGGAGTGCTTGGAAGGCTTGGACATCTTCTAGTAGTGCAAGAGCATAGCGCTCGCTTGTCATTCAGATCAGCACTGGTAATCAATGATATCCCGGCGCAGGAATCAGTCAACCTCGTTCAGCAACTTGGAAAACCAAACGGTCACTTCCTCGACAGTGGGACAAAGCTCGTCAATTTACAGCAAGCCTGCCAACCCAAATACTCCATCTTGATTCTGCCAAACCCACTGAAGACCTTGTTAGAGACCACCAGCAGTCAGGAGCTGTATGAATTCAAATGCTGCAACTGTCAAACGGGCGCTGTCTAAAGGTCATGTGGAATCAGTGGAATCATCCTCCGTCTCACTAGCATACAGCCTGATACAGGGCCTTTGCAGTAAGTCAGTGCATGAGCAATACCGTATATACGTAGCACTTTCATACCTCTGCGTTCCTCCTTCAGCACGCCAGACACAGACATAACCTCCAAAACACAACGCTTTTCAACGTGCCCCCCGCACCCAAGCACACACACACACACAAACACACACTCATTGAAGTTCGCTACCTCATGAAAGCTTAGGCATAATAAGTATTGCTCTGGTAAGCAACAATCACAATCTTGGTAGACAGAAGAAAAGCCTTTGCAGCAGCTGAAGTCAATGAAATCAAAATCAGGCATGATTCAGTCCCATTCTGTGTTTACAATTGTGTGGAATTCTGGGAATGTTGCGCTTGGTGCTAGTTCCGCGATATTAGCTGTCCCAAGCACACGGACAAGTTTGTTGATCATCTTTGGTTCAGAGAAAAACAACTACGGCGTTTAGCAAGCTGGACACATTTTTGGATGGAACATGTAATTGGGTGTGTCTTGTCTTAGGGAACCCGCAAAATGGCTTCGGTGTTCCGTTTGGTTTCCCTGTAAAACAACAAAACATAGACATGTGCCCTCCAATGGTGGGATCTTCAGTCCCAAATCCCGCTACAAAGAAATCCTGTCTCGGGTTCGAAGTTCCCGGCCGGACTCAGGGCGACGGCCACAGATCCTGCGCGAAGCGAAAACATGTTGCACACAAGGGCGATGCCTGAAAAGAAGGGCTTTCCACGTGAGCTCAACATGTGCGTGTATTTTCTTGAGGCTACCCCCTTTTTCGCGCATCTTAAACGGGAAACGCCAAAATAAGGCCGACAAATCCCTTTCGCCGGGCCCGGAAAAAGACGACGAGCCACCCTCCTCCCTCGAAAACAGGGGCCGCTTAGCTCGGCGAAACTTCGCGTCCTCGCCGCGGGGTCTGCGGAGTTCGCAAAGGTGCCCTGGCAGATCCGCCTGGCGAAACGCGCGGGTCTGTGGTGCGGCCCCTTTGGAATGAGCCACACCTAGAGATCGGTCCCTGATTTTTTTTGCGGGGTAGGTCCAATTTCAGTCAGGGCTTTTTTTCAGGGTTCACTTGGATGTTCGGTCAACGTCAGGAAGGCTACAGCCATGGATATAAGGGGGCGATCACCCCACTTACCCTGGTTGTAATCATGGTGATATCCTACCTACTAAGTTGGTTGAACATCCAAGAACAAACAGAGCCCCTGTGACTCTTGTCATTTTGAGAGGGAGTCCAGTCAGTGACTGAAAAGCGCATCAGGGGATTTTAAAGTTCTTGCTGTTTTACAGGAAACCGCATTTGCACAAAAAAGACATACCCATGCGGGGCCTGTCTTTTTTGCGGGAACCATCAAAATGATGGTTTTCCTTTGGTTTGGATGTAAGACCGACCCAAAAGGTGTACCTCAAAAAAGACACACCCATGTTTATGCTGATCCTGCAAAATGGCTAAATGGCAAACCCAAACTGGGTTTGAAGGAGTGGTCGCATGGGGAAAGCATCGGACAGCATCTGCTGATTTGGATGCCAAGCTGAAACCGGTTTCGGTGAACGGCTTTCCAAGCCGTAGGCTAAGAGATAGGAAGCCAGGCGGGGGACTGTCGCAGTACTACAGGGTTCGAGATGTTGTGCCTCAACGTAAGCACGTGACCCTTTTGGGGTCCGTTGCCACACCAAAGCACGGTAAGCCGAGTGCATCGTGTGCTGCAAGAAAAAGTTGCATTTGACAGCACAGTAGCACACTTCAGCAAGCTTAGTTTGGTTAGACAACCAAGCGCAGGCTGCATCCAACTAATTGTTCATCAAACTGGCTTCAAGCGAGGCAAGATCGTAGTCTTGCCAGCTGGAAGGCGTCTATGGACATACACCGACACGCCATCGGTTCACAGGAATGTCCAACATCCAAACGGAGGGGTTGCCTCGAAACAGATGGGCTCCCGAATCCCCGTTGACTAACCTGGTTTGTCTCACCAGGGTACCCTGGAAAGGCGGTCTCGTTCGTCTTCCTTCAGTTTTATTTAAAAAATAAACAACCTCACAATGGGTACCCTCAAAACTGATGCCCATCTGAAGAGATACCATGAACCCAAGAAGAACCTCCAGACCCCCAAGGCTCATCGGATCTTTGCCAGAAGAACCTCCAGACTCCCCCCGAGGCTCATCGGATCTTTGACAGCCGCGTGTTTCCCTTGGGCTGACTTTGTCAATTTGTAGGTTGGTAGTCCAGGCCAAACCAACACTACCAGACTGCTGCACTTTCCGGCACCCAAGGAACTGGGCAGGGGAGTCGCTTTGATGTGTCTTCCAAATCCTGAACAGGTCTGCTTCTGTGATTGTTGGATGAGTGGCCGGGTAGTCGTTCGAAGCCGGAAGAAAAAATGAACGAACCTGACTGAGGGGTTCTGGAAGGCTATTCTCCTTTCAAAGGGACCCGCCGGTGGGTTCCATGTTCGTGGACAGGAGGGTATGAGGTCTGGACTATTTTGGCACCCACATAGCTAAGTGCAACAAAGCCAGCAGCTCCTGGCGACCAAGTAGCGGCAACGGCAGCGCCCTGAGCGAGCCAACCCCCCTCCCCCGCGTCAACACGGGGGCGCTCAGAGTAAAGCTCCCGAGTGCAGGTTGATTGATGTAGTCTTGCCAATTATTGCTGGGGCCCATTCTGACGAAAGCGAGCCGGATGAGTCAAACTGCGATCTGAGGTGTCGTTCACCTGGTCTCTCCCTGTATCTCTTGCTCGTGCACTGTCTCTCCCTCCCCGCTTCGGCTTTGGCGCGCGTGCCTTCACATTCGCTCCCTTGCTTTCCACAAGCAACACCTCGACCACCGTGTCTATGCTGAAGTTGGAAAAAGGCAGCACTTCTCAGAGCGCTCGCCGAAAACTGTCTCACTGGGTATACAGTGTATCGTTCTTGAGGGGACCCCCAACATGGTGGTTTCCTTTTGGCTTCCCGTTAAAAGCGCCAGGCACAGAAAGCTTTGCCTGTGCCAGGCATCATCTAACTCTCACAACTCGGATGGGCATCAGGATGACTTCTTCCTTGGCGGACAGCTTGCAGTCAGACCTCTGAAGTGGGTGTGTTGTTGATTAGGGGACCCCTGAGACTCCCCGAAATGGTGGCTTGTCTAGTGATTGTGCATTAAAACCAGAAAACAAATCAATACAAGACACAGCCGTGTAGTCCGCATTGATAGGGGCTCTCCTCGACAAACCCCTGCACACACGGAATGTACGATAGATGCGGCCAACGGCTGCACATGTTGCCAATGGTTCCCATTCACGTGGAAAACCGCCAGACACACACACAGACACACACACAAACACAAACACAAACACACACACACACAGACACACACAGACACACAGACACACACACACACACACACACACACACACACACACACACACACACACACACACACACACACACACACACACACACACACACACACACACACACAACACACACACACACACACACACACACACACAACACACACACACACACACAACACACACACACACACACACACACACACACACACACACACACACACACACACAACACACACACACACACACACACAACACACACACACACACAACACACAACACACACACACACACACACACACACACACACAACACACACACACACACACAGACACACACACAGACACACAACACACACACACACACACAACACACACAACACACACACACAACACACACAACACACACACACAACACACACAACACACACACACAACACACACAACACACACACAACACACACACAACACACACACAACACACACACAACACACACACACAACACACAACACACACAACACACAAACACCACACACACACAACACACACACAACACACACAACACACACACACACAACACACACAACACACACACAACACACACACACAACACACAAACACAACACACACACACAACACAAACACACAACACAAACACAACACACACAACACACACACACACACGTGTGTGTGTCGAATGTTCTCATCCATTACCCACCATCATTTTGAGAGGAAACATATTCTTGAGGAATTATCGGGCTGTAGGCAAAATCATTTGAGACACCAATGCAGGGTGCGGCCTTCGTATTGCCAGTTGTATGTTCGTGGTCTTAATGCCCCGACATCCGGGGTGTGTATGTGAGTGTACATACCCCGTGGGCACATATCCCCAAAAGGCTTCATGAGATTCAATCCCCTCTCCCCAAAAGAGGCATTCATAAACAAATTGTCTGGTTAACCAGGGTATTCCATTTACGTTCCTTTGAACATGGATAACCAGAAGTGCCCGTCTGAAAATCTGGACTAGTCGCAGCTCTTGGGGAAATAGCCGTTAGAAGCAACTTGTGGATGATGTTGGCTGCAACGAGGTCACTTTCGTGGGCTCTTGTAACTAATGCCGTTCAAAAATTGAGGCCATCAAACACATCTCGGAAATCCACTGTGGATCATGTCTGCCTGAGTGTGGACCTTCGAGAAGAAGGGCCTTGCTTCTACTTCACCCTGGTTGCATTTTGAGCTGATGTGCAAGAGTGTCTGACAGATTGTTGCAAGGTTTGCTGAAAGGGCTCTTTGACAATCCGGCAGTTGTTATCCTCATGTTCCCGCAACGTTGATGCAAAAGCACATTGACTTGCTGCGGCAAATGCCGAACATGCCTCGCTGCTGAAATGATGACCACAAACAGGCTTCCTTTCGCCTACTGAGGGCTGAGTTCCCCGCCCTGAGCGGTACTCTTTTTGGGATGCTTGGAAGATAAAAACTGAAGAGAACCCCATTCCAATGCATTTCGGATGTTCCCCATACGGGTGGGTCTTTTTTACAGAAACCCCACAAATGGTTGGTTTCTTCAGTTGTTCAGTGACATTGGAAAAAAAGGAACTTAGTGGGGCAGCCACCAAAACAAAGGGAAAAAGGGTGCCACTTGTTCAGTCTGAGTTTCCTTCTGGTACCCACAAAAAAGGACCCCCGCCCACCTGCTTACCTGCCGTGTGCGCCCCAGGCGCGCGCGGATTACGTAGACGGGGTCCGCGAAGCCCAGGCGGCTCAAGGGCCCTCCGAGGTCCAGCGCTTCTGGGGCATCGAAGCAGCCCGCGTAGTGCCTGGGCTTTCAGAAGGGACCAGACGTGGGGATTGAATTTTAAGACTTGGAACCTCCAAAGTGGTGGACATGAATCCTCCCCCTAACTGACGACCACCACAGCGTTCTCTAAATATTACATGTCATGGCCCTTTTTGGTGAAGGTAATCCTGATGACGTATCAGATGCCTACGCCGGCGCCTACGCCATGTGCAAATGCCATGCGGGACGGCCTACGCGAGGTGTATATCAGCTCCAAACGAAAGTGTTACGCGGTGTGCGTTTCGTGCTAAAACTCGTACGCGGGCACCTGCTGGCAACCTGTCAAGTCGAGCCTATGCGGTGCCTATGCGAGAAGCTCCCCAGCCGACTGTCGAAAAGTGGCTACGCACGCCTCCGCGCGTGCAGTAATACGGGGTCTGATATGTCCACTCTCCTTTGCCCCTTGACTACTGTTCAAAAAAAAACAACTCCGCTCATGTGTGTGTGTTTCTCGGGTAGGTCAAAGCTGGCGTCGGTTCCTTTCGGTTCCACACGACAAATGAGGTACCTGCAAAAAGACAATTCGGAAAGGTAGCAAGCCCTTGGTTAGTCAATCAAAGATTCGCTAAAGAGTGGCCAGAAACCAAGTTTCAAGTGACTTTATCTTTAGTCAACGACAGACGTGGCCATGAGTCGTTTGGGTGACCACAGCCTGAGCATGCTGGGCTGTCCTCAGATCCCCTACATAAAACAGATATATAGTGGCCCACTAAACAAAAAAACCTAAAAACCTAAGGAACCGGATGGCTGGGAGCCACCAAGCATTCCCGCCCCTGAGCGAGCCATTCTGTCCTTGGCACATGTAGCTGCCGTAGATGAGCACCTGCACTTTGCATGTGCTTGTCCATAGGAAAACGCAGTCATCATGGTCAGCGTCGCTTTTTAATTTTAATTGGTAGTTTGGATTGGTGGTTTGTTGGCTAGGGAGTGGGTTCGCATTTACCCCGTACAAGAACCAGTTGGAAGGGAGCCAGAGTGGCATTGAACTCGGCAACGCAAGAAGTGGCAACAAAGGTCATTCAGCCAGCGCCTTGATTAGCCACTGCGCATGCAATGCTTTTCCGCTGCAAACAGCCGCCAAAGTGCCTAATATAAAGTTGAGTTTCGACACGGCAGATGCCGTAATAAAACACAAGCATAGAGGCCAAGTCTCAGCTTTGGCTTGGGATTCCGTACCTTACTTGTGGGGCTTGTGCTGCAGACTTCCAATGGCACCTCGCACCTATGGCCCGGAGCAGGTTGCCACTGTTCCACAGGGCTTTCTAGAATGAGGTCTTATATTGACCTGTCCAGCTGCAATGACTCCGCGAGTGTGTGTGTGTGTGTATCCAGGAACGATATAAAGGCAACAACACATGGGAACATGTTCGCAAGCCCTCTCTTGCTGCCAAGGCGCATGCTCCATGTCGCCAGTCTGCAGCCAGATGTTCACTGCCTCGAGCCGGAGATGTGTTTAGCTCGCGCCCTTCAAGGGCGCATCGCTGTCATACTCTTGCACCGAACTCAGCAAGCCAACCTCATGACTCAGAGCTTCGCCTCAAGCGAAGCCTCGTCTTGTGCGCCCTGCCTTGCTCGGAAAGCAGCGGTTGCTCGTGGATAGAAGCACCATTCCACCCACCTTCAGCACACGGCCAACCTCCTTCATCACCTGCGGCCGCGTGAGTAGGGCGGACCGTTTTTAGAGCCCTGCAAAAAGTGACGAACTTTTAGTGGGTTTAATGGATGCCCACGACGAAAGCAACTTAAAAGCTAAAAGCTAAGCCCTGAAAAGAATGGCAAGGGCCCAATTTGGATGATGGCAATCCTGAAAGGGAAGCAATGGTGGTTATGTGAACCCCCATTGTTTTAACGGTAGTTTGAAGCCCAGGGTAGGGTTTCTCTCAAAATCGGGAACCCCCAAAATGGGGGTATCCTTTCGGTATCCTTTCGGAATCCTTTTTAAAACCATCACAAAATGGTCCCTCAACAAAACAGACACCCGCTACGCAGCGTTGGCGATTGCTTTGGTCGGGACGAACCAAGTCTCAGATGACGCGAAAAATGAAGCGTTGTTTTTGCCCTACCAGCTAGCATGAACCTGCACAGCATCGCTGTCCAACAAATAGTTTTTCCTTGAAGGGGTCTGTGCACTTCTGGCATCATTGGGGGGGAGGTTGCACATGAGGGATTATGCACATAATACCCACCAAGCTCAGCGGCATTTCTTGCCAAATATTTTACGCCATGATACGCCATGTGCTTTCCATGCAAGTATGTCTACATAAACACGAGCATTTGAGGAAGACGGACTATGACTCGCTTGAGGCAAAATACGAAATCCAAATAACTCATGTCTCGTGTCAAAGGTAGGCATGTGTGGAGCAGGAGAGCTGTCAAACAACAGCACACCAGACATCACTACGGAAAACACAACCTTGTCAAACAAGTGCTTCGTGCGATAAGGAGTCACACCTCACACTTACACAATATGATTGATTCAACGAACCCATTCTACAGAAGCAATGCGCACTCGACCCAAGGTGAACAATCTCATGTATACATCCATACAAGTCGATCTGCTTGCCAGTTTCACATTGACAACATCCTTGCAATCAGGGATCGCCGTGACTTGTTTCGAATTGAACTATGCGGGCGATGCTTGCGACCTCATTGTCAGATCCATGTTGGGCTCCACTCTTTGATCTACCCACATCTCTTGCATTTCACCGCGCATATGATCTCCGAAACTAACAACCCGCACAGACATGGATCCAGGGAAACTCCCAGCTATATTTGGTATATAGTTGTGGGGACCCGGGACCCCGGAAGCTGAGGAAGTTGCACTGAAGCATGGCTCACATTGGGCCACCTCTTCCCTCATGTCAATCTTGGATCTTGCCGATAGACCCTCACTCCTCAGGACTGACATGCTGCTTGTGTACATAGAAGTTGAGCATAATTGAGTTGTAATTGCTGCTTCCCCATTGCTTAATGGATGGACTACCGTTGAATTGACTGCGAGGAGTCGCCCATTTCAAGGGGACTGATTTCTCATAATTTCACCCGGATAGTCCCTTTTCTCTACTAAACCTCTGAACCACTCCCATCAAAAGTAGCGCATCTTTTCGCAGGCACGTCCCTAGGCACACCCAAACATAGTATTGAGAATGTGTTAGCCTCGTCTCTCCCATCGGGGGGAGGCCATGGGCCTCCAACGGGCGACAAAGGTAGTCAAAGGACACCGTGCAGGTGACGATATCGAAGGACCTCGCGACTTGCCGCCGCCCCCGGCCGCAAAACCTATGGCTGACTCCTTGGGACTAGTAAGCATTCATGGCCCCGATGGGAGCCCCGGTGGCCAAATCCTCTAAAACCGAGGCTTGAAGCGTTTTCATCGTCTTCAAACGCTTCTTCACCTTTAGGGGGAAGCTTTTGCTCCATGGTTAGGGTACTCAGAAGCAAAGCCAGGCTACTCATGCTTGCTTGTTGAGGGCTTAACGCGGCTCAGTTTCCCTGAACCCTGCATGCAACATTGCTTTCTGGCCGACCTAAACGCAGCCGAAGGGCTGGGCTATGCAAGTACATGCAGGGAACATGAACCCTGGCCAATGAGTCACTGGATACTGTCGCTGCAGTGACGTCACGTCACTCAGCAATATGGTTCGTTTATTAACGTCATCAATAGTTTCAATCACGTAAGACTTAATTGTGTTACTTTAATTGTTACTCTCTCTGCGCCTGTTGTGATCAATCAGCAACTGTAACCAGGGCGCCAACACCATTCTATATAATGTGGCTGTGGGTCAACATGGTCAACAAAAAGGTACCAAAAACGAAACCCTGGTAAATGGACACATGGACTAAAACCTAGTGTCCCCTGATGGCTTAAGTTTGACCCAAACCCAGAATATCTGGCGCGCAGTGCCGATGCCTGGCAAGACATGCCACGTATTCGCTGAGAGCCTGGCCTTGAGGCCCTTAGCTTATCTCACTCAACCAAGGATGCTTCACATAGCCCTAACCAAATATGGGCTCTAGTTAAAGGAAAAAAAGGGTCCTTGGACAAGGCCCTATGTGGGTCTGCCTTTTTGTTGCGGGTACCCCTTGTTTGATTGGTTTTAAAGGAAGGCCAAAAGGAGAACCACCATTTTTGGGGGCTCACGAAACACGACGCACCCACCGGGTTCAGTGCACATCCAGGCGGCTGATCATCATACGGCAGCTTTGGGTCTGTGTTGAGGTCTCTGACCTCTGGAGGAAACTTGGAGAGCCAAGCGGCGGGAAGCGCATTGCTAAGGGTAGCTTCCATTTCCATTCCTTCCAGGGATCCTTCTTTCTGGCAAACCACCAAGAACTTGGGGAAATGGCTGGGTTTTGAAAAGAACGATGGCTGATAATAATGGGGAATCAACCGCTAGAACATTCAAGAACATGCCAACAAATCAAGCAGGCAACCGGAAATCACTTGTGGCAAAAGCGAACGGTTCAGGAATGACAGCAAGGAAAACACACTAAGACAGGGCCGAGACAGGAAACTCGATGGATCAGGCAAATTGGGGCATGTCTTGTTTGGGGCACCCCGTGTTTTCCCTGTTGTTTTCCTTGAAACCCACTAAGAAAGGGGCAACCTCAAAAGACATACCTAAATACAACTGAGCACAAACCAAGCTCCAATTGTGCCAGGAAACTGTGTAGTCATCGGCCTGCTTGTTCTGCTCCAACTCGTATTCCTAAAAAGCAAATCGGGCGAATGGTACGTATGCCAACCACACCAACATACTATTAGTTCTGTCAGCACTTCTTGGTGGTTGTTATGCGGGTTTAAGCCTCCAGTTCCTCTTAACACCAAGCGAGAAGGTACATGAAGCCTCCATCCTCTACGGCTGTTCAAGTCAATCCCATTGTCATTTTTGTTCGGTGACCAACCGAAAAAAAGACATCCCCTTAGGAACCTTCGTGGCCAGTCCAACCCGGTGACAGTAATTGGACAGTCAACCATGCAAATCGGCGAGTTAGAAGGCCCCTAGAATTGGTTGGCACGGAGTAAGTCACTACTCCTCAAATGACACTGCCGTGCATGGTAGAAAGCAAATCCGCCAAAATTTGAGCTTCGGTCAGCTAGCTCACATAGCTCTCGACCGAACTTATCAACCCTTGGTGGGTTAGCGAAATACTTAATCCAAAGAAACAAATATTTTAAACAACAAAAACACTTGCCAATGACCATGAGTTCAACATAAAGCAAACAGATCCCATCTCGCAAGATTGAGCGGCTGGTGCAACGTTTTGCGTTGCCTGCACATACTAGTGCTGCTGTGCATGCAATTGATGTGATTTGCAAAACAGATGTGCCAACACCCTCAGTTCGACTGCCATCTGCTTGCACATCGCCAAGCTGCATTCATACCAGTGATGGAGACCTGAGCTGCACGTGCCAAGGCAGGGAATTGATCTCGAACTCAAAGATGTAGTGGTTGGCCACTTGAATGCCAAAATTCACAGCTGTGGCTGGCAACACAAGGGAGCGGCCACACCGACACACGCAAATAGGCAGCCGGACAAGCACGTTCCCCCAAACGATTCCATTGCATACAGCTGGTGCATCTTGCTACGACTCAACCTGAAATGCCGTTGCAGAACAGACCGAGCAACCATCAACACTCCAAAAAATTCGCTCCTGCAAGCAAAACTTGGCGCTGAGCTAAGGCCCTTTGCATCATTGAAGCTACGGCCAGAAGCCCCGGACAACAAACATTGCTTTGCATCACCCAACAAATGCTGGCGGCTCGAACAAGGGTAAACTAGTTCATGCGTTCTCGCCTGCTCCGTGTGGGTGAATCACACAAAAATGGATCGAATATGATCGAATCCTGATGCCTGGTAAGTACCATGCAATGCAACGAAGCCGTCCTTGCCCTTACCTTGCATATTGGTTAAGCAAACATGCAAGAAACATGCGGAGATGTCCTAAGGACGCGTCCATTGACCCTCCACGAATCTGGAATTTGGGGGGGGGGGGTCCTGTCATACGAGGGGTATGCGCGGCTCAGTTGTGTGTGAACCTTGGGGTGTTCAAGTCCCCATCCTCAGCATCGTCTTAGCACTCTCTGCATCGCCCGCATCACCAGACTGACGTACTTAGAAAAGATGAGCAATCGGGGTCAAACGAAAAGCCCCTCTCGTGTCTTGTGGGAACATTTCCAAACAGACAAGAGGAAATTGCAACGACAAACCTAACAGGCAGGAAACCCCCAGTTGAGGCTCAAATAGAAACATGCTCGCGGGAAGAGGGTAAACAAAGAAACAGCAGGAAAGAGCTTGATTGGGGATCTTCTCAAAACAGAAGCCAGGAAGCTGCAAACAAAAGCTACAGGCATCCTCAGCTACGGAAAGAAGAGAAAGTGAGTAAACGGAGGCAGCCAACGCCCCTCAAGAAAAGGGAAAGTTGCAAACACAAAACTGCACACATCCTCAGCTAGGGAAGAAAATTTGGACAAACGAAGGCAAACCCAAGGCACTACTTAAGTCCTGCGGGGACCTGTCAACAGGAAAGAGCGCAACAGCAAGGACAACCACACGAAGCATCAGCAGGACAGAGCCCCACTGCATCAGTAGCGCACCTGTCCATCGCATACATCTTCAAAACTGATTCCAGGGCTGCGCGTGGTAAAAAAAAGAAGGAAAGAGAAACGATTCGGCGCCACACAAAACTTCGCTCATTGCACGCGGCTGCGCGTGATCACTGCTGTCCTGCTGCAAGAAGACATGAACCAATCAAGTAAAATGAAAGGTTCCTTCCCAAATCGCACGTGTGCACGTGAGCTGTACCTGCAAAACGCATGTAAGGTAGCAGGTCTGTGTTGTCGGCGATCTGAGCAAACCCTCTTGTGGTGGTTTCAAAAGTGTGGAAAACCCAACGCAAATTGCTGCAACTCACAATCTCGAACTGAGAACCCCCCCACGTAGGAAACCTGTGCTACCAGGCAGCATGCGACCAAGTCTTCTCAGCAGGGTAGTGGCTTATCCAGCTTGAGCACAGATCCTGCTGAGTCTGCTGCGCAACAAAACGTCTCCCAATGCACGACTCAGTGTCAAAACAACTACTCCTCTTGCCTGGAACACCAACCAATTCCACAACAGCTCTCGCAGCACTGCAACAAAATAGAAAGCAAGACAAGCAGGCAGACACACAGAAAGGATAACAAACAAACGGACAATAAACAAAACAATCTGAAAGCACGCAATCAAACACACACAATCAGGCAGCCAAGCGTCCAGTATTCTAGCCTTGGTGTCAGCTTCGTGCGTCAACAGGCGAAGAAAGTGCGCGTTTGACCGAACAATCTCACTTCAACCGCTGAAGCTTCAGCGGTTGAAGTGAGGTTCTTACTCACCTACGAATTCTGGGTAAGCATCGTTCATCTTCATAAGATGGATAGATCAACCACAAAAGCAATAGCAGCATCCCAACTTTGCCCAGCTGATCGCAATCATGTGTCGGTGTCAGCTGTCGCTCTAAGCTGAAGGTCAACCATGGGTTACAGTACTCGCTATCTCAGATTCACTGCTTGATCATACTAATCCAAGGGCTCCCTTTGCAATGAACAAACACTCCACTCCAAACTGTTGCCAACTCAGAGGATTGACACATTCAAGATCACCATTGTCATGCATTCAAGCGAAAACCAATCCGGTCTCCACATGCTACAAGCATGACAGACTCCGGCATGCGCATTTCCACCTGACTCGATGAAGTGCAAACAAGGAGCATTTGGATATTGAGCGAACACCTCCTCATAGTGCTTTGTAAGCGTGGCAATAAAGTTGTCCTCAGCCAGGGCAGAGACACAGGCAGGACTCACATTGAGACAATAAAGCAGCGACATCACCTCATGGAACAGAATCCACTAAGTATGATGATCATTCGTGCGGGCGTACAACACACAATCACAGGCATTGCAAAACCGCATCTTCAAGCCGGTGCCGCCAAGTAACATCAACATGTGTGCAAATTCTGGGCTGAGAGTAGAAGCCCGTGTCTGAAGTCTCATCTTGTCGTCTGAAATCCTCCTCCACAGGCCAAAACTGCAACTCAGCTATTGTGTTGCAGGATAGTCGCAAAGACGGGTGGGCACTTTCGCCGGTAATGGAAACATATCAAAACTCGAGCCCTGCTAAAGCAGAGGTGATGTGTCTCCTGAAAGGTTGGCACTCGCCTATCACAACTGCTTGAGCTGAACTCGAGACTGGAATTATTTTGAATATTTTCACAAAACCACAAAGGAGACTCGCAGTCAAATTCAAGTGTGGGATTTGATCTGAGGTCCTGAAGTAATGTTAGAGGTGTTGACTGTAATGACATGCACGTATAATTAGTTATGTATATAATGTATATATGTCTGTCTGGTCTCTCTGCCCGTCCACCTGTATGTCTTGTATGTATTGTATGTGGTGATCGTATTGTGCAATTGTATTATATTGCAACAGTGTAGTGTAGTGTAGTGAATTGGTTTGTATTATGTCTTGTATTGTATTGCAATGTAGTGGAGTGAAATGATTGTATGTAGGTAGGTAGATAGGTAGGTAGGTAGGTAGGTATGTAGGTATGTAGGTATATAGGTATGTAGGTACGTAGGTATGTAGGTACGTAGGTATGTAGGTATGTATGTAGGTATGTAGGTATGCAGGTATGTAGGTATGTAGGTATGTAGGTATGTATGTAGGTATGTAGGTAGGTATGTAGGTATGTAGGTATGTAGGTATGTAGGTATGTAGGTATGTAGATATGTAGGTATGTAGGTATGTAGGTATGTAGGTATGTGGGTATGTATGTATGTATGTATGTATGTATGTATGTATGTATGTATGTATGTATGTATGTATGTATGTATGTATGTATGTATGTGTGTGTATGTATGTATGTAGGTAAGTAGGTATTTAGGTATGCATGTATGTAGGTATGTAGGTATGTAGGTATGTAGGTATGTCGGTATGTAGGTACGTAGGTATGTAGGTATGTAGGTATGTATGTATGTATGTATGTATGTATGTAGGTATGTAGGTATGTAGGTATGTAGGTAGGTGGGTAGGTATGTATGTATGTATGTGTGTGTGTATGTATGTATGCAAGCATGCATGTATGTATGTTGTATGTGTGCGCGTATGCGTGTATGCGTGTATGTGTGTATGTGAGTATGTGTGTATGTGTATATGTGTGCATGATGGTATATGTGTATATATGTATCTATGCATGCATATACAGTTTGTATGTATACATGCATGTACTATGTATGTGGCTACGTACATACGTGCAGTTGTGCGTCCACATGCATACATGCATGCATGTACACATATGTATGTACATATGTTTTTACGCACATGCATTTATACACGTATAACTTACCAGTACTGTATAGATGCAATACATTATCACTCTTGCCTGTAATAAAACATGTATGCATGAATGCGTGGACATACGTGTATATATATATATATGTACACATATGTATCATCATGCCTATTATATTTATCTTCCCAATACACGCTTTTCACAACACACCCAGCGCCTCTGAGTAAGGCCATTCCTCCGGCCAGCGGACCTGCTGCGAGCAGATTGCGCCAAGGTATACGGGGGCAGGGGACCGTTTTCTGCTTGGAGAGAACTATGAAAGAACAAACTCACAGTTTGTCATCAGGTGACAGCACCCACTCCTCGGAACGCAAAGCAACCATGAAACCTGGCACCAGAATGATCAATGACGTCAGGCAGCGAGACTGATTTGGCAGACAGGACGCTGCGGGTGTCTATATTGTTCAAGTCCCACGAGAAACATGCCGGCATGAAGTAAGAATACACGTTCGGATTCACTTCCCATGACTGCAAATAAGCGCAGTTTGTGTGATGGGATCATACCGGGCTTATGCCACCGGTGGGCCCCACGCGAAGCATGGCAGCATCCGCACTATGTTGAGCATTGATTGCCCACCTCCCTAGGTCATGACAGGTGTTGAAACATGCCCCCAACACAGTCAGCTTCATCCCCAACTCGAACTAGCTACCCCCAAAGGAAATTGGGGTATATATGCCTCCTTGCCGGCGAGGAATGGAAGGCACCTGAAACGTCCAAAAAGCAACCAAGCACCAAACAGCTGGAGTGCCAGACTGCGGCCAAAAGGGTTTTGCAGGCACAGCAGAATCAGGATCCTATGTGTGGTGGGTTTCTGAGGGCAGGTCTTTAGAACTGGGTTCTCATGCACAGCCAAGGTTACCCAGCTCCCACATGACATGCTCCCCCAAAGCCGCTCATCCACGCCATCCGAAGCTTCCCTAAACATAAATTATCCTCATCACGATGCAACTTTCAACAAATGCAACGGCCATTGTCATCAGTCGCAGGTTCAGCAAGCTGCGTGTTGACTGGGATCTCAATGTGGTCAATACTATCTACATACGATGTGCATACATATCTATATGTAGAGCTGTATATATATATATACACTACATTCATAAATGTACGTGTTGTGCATGCATTGTCGGCATGTCAGCAGCTGCTTCTCCATAACTCCGCTTGGGCAAGATGCAATTCACTCGGACAAATAAAGTAAAAAGGAATTGTCACGCACATTATTCGCCTAAGACAAGGGACTCTGAAGGAGGGGTGTGAATGTGGTTTTCCTTTGAAACAAGCCCAAGGGTATTCAGCAAAAAGACAAAGTCGTGTCATATTTGTCAAGCCCCACCTCGCGCAAGAGCTGCGTGGGGTCGTTGCTTGACACGGAACTTTGCGGCCACCCAGCCTGGCAGTCAGCTCATATCTTGCGGGAAACATCGAACTTGCCAAATAACAGTGGTTCAAAATTAAACAGGAGGGGTTACGCAGGTTTTAGTCCATGTTTACACTTACCAGGGTTCCAGTTTGGTACCGGTTTTTTGAGCCACAGCCAAATGTGATTCCCAGTGTCATAGAAACCCACCAGGTGGTCTCTGAAACGGACTAGGGACCTCCAGACGTCATGTTCGTGGGAGGTCACCAAGTCATTGTTCCCAGCGGGAAATGGGCTACTCATGAGCATCTGGTCATCAACATAAACATATAGGGCTAAGCTACAGCATGCAATCCCCTTCTTCCATTGTCATGATCTGGGAATTTTGTCTAGTTTGACCCCTTGCAATCATGACAAGGACCTGAACCGGAAACACACCGGCCAACAGTTCAACTTCAGGCAAGTAATTTGTCCTCCCAAAACGGAAGGGATAACATCGAGAGACATGTGAAGTTGTAATTGGGCAACAGGCCAAAGGAGCATGCTTCCATTTCTTGGGCATGATGTTGTGCTTCAATACTAACACCATGAACAACAAACTTTGACATCTGTCTGATTGAGGTGTTCGTTGGAACGTCCGGCCAGTCTTTTCAACAAAGCACGATGTGATGAAACTGTTTAGCACGCAGTGCTAAAGATTCCTTTTGTAAACGAGTTGACGGCATCACGGCTCGAGGTCCCCAAGCGGAGGATTCCAACGGGGGCTCCGGAGGCGCCTCCTGGGTGTGTCGGTTCTTTGAGGCCTTTGTTGGTGCTTGCTTCAGGCAAACCAAAAGGAGAACCACCTTGCTGGTTTTTCAGGGGGTCCCCTACAAGAAGACACACCCATTTCTCTCATATGCATCCAAAAAATCAGCTTCGCAGCCGGCGGCCTGTTCTTCCCCCCTCCCCAGGCCTTCGCGTGCAAGCGCGTGGAGTTGGATCTGGCGCGATCGTCTCAAGGTTTTAGGCGCAAGGTGCCGAGGGTCGTACACTTGCCGTTACCCATTTAGGAAAACACTGACGATCTATGCCTCGGGGAGAAAAAAACGAACCTAGTGAGCTTTCATGATGGACCATTGCGGGCTATGACCTAAAGGATGCGAACTTGGAGCCGCTGGCTGACACGCGGTAAACTCCAAACGCCTGCACTGCATAGGACTTCAACTGAGCAGAGTCTGCTGGGCGCTGTGTGACGCTCAAGATGCACGTTGGCAAGGCATGATTCGCGAGTGACCGATGGTCTTGTCCATCTGAGTCTACGAAAGCCGCTGAATACATAGGACAACGGATCGAACACAAACTGGCCCCAAACTGCAAGACATGACACAAACAAGGGAAGGTTGAAGGTAATTACTGCATGCAGTCAAGCATGCCTCAAAGACTCACACTACACGAACACAAAAGCACATTTTATGCCATAATAGCTGCCACTTTCGCGGAGTCAGATTCTAGCCGGCCAGCTACCACCACCAAAGAGCTAACACAAGGTCCAGCCACCAGCGAGTCAGCGCGATTCCTCATTGTTCGCCCAATGGCATCCAAATGAAAGTAAGTGATGAATTTCGCGCGTGGCTCGTTCCGGCCTAGGTCGCTACAGGAGCCATTGGATTGTCATTCCAGTAGCAGAGAGACCCATGCGCCGCCACCCAAATCGGCACCTGCGGCCAAAGGCTCCAGCCAGGCCACCCAGAAAGGTCATACCTGGCCATGGCAACTGAAGTGGCTGACCAATCCACAAGTTTGCGGCGAGACCATCAGCCTCTGTGATGCCACTGTGGATTCTCATGTCTCATTTTCAACGAATATGGTTGTTGCTTTGATGTGGGCTGTCTGTTTTGATGGTACCCCTCTTTTACGGTTTGAAAGGGACACTTAAACGGAAACCAACATTTATTGATTGTTGTTTTCTTTTGGGGGGCGCAAACATACACCCCCATGCAATTGTGTGACACGTGGGGAATTGCCGAAGTGATTACTTCCATTACGCCAGGATAAGTATATCTCTACGGCGAGATATGCGCCAAGAGCATCTCAGCAGGGTGCTTTAATGGACAATCACAAGCTTATGTTTATACTATGTGTATGTTTGCTTCTTCTCTATTTCTTTATGGTACTTGTTTTGTTTTTGTTTTTTTTTTTTGGGGGGGGGGGGGGCAAAAATACACACCCATGCGATGATGCAAAAAGTGGGGAATTGCCGAAGTGGTTGCTTCCGTTAAGCGGGAGTTATACACTTCGTCACTTCGGCATCTTAGCAGCGTGACTTGTTGGCAGCCCTCCGCTCAACATATCTTCTCACCCAAAAGAAGAGAAAGGGCTGGGTGACTTGGGGCTTCCCATTCAGCCTTCCAGTTGGTTTCAAACTCCTTGTGACGCCACGTTGGAAGGGGGGGGGTGCTGGCTGGAAACCCCCGTCTGCAAACTTCACCTTTCAAAAACGAGTTCTGTGAACAGTGCCGCAAAGGGGTTCCACGAAGAACTTCCGCGAAAAGTTCCGCGCAATGAGTTAGTAGACGCGACTTCGCGGCAAGTCAGGCCCTGGGGTTCAAAACCGCCACTAAAACAATGGGGTTCATAAAAGAAAGAAACAAACACATTGTTTACGTAAGGATTGCCATCATCCAAATTGGGTCAACCATTCTTTTTATGCGGGTTGAACCCCAGGGAAGGGGAAGTCTTGGGCGAAGTTATGCGAGGGGGCGGTTCCAGCGGGCGGGGAGTCGCCCCGTTTTTGTTGGACCTCGTGAGTTGACCTTCCTGGGAGAGTACCGTGCAGTCCGCGAAAAAGGGCAGGGCCAGAATCCCAATAAAATGCACCGTCTTCCCAACCCAAGGACTAAACAGCGTTGTCCTCAGCTCCCCCCAGACTGAAAAGAACTCCGAATGACAATAGAAGCTTCTTCTACTGTTGTGTCCGTCACACTGGCAGGCTATGGCAAGGCGAAACTGGCAACTGAACCGGATCCAACTAGAGTGGCAACCAAACGTCAAACCAAAGGGAAGCTCACCAGTAATTGGGCTTCACAGAAGGTAACGTGCCAAAGCCGGGGCCTCTCAACTCATTGGACACAGTCTTCCGCGTGCAACCATTGCACGTGGCTGTCGGACTATATTGAACAAAAAAACCCAACCGAGCAAGCATGACCTCCCTCAGGTTATGCAACACCCACGATGCCTTGGTTTGTTGTTGCCTGGCTAGCGTTTTTGACTCCTTTTGCTTCCGAAGCTCCTGTACCTCAGCCCAATTTTTGAGCCCCAACCCATTCTTTTGTCGTTTTAGAGGGAAACCAATCTGAAACCAACCCGTTCTGGGGCATTCATGACGTCCCCTCAAAAACGCCATCCTCATATTCTAGGTCCTCCAGTAGAGGGGTTAGAAGAAGGGTACCCTTTTTTTTCTGTAGTCTACTTAGTAGGGGAACCCTCCCCCAAAAAAGAAACGGTCAAAGGGCACCTAGCTGGGGGACCAACCAAACCCACTTCCTGGCCTTCCTGGCCCCAAAAAAGGGGTGATAAAGGGCACTACTGGACCTAGTGTGCCTACTTAAAATCTGCCAACATAACACGGAACCCCTGAAAACCGAATTGCGCACTGGGGAACCTCACATTTGTCAAACCCGCAAAGGTTACTGTCCCCTGCCTGGAAGGATCCCCACGGAAGCCGACGAGGCCCGCCGCGGCGCAGACCTATCAGACCCACACGACGAGAACGGGCCTGTCTTAAAATAGGGGTTCCCAACATGGCGTTTGTGTTTCTTCCTTTTTTCTTCTCTTTTTTTTCTTGGCTGGTGACCCTTTTAAACATAAAGACCTCGTTGTTTCCCTTAAGCTTATATTTTGTTTTTCTCTTAACTCCTCATCGTTCTGCAGTGTTTTGTGGTTTCTGCACTTTCAACCCCGAAATCGTGAGCTTTTGGAACGCGGCACAAAGCACGCATTCACACCTCCAGCTCGAAAATCGCAACTTTCCAGCTGACAAGGCCGCATCAGTTTTTGGACCCAAGGGACCTCCGAAAACTAAACTTGAATCGGGGGGATTTGTTTTGTGCTGCAACCTCGCTTAAGCCATGCGTGGGAGTGCTTTTGGAAACATAATAACCTAAGTGATCCAAACTGTGGGTCAAGAATAGGCACCCAAAATGGAACCCTGGAAAATTGAACCAATCCCTGCCGGTTCCTGGTGGTTGACGCATGCACCAAAGGACGCCTGTGATACCTACAGCTCTTGCACGCTCTCCCGCCTCCGCTGGAAGGCGAGGACCGCCGCAGGCGCCGGAGCGGCCGCAGGGGCCACAGGCACGGAGAGAGCCATGGGATCAAGCCAAAGCTGCGAGGCGAAAGGAATGCGTGTCTTGTGCTTGTCAATTTGGCCCTCCAAGGCGACAAATTTGTGAGTCGCCTAAATAGCGGTCGAGTCACCTAAAGTTCGAAGCGTTCGAATTTGGGGTAACTCTGGCATGTGAATTTGAACAGCCCGGTCCCCGAGAAGGGGCGACATCTATCCCGGCGATGGGGCTCGATATGCCGGTCAACACCTCTAACACAGGTGTCTGTGTAGCCGTGCTGAACGTGACAAATGCTCACACGATGATCATAGGATGGCTTTAGTCGGCTTGGTTCAATAGATTAGGGGCATCCCCCCTCTGGACCCCAGAAAACTTGCTGGTGCTCAGTCGAATGAATCTGGGGATTCCCTTGAAGGAAACCATAGGGGATGGTTTAAATCGGGGTTCTTCTAACTCATTCCCCGCTGAAATCCTCGCCCATCGACCCAACGGAACTCGCGTGTTCTCTCCGGCTGAGGGCAGCGCGTTCAAGTCCAAGAGCTGCGCCCTGGGCTGATGGGCTGATGGGCTGAGGGCTGGGGACGTTTTGATTCCGCCTTTGAACACGTAGGAAAGGTTTACATTGACACACACTACTGTCCTGTCTTGTCTGTGCGCAAGAGTCCGTGGGGGAAAACTCAAGTAGCAAGCAAGCCATCATTTGCTTTGAGCTCTCAGCTTTTGCTTTGGAGTCTGCGACGCCCACAACGGAAATGCTAGAAAGTTTAAGCTCCACAAATTGGAAAGTGATTCAAGCTCAGGAGCAAACCTGCTGGTGCCCATGGTGGAAATGAAACATCACTGAGAAGCAATGTGTCAGTTAGCCAAGCCTGTTTTGCAAGCAAGTCAACTACAACTCCTGAAGTGGTAACGGTCTGGGAGCGACCACTTAGTGACTGAATGGTCGGACCATCGCACATTCAATGGTCTTGCCTTCAAAAGTCGTTACACTTCTGCAAATGGAGCCTCAAGCGCGAGTCTCCCAAAAGGAGATCCAAAGACCATGGCCTTTTGGGCTCCAGTGGGGGCGGGTCTCAAACTGTTGCCTTCAAGCTTTTGCTTCAAGCCATGGAGCGAAAACAAGGGAAAGACACACAAAGAACTCAGCAGACGCCCGCACCGAGGCTTTTTGCCAGGAGAGCTAGGCTAGGAACAAATATGTCGTAGTTCTGGATGGTTAACATTGTTGCCCCTGCGCATCCGTGAGGGTTGCTGGCATGTTCCACATGGCCCCCTTCCCGGACAACGTGGCACACGACCAAATATTCTGATGACAATGGGCCCCCTAATAACCAAAAAACAACTGGAAATCCAAATTCAAATCGCCACAATTCAAGACCAGCCATGGGTGGCTCTGAGAAACTGGTTGGTCTCAGTTGCAAGACAATGCACAAAGCGCAAGCTCAACAACGCACACTCACATCCGGGCTGCCCTCAAATCCTAAAAGTTTAACTTTTACTGGGTTAGATTGAAACTACCACTAAACCAAATTAAAACAAGCAAAAGCTAAGGAACCGGATGGCTGGGAGCCAGCCAAACATTCAATACCTGTAGAGGAAATACGTGAGCAGTGCTGATGCGTGAACCAGGTCCCACCTCAAGTGTCGCAGAGTGACGGCCAGCTCTCGTTTCCTCGCGCGAGGAACTGTGACGCGAATCACATGGTGAGCATAGTTGATGTCGCTCTCCCGGGTTTGGGTTTGTTTGAGGGTACACATTTGCGTGGTTTTAAAAGGGAAACCAAAAGGAACACCTTTGTGCTTTGAGGGTACACCCTTCTTTGTGTGTTTAACCGGAAACCAAAAGGAAAACCGCTCAGCCCTCTTGGGGGTCCGATTCCTAACAAAGACACGCCATCTCGCGAAGGGGGGGATCTCATCAAACACTGCGGGGCGTCATCTGCGAATGTCACGCTGATATCGGCTGATGCTCCATTTGTTAAGGTTCCGGGAAGAACTAACAAATACTTCCACTAGTGATAGATATATGATAGATTCCCTTCAAAACCAACAGTGGAAAAAAAAGAGAAAAAACAACACTTTGAGCATATGGGAGCTATAAAGGAGAACGTCAACACACAATTCGCTAAGAACAAAGCTGTTGCGATGGTGCTAATCGATCAGGCCCGCGTATTCCATCCGGCAGCTTATGAACCTTTGCCTCGCTGTCACATCAACTAGACAAACTTGTCATACCAACAATCAGCATAAAAAACACCCAGCTGGCCGACGGTTTGGTCTTTCTCCTGGCTTTCCCAAATGCAATTTGAAAAGAATCCCCCCTCCCCCTGATGGTGGCAAACAATATATACTAATGGGTTGAGGACACCAAGTGGTCGGTTTCACCAATCCGCAAACTATTTTGCTCGTCATTCCCTTCTTCCCCGAACCCCAGTGCCCGTGTGCACGCCTCCAGTCATTGGATCTTTCTGCCTCAACCAACCTGCCACGAGGCATGCAGCTTGCAACATACTGGCCAGGAGACAAGAGCCACTGGGAGGTGGCACCAGCTGTCAACTGCCATACCCATCAAGAACATGCCAGGCGCAACAGGTAGACCAACTCACCAGTGCGGTGCTTTCAACGCAGTTGGCCTGCATACTAATAGTGGCATAATCTGACATCTCCGTGACACCATCAGGAAGCAAGTTGCGGTATTGGAATCACAAAGCATTTGTTCTGTTCAGGACCGTGGTCTGCCTACCAGTGCTCTGACATCGGCTCGCATATGATAGGTTTTTTGGCCGTTCTACTGTAATTGAGTTTGTTGATTCGGCCACAATTCAAGATCTATGCTTGTTTTATGTTGGAGCTTGTTTACAAGCCCAATTGAAAGGAGCTTGCAAATTCAGGACCACACACATTGTCATTCATTGTCATTTGCCGCAATTGCTCAACACTTGCACACATTCTTCAAACAGTTGAAAACACATGCTCGTGAAACCTCCATTTCCCTGTAGCAAGAAGGCCTGTTTTGTCGAAAACTGTGCTGCGGAAAGCTTCCCACCAGCACAAGACGCGCATGGCCTGCGTCTTGGTTGCTGTTGACCTCTCTGCAAGAAGTGAATGACCTGTTGTGGGTTACAAAGTTCAAGTCCACAGATCGTTGCCAAATTAAGTGGCCCTGAAGGTCTGAACCATGAAGCACTCCTTGAAGCCTTTAGGTAGCTGCGCCAGGTCCAAAGGCTCGGTTGTTCTTGGCAACGGTTACTGGCGCCCTGCCACAGGTGCCCCAGACTAGGAGGAAGGATAAGTCAACAAACACTGGGGTCCAGCCAGCTGGGCAAAAGCTGCCACCAGCCACAGTTGCGCGTTGCAACCAGGCCGGTCACGGCGATTGCTCGCAGGCGCGCATCAAGTCCTCTGTCGGTGCTGGCCTGGGCGCTCTCCTCTCTCAGCATGGTGAAGCCTCTCAGCCCTCAGACCTATGGGAAGCCTTGCTGGGCTTGCGAAACATGGGAAGCCAAATGCAAAGCAACCATTTTGGGGGCCCCCGATTTCGAGACTACGGGACATGGTCAAAGGTCCTTGGCACACCTTGCGTTGACGAGAGGTAAGGGTAGGACTGAACATCCTCCGCATATGTTGTGTGTGTTTTTTTGCCAGCAAAGAAGCGGCACCCTGTTCGATAGTTTTCAGAGAGAAAGCAAGAGGAAACCAGCCACTTAGCGGGGTCCCATATTTTAGAGCACACCGATTATGACTGTTCTTCGACCCTAATTGTGTCAAGCCGAGCTGTATCTAGCAGATGTACCAACGTGTACCAAGCTGTCAGTACTTCAATTATGCACATGATGCCTCATGATCCAAACGCGAGGCTTGGTCACGGAACCCATCTAACACATACACAACGCAGCAACGATGACGATGCTATGTGGCATGTTCCAACGGGATGAAGAAAGGAAATCAACTTGCTCTTTGTGTCCGTTGCATTCCACAGCTCGTGTTGCTTAAACGCAGGAGCAGTGAAGTGGCCACCGTGTTCAAACAGGGTCTACAGCCTGATGATCCCTGGCCGTCATTTTTGAGACATCTGGAGCTGACCCGAGCACGCCCTGTGGTCCAAGTGCCGAGCGCTGCCACACGAGCCTGGAGCAAAGGCAAAGGACATCAACCAAAGCCAATGCCACAATGCCTCCGGGAATATGTGCCGGCTTTATTCGTGCTGCTTGCTTCCAACATGTTGAACAGGTGCTAAAACAGCTATATATCATATTTATAATTGGCTGGCTTCGATTGACACCAATTAACTCAAGCGTGTCTGAATAAACGTCGGGCTGTCTGCTGCCAATGTCTGCAAAAGGAAGGCAAGAATTGCTTGCGCTGTGATGCCAATTCTACGCATGGGCTGTGGCACTGATGGTCTCTGTCAGCTCAGTCAGTGATAATACGTGCTTGCCGGACAAACATGTGCGGATCAACCTGCGCCTTCATGAACACACCTGAAAAGATACCTACCATCTCATAGGTTGTGGACTTGTGGAGCAGAACTAAGCATGTCTATGATTAAGCGTGATTTCCATCCCAGTATAGTGGGGCACTGGCAGCAAGTGACCAAGTAAAGCCAATAAACATGTGCTACCAGCAAGTCCCATGCTGCGCAGGAGCCTGAAAGTGGATCAAGCTGCGCTAGAGTGCAAGCAGGAGAAAGAACATCCACACAGTTGAGCATCACACTCAGGAGTGGATTGGCCCTCGCAAGTCCACACTTTTGGTTTACCACTTCCCAAATAGTTGAAAACTCAACTCGGGAGTGAGCACATTGACCTCCTTCTCTTGACAACCTCCAAGGCATATCAACATGGGCTATACTATGCCATACTCATGCTGACTAGTTGAGATGATCCAAAGTGGCACCCTCCGAACAAAGTTAGTCACTAGGCCACTTGGCAACTGGGCCGAATCATCGGCCCAATGACTCCCGCAATCCTTGCAAATTGTGAGTTGGACGCAAACTGGGCTGTGGAAAAGAACAGCTTCAACTAAAATTGCCTTGGGCCGCTCACAGAAAGCCGACAACTTTCCACAAAGAGCACACATAGGTTTGCCCGTGTCGGCGCTCCCCTTTGCCCTTGGTCTGCAAACCTCCAAGCTTCCACTTGGATATTCAACTGCCAGACCATGGATTCAATGTAGTAAAAGTCTTGATAACCAAAATTACCATACTTTCAATGGGTCCTCACGTGCCAACATTGAACATCGAAAGGTCAGAAGATCCAGGGTGTGGGCCCCCCAATTCCAATGATCTCTAGTTTTCCCCCTCAAAGGGGGAACTGGAACCATAAATGGAGTTCCAGGGGTGGTTGACCCCTCCCCTTCCATTTTGAAGGGTAGCATCTGAAATCTGAGCTTTGGGCCGGCGCGTTGTATACAAAGTGCGTCGGCCGAGAGCTGGCCGAACTCGGCGCCAAAGGCACCGGGCCCGCAAGAGGTGTGGAGCTGGCGCCTAAGAGAACCAAAAGCACGGGCCAAGTGGCGGGTTTCATTTGTTGAGTTGGCAAAATACGACCATCTGCAGAAAGTGAACTTGAGAAGGGAACATGAAGGAAACCCAAAAGGTTGTAGTTTAGTCATAGCATTTGCTTGTTCTTGGTAGGGATGTTCTGCGGAACTCGGTCAATTGAGAACCCCCTGGTCGATGACAACCGTGTCTCTTGCACTTTTGGGGGAACCATTCATTAATTTAGATCGGCATTTGTACGAAATGTCGTGAATGATCCCTTCCAACCATAAATGAATCCTTGAAGGAAATGGCTGGTGGGATGCTTCTCGATTCCCTCCTGACAACAAGCAAAGCCAAGGCGAAGGTGCTCCTTCTGGGATAAAGGCCGCGGCTGTGGGAGCCATGCTTTCGGAACGTTGCTCAAGCTCACTTGCAGTGTCCTAAAGGCTGACCTTTGCGGGCCATGACAACATGTGGACAAACCGGGAAGGCAATTGGTCCAAAGGTTGGGCAAGTTAGCATGTACATATATGAGTGTGTCGCAAAATTTCACAGCCAGGGGCCACAGGTTTTAGTCCTCCTAATCCATTTATCATGGTCCATTTTGGGCCTTCATGTTTGAGCCACACCCATATTAAATTCCACATCAAGCCTAGACAGGCTCTTGAAAGGCAAGGAAAGTGCGCTGTTTGCCGAAGCCTGCAGGCCATCCGAAGGTGGGAGGACTGTACTCATTCAAAGCCCTTTTAGCAGTTGTCCTGGGCTCATGGAACAAAAAGAAAGGGGCCGCATACACGTGCTTGAACGGGGAGGGCAAGCTGTGATCCACGAATCAGGCCCTTGCACATCCCAAGTCCCCCCCCCCCCCCCAACGCGCTTTTTTGACGGGGACACTTGCCGTTGCGCTTCTTTAACAGGGATCCTTACAGTGAATACACCTGAACATTGCCTTGTAAATGGTGGTTTCGCCATGTTTCAAATGGTTGAATTCTAACAGGCCTTTGGACAGCATCCGGCAGACCGTGCCTGTTTGCTGCCGAGTGCAAAGCTAGGTGCCCCTCATGTTAGACGAAAGTCACGGAGATGCAATTCCACACATGCGCGATGACGTCCCAAGGCAAAGCCCTCGCATTTTTGCATGGCCAACATGGCAAATTCAGGTTCTTTCCTGAGTTAGTCAAACACTGTCGACTCAAACTATCTTGAAGAATCACTTCTTGGTGTGGTGGCTTCCGCATTGACCCATGGCAATTACAGCAGGGACAGAGCGGGACCGAGTCATCAAGTCCCCACTTGGGCAGCGGCTCACAGTCGGAACTGGGCCTGACGCGATTTCAGAAGGGGAACACCTCATTTCGACCATGACTTTCCCACAACGATCCAGTTGAACTACAAGCGACCAATGTAATCTCTCACCAAGTGTTTGTTGAGACGAGTTGCACCCTCAAAAGGAACCAACATGATGCATTCAAGAAATTGAATGGCCCCTAGTCAAATCGTGCAAACATATTCTTAGGTGCCCGGTATCCTTGGTCAAATTTGGATTGACGCCTCTTGATTTGTTGGTGTCGTCGCACTCGCCCTGTCACCACAAGAGGACGCCAAGCCTAGCCCCAAGCTCAATCCAAACCAACTAATTCACATCTAACCAATTATGAACGTGCCATGGCAAATCAAAGCGGATACTGATGGTATTTGTTCACATAGTCCTCATCTACACCTCACCGGTCATCAAAAGCACCAGAACGAGACGCAAACGGTCAGGGTTGCGCACATTGAATGCTTGGCAAATGGTCGGAATGCGTGTAACCCACTCTGTGCTCACAATATGTGCACGCCTTCCAAGCTAATACTGGAATGTGCAAATGCCATGGCCGCAGCAATGATCTGTAGGCTTGCTCACAATCATGCACCCGATAGACTCCAAGGAGCATGAGCTCAGGGGGGCCATGTCAGCCAAGAGCCCAGCAAGGGGCGACTGCCTGAGTTTGCTAATGCGATCTGCAACACAAGATGCTGCAAAGAGCGCAATATAACCGCACATGCCAACATAACATATCACAAAGGGTCAAGTATGTCGGAACTGATCTCAAGGGGTGCGGGACAGGCTTGAATACAAATAAATAATGTGTAAGTGCACATATACATTTGTATTACTTTATAAAATACGTATGTCTGTACAAGGCTGAAAAGATGAGACAACTCTACCACATGGACTACTACACGGTTGATGACCTCCTGAAAAGCCCAAGTTTCTTGGGTGCCTTGACCATGGCACAATCTCAGGTTCGCCTGCCCATACCTATCTCTGGCAGTAGGTACGGCAAAAAATCGCAGAGCTGTGGAGACAATCACTGCTAGGTCTTACCAGTGGACACGTAGTCTCTTTGGGCATTTTGCCTTGAGTTCCGTGTTGGGCTAGCAGAAACTCGAATCTCAAAGAGCCACATCTAGGTGCAAAAAGAGGTGCATGAGTGGCACGCACGTGCTTCCTGGACTCTTTTCCCAGTCTCAGCCCCGAAAATCCCGCGGCGCATGCCCTGTGCCTGGGGATGGATGGCGCAGGATGGGATTGGAAAGCCTCGGAACCGCTGGCAGTCCAGTATCCCCGCACGTGGGGCGCTCACGTTGGCCTGGGTAAATTTGCAAACTCTGCGTTTGCCCAGGTCCATGAGCAAGCTTGCCAGCACTGGTTCACATTTACTGCCCGGAGCACCAAAAGGACGTTGTTGGTTTCCTGGTCGAAGCATTTGCCCGGGGAAAAAACGGTCATGAGACAACAAAATCCGAACCACCCACAAATCACGGATCCTGGTTCTAATATATTTCTGAAAGCCCCACCTGCTCTCAATTTGGGCAAGGCGCCTGGGCATCACTGGCCGTGTCCTCGGGTCGGATGCCGCCGTCCCACGATGCATGTGACAAGCTTCAGCAGCCTCGTGCCGCAAAGCCAGGGAACCTGTGTTGGCCTCAATTTGTTCTGTGATCGTCACTGTCGTCGCCCCGAAAATCCCAGTGATAGGGGGCTGAAATGAACTGACCAAACCCGAAACCTAAAATACAACAAGGAAAGAACATGATCAACCCTCAACCCCCCCCCCAGGCCGCGAAATGAAACGCGGTGAAGACTTACACGCTGCGTTGAAAGATTACCAAAGCTTGGCAACCTCTGCGCTCACCATTATAGGCTCGAAATCGGCCAAGTCTCTCTAGCCGCGGAGTGCTCGGCAAGCTTGGAGGGTCCACCCTCAGTGAGTGCGTTGGCCGGCCTTATGCACAAAAGGACATGCTGAGTGCGATTCGACATACACATGTATGCATCAACGCATGCGCACTGAATGCGTGCACGTGAATATGTATCTACTATGTGTATATATAGATAAATGTTATATAATGTTGTATATTGTTATACATGGATACACATGACAACATACACAATATGTTGTCCCTTTTGGGCGTATGCAAACACAACACATTTGCTGGTTTGCATGCATGCACATATCACGTGTATATATATATATATATATAATGACCACATCGTCCCTCGTCCCCAGAACCCCACCCCCATCCCCCAGTGGTGTCCCCCCCCCCTTCCCAGACCCAAGCCCCCGCACCCGCGCTCTGCACCCGCGCTGCCACGGTCCCCTGAACCTGCCTTCACCCGCAGCCCCTGAACCCGCACCCAGCAACCAGCAACCAAGCCTAAACCAAGCCTGAAATCCAGAAAGGATGGGGCCCATGCCCATTGATAAACACACTCTAAGCCCCCACAACCCCACACCACACCACAGAAGCGGGGGTGGGTGGGCTGATAGTCCTGTGATGTGAAGATTATCATCTTATGGACACATAACACCCTAAGCAGGAACAACAACCAAATGATTGTCTGGTCGGTCCAAGGCTCTCCGCCAACATCTATACTGCAATTCCACCATAAATGGGCTCGTTTTCCACAGTAGGGACCTTCATGGGACCAGCGAAGCCAAGGTCAGCAATTTTAGGACGACGGCTACATCACCGCTGGCCAAGAAGCAACGCGCGGCCCTCCCGCACTGCGCTGTGCAAGTCCCGGATCCTGGGCTCTCTGAAGCTTCGGCCGAGGTGTTCGGTGGCTCGAGCAAGTGACGTTGGGGTGGGCTGTGAACTGCTTTCTCAAGAAGAGCTAGGTGAGGATCAATGCCAGGATTTCTGCTCTTCTGGGTCTTCCTATAGATCAAACTCACACAGCGCGGGACGGTCAGCAACACCCATGGAACACAACAGTGGTTTACGTTATCCAAGTGAAGATTTACGAGGTGTGGGATGGAGTACGAGGTGTGGGATGGAGATGGAGGGGTGGGAGGGATAACTCTGGGAAGTGCTGTTGAAGTTGTGCCCTGCGTCCGGCCAAGGGCCACACAATGTGTAAGTCTCTCCTGAAAGTAATCCAGAGTCCGAGTGGGCAAAGACCCAGAACTCTGATTTGCTTGTGAAACAAATAGGCCAGTAGCTAAGTGGATTGAAACCATGACGTACATAGCTGGTAGTCTCGCTCGAGGTGGTCCTTTCGTTGTTCCTTAGTCGCTGGGGAAACACTGGGCTGAAGAGAGGGGATAAGTGGAACGTTTCAGCTAATTGATGCCTGCTCACGGCACTCAGGATTCATCCAACCAGCTTGGGGCGGCTCACTTGTCGTGACAGGCAAACCTCACGCTTTGGCATGTGCCCACAGCGGGACACTGACAAGTCAACACCGACTCAAATGCTCACCCCTTGTGAAGCATCTCTTCGCCGCCTCTAACCGGCCGAACGTTGAAGCGTCGCAATGCGCAGTGTTAGTGCACGCTGCACTGTTGTCACACCTCATGCAGCTGAAACACTTTGAGTAAGGCTTGTAGCACAGAATGACAACTCCTCGTAGGGGCACGGAATGTACAGAGAAAATCAGCTTCAATGAAAATGCCTGACGTTCTTGGGATTGCAAGGCAGCCACTTTGGGCTTCTGTATTGTTGTAGCATGGGGGAACCATACTCTGTTTAAGCGATCAACACAAGCCTTGCTGAAGCTTTTTGACTCGGGTCAAGAGTTGGAAACTGGGAATGTCTTGCAAACTAAACGGTCAAATGGTCGGCTTAAGCTCACTGAATCGGGACACCAGCCAGTTTTAGGGCTCCGGTTTTGTGCTTTCAACATACTCGGCGGACATGGCGAACTTATGCCCCCAAATAAAAAAAAATGCAGTCCCCCATATCCCTCCCAAATTAACCACAACTCCAAGAATTATGACCCCAATGCACACCCCTCTGCCCCTCCGGAGCCGATCTTTGTCTATTTTCGAGGACCCCCAAAAGCCGTCGAGACCCTTGGGCTGGCCATTTTTGATCCATCTCCCTGTGTCCCACGCGTGCTCGAAGACCGCTGCTCCCGGGGCGTGGAGCGCTGGGAGCGCGGAGAGGCCACCTGGCCTTGGTGACTGGGGCGAGTCAGACGGCCTTTGGGGAGACGCCCAGTGAGCGCCACGGTCAAACCGGGGCAAAAGATTCGGACCGTCCCCCAAACTTCTCATTCTGCGACTTGTCCGCGCTTCTACTTCTTCACGTGGTTTGGCAAACTGTCAAAAGTGGCTCCCAAAAGAAGACTTTACTAGGTCCTCCAGTAGAGAGGTTGGAATAAGGGTACCCTTTCTTTCCGTAGGCTACTTTAGTAGGGGAACCCTCCCCCAAAAAAAGATAAAAGGGCACTACTGGGCGATTTAGTTTATGGACCTTGACCATGGTGAGCTCGTCTTACCCCGAAGGTGAGCAAAAAAATCAAGATGGATGGCACACCTCCCTGTCACTATCTACAAGCGGAAATTCTGTACACCTCGCCTTGAACAGTTGTACACAGGCCAGTACACGGGTACCCAAACACAAACACACACACACAGACAGACATCAGTGTTCAATTAGATTTTTAAGATTTGGATACATCCATCAAATGCCAAGCTCAGTTGTCCTCGACCTCCCGAAAAGCAAAGGACATCAAGAAGGCTTCCCCGCGAGGAAGGTGCAGTGCTATTGCATTGATTTGTACTGACATGAATTGGAGCCTATGGCGTGAACTGAGTAGGTCGAATGATATGACGGGGTAGCTTGGGCACAAATGGGCACAGACTGCAAAGAGTGCCCCTGAGTATTCCTGCGAACAGGAGACCGTGAAGTCATGTCGTGAAAAGGATCGAAGGAAGCCAAGTGAACAAAAAATCATCGACTCCAAGCTTTGGGGAAGCGCCGTTTTGGTGGTTTAAAGGCAAACCAGACGGAAAAACGACCAGTTTGCAGGGGTCTCCTACAACAAAAGAGACACCCACACAACACAGAACAACACACAGGGATAATTTGTGCGTCGCCATGCATAGCTCGCCATGAAATGGACTTTGCTTTGAGCGCCGGACTCCTGGACACAGGCTCCTGAGGCCGAGTCGAATCGAGGTATTAAGCAAAGCCGATCCTCAAAGTAAACGAGCTTCCAGCCAGGCTCAGGCTGCGTGGATCTGTTTCTTTGCTCCCAACTTATTGGGGGGGGTGCTTCAACTTGTGAAGTTCCCGAAAGCCTCAAAAATTGGTGGGGGAAGGGGGGGGAATGGGCCTTACCAACGGCACGTTTGCTGCCACCCGATGTCTTCATAAGTCCTTGACATTTAGAAGTGAAGAGCCACTACTGCAATCTCATTATTTGTACTGCTGAACACACAGACTGGTGCGGGCAAACCCAAACATGACAAACTATGCTCTCAGTACCAGAAACGACTACAGGTTATTGACTGTGTTGTTTTGTTTGCTTTAAGGAATAGCAATACTGGTACGCATAAGCTACTGAGGGGTGACCTTCTTCTCAAGTCAGGGAAAGCAGGTGTTCAACCAAATGCATCAGGGCCCATGCACGGAATCCATCCAGTTTCGGCAAGTTAAGTTGAACAGAAAACGGTCCAAGCCACCTCACAGGAATCATGGCGATTGCTCTTTGGGCTGCTTGCAGTCTACTGCTTTCACCAACCCGAAGTCATCACCAGTCCGGAAGCTGAAGCAGGGGAAAGATCGTATCACGCGGCTGAGCACAACATTTGCCATAACTCTCAGCGCTGGGAACGATGGCCTGCCCCCGGACCGAAATCCTTTCCAAACGGCCAGAGCCGTGGACAAACCTGGGTGTACTCAGATCCCCTGCTGAAGTTTACCTTTTTACCTTTTAGTGGGTTGCATGAAACCCCTACTAAGCCAACGTAAAAACCCACGTAAAAACCTAAGGGAGGTCGCTGGGCAAGGATTCAGTGTCATTCGATTCCCAGGGAATACCATCTTAGTCTCTCGTCAGCGTGTGGGTTCCCATCTTCTCAGACTTCAAGACTTGCCAAGGGGTCGTATCACGTGACTTGCTTCAGATGGCGCAGAAAACGCTCTGATTATTTGCCACCAAACCTGATCGTCCACCAAAAGCTGAAGGGGAAACTGGGGAAGCAAGACGTAGAACGCCAGCTGCCCAGCAAAAAGCTAGACTGCAGCCAGCCGGATCTATTTGAGTGTGTCTTGTTTTAGTTGGACCCCTTAAATGGCGGGTGTCCTTTTGGTTTCTGTATGCAACCCATAAAAGAGGGCGCCAACTCCAAAAAAGATACACCCCTTTGGGCACAGCAAGACCATGGCACGACTTGCAGCCATGAGGCAGAGTGTCCGGGTCTGTGATGCGCCTGAAACAATGGGGCACATCCAGAGACCTAGAGCTAGCTTGCTCCTAGCTGGGCCCAGATACCGCAAACTGGCTTGGGGGCGGAGATAGGGACCAGGCCATCATGTCAACAGAAACTTGACAATATTCGTTCACATGCATGAACAATCGAAAAACAAACAAAACGGCAACTCGGCCTGAAGTATACAACAAGGCATCCGCTGGCGCTCCAATGTGGGTACTAAATATATGGGCCTGTGTTTGCGCACGGGGCTTGCCATGGGCGCTTGGATTAACTCAGATTGAGACACTACAAATGTATAATGCCTTGAAGAACAACAGGGCAGTCATCTCATGTTTGGTGCGGTTGCGCGTACCCCGCCGGTCTGCGGCGTTTTGCTGTGTATACGTGTGCTTGGTGACGGTGTGAGTATTACAATGGAACGAATCAGCCGCGAGTGAAACTTGTGCCGGCAGCCCCGACATACAAGCTGTACAGTTATGGCAAGTGTCAACTATTGCATGTGACGTGTGTTCTTGCTGATCATCCTCATTAGCTTGCTGGCAGAAAAAGTCAGATCGGGACGGCTCCGGGCCAGAAACAACAGCTGTTTTGGCGTGTTGTCCAACGATCGCGAACCCACAGAGATGTGTATGTATATAAACAAGTGTGCATATACAGTACCCTGCGGTGCAACCCCCATTAAAAAATGGTTGACCCACTCTGGATGATGACAATCCTTAGGTAAACAATGGTGGTTATGTGAACCCCATTGTTTTAATGGTGGTTTGAACCCCAGGGCAGTATGTGCCAACATTTATACTATCGGCACATGGCAACATTGCCGTCGCCCTGCCTCTACCAAACCCAGCGGAAGCGGCGGGATCTGCCTTGCAGCGCGATCCAGTTTGAATTGCCCTTTGCAGAGTACCATCGTTGCGAGGAGAATTCCAAAACTTCGGAAACCCTGCCTTTCAAAGGTGTTTAGAATGATGCTATTAGCTATGCTTTCGCCTCCATACATAATAGATGGACTACCAATGAAAAACATCCATCCACAACTCGCCATCCGATTCTAAGATGCCCTGGATCGGAAAGCTCTCTGGGAAGGTCTGGGTGCTCAAATAATGCAGACCAGCACGGGAAAGTGTGACTCGCCAACAGAAACTAAAATAAAATGGCCGAAACAGGGGCCAGCCTTAAGCAAGACCAAAAATACCATGCCCCAAATATGTACCTGGTCAAAGCAGAAACGAGCAAGAATGCGTGAATCCAAGCTACTGGACACCCGAGACTTCTTGTGAAGTCTCACCTTCAATTCATCTGCGGTTGTGCCTGAAGAGCAACCATTGCTAAGCTTCTTCCAAACATATCTGTGTTGAACTGCTATCTCCGAGCCAAATGCCCAGCAAGCACCTGTCCAAGATAACTCCCTTCCACCAGTTGGTTTTAAAGTAAGGGAATCGGGGGGAAAAAACAAACATGATGATTCTTGATGTCCAATTGCCAATCAACACAAACACACAAAGGACATCAACGCTTGGTTGCTCTTGACCCCTCTGCAAAAACAACTGTCCATGTGGGTTCAATGGAAAATCCACTGCTTGCCCAAAAAATCAAGTCCAATAAAATCTGCCAACAGTATGGTTTTGATGTGGGTCCAGTGAAAAATTCCACCGTTTCCACAAAAAAGCAACTTTTCCCACCAAACAAGTTAAAGTTCGAAGATCCAACCAAAATCGCCAGAAAGAATGGAGCAAAATGCAGCCGTCCAGCCTGTCGAGCAGCTGGCGATGCTCGAGAACTGCAAGCAAAAGGCCGTGCTCTTCGGTCGTGGCAAACATGCTAGCAGTTGAACTGAAGGGGGTGGCTAGATGGATACAATGAAGTACAAGTAGTTTTTCTGCCCCAGAACTTCAGTTCTCCCAACATGTTCTGTTGAATTGAAGGTATGGCCTAGTTAAAGCAATCGGTAAGTTGTCTGTGCATGTTGCTCATACTCATGTTAGCTGCGGAACTGATGGTCTGGCATATGAACAGGGGTCATCCCTGTGCATACTCATACTCATGTTACCTGTTGAAAGAAAGGCATGCAAGAACTAAAACAGTGTCAATCAATTGCTTTGGCGTGTTCTGACATGGCTGAAAATGTGGCAGTGCTCCTCTCGTGTTTGACAACAGAAAAAAGTTGGCAGAATGTCTCTGTGTTCACGGCCCAGCTTATTTGGGATGTTGTCGAATCGGTTCACTCCGGTCACTTGGAGTGCAGTTGGCCTCATAGGTCGCTTCTTTTTAGGGAGTCTGCCCGTTGTTTGAAGGCCCTGCCGAGGTCGGGATCCCTGGTTGTGATTAACGAGAACCCGTGCCCAAGGTGCGAAGCCGGGGCCAAAGGAAACCGATCGGAGTGGAATTTTGAGCTCCAAAAGACGTCAGATAGGTGACCCTTGCAAACACTCCAAATTGAGGAGCCCAAAAGAACTCCGAGAATATATGTGGGACATTGGACCCTAACACACGGACTCTGCTCAAGCCTTGCTCTAAATCTGCTGACAGCAGGAACATGTAGTTATACTCAACATTGTGTGACTCCCAAAATGGGTGGGTTTCCTTTGGCGTTCCCTTCAAAACATGCCGAAAGAGGTACCCATCTATTTGCTTTCTTCCCCATGGTCCTTCACCGGTTTTTGCGAACATTGCAGCAGCGCCACTCATTGCGTCTTGAAGGGATGCGCCGAAATCCGTACATCAGCAACACTGGCAATCTCAGCACGAGCAGGGACTTGAGAACCTCCAACTGACTCCAACTGTAAATTACAACAAGCACATCCAAAAACCGGGTTGGGATGCGCCTTTTGTGGATTCCCCCTGTGCTTCTCCTTGTTGGACCTTTTGTAGTAACATGTTAGTACTCTTTTGATACACTACAGGGGTAGATCCAGAAACGCCGCATCCAAACCGTTTCCTAGAACATGTGCTTCCGGGTGCATGGCAGTCACAACGCATCCTAAAATACGGGACCCCTCATAAACGAATCCCTGGGGAAAAAACAAATATTTCCAGTAGTGATAGATTCCCTTTAAAACCAACAGGGGGAAATAAAACATGTTCTTAACCAAATGGAAGTCGGCAAGCTCATAACTTCCACTTTGTGAGGACTACACAAAGCGAAGCCTCAGCAACCCGCCCGCCACCACGCCACCACGCCACCACTGACACATCCTGGTGTCAGCTGCTCAGAACCAAAATCCTGTTGCAAATGTCAATGATACTGTGGATGGACGAAATCCTGCACCACTTTGAAACCATGGAAAACCACTTGATTGTTTGTATTTCCTTGGGAGTCATCATCCCAGGGTTTCTTGGGTGGTGCAGGATTTCGTCCATCCACAGTATCCCCCTTTTAGTTGGTGCTTGAGCAAGAACAAAACAGTCAACCAGGTCCAAGGTCCAATTTCTGGGAGACAGCTCGCAGATTCTCAGAGGGGACCCGTATACAACCTCCCCCCTTTCAGGGCGGGAAGTGCAACCAAAGTGACACAAGTTGACTTCCCAATAACCAACTCTCTTCTAGAGAGTTGGAGCGGTTCCACTTCTCTACAGCAGGGAAAACCGAAAACGACAACATATCTTGCTGGCAGGGAACAGGGTGTTGGGAATGAACCCGAAGTGGAGTCCCTTAAAGGAAACCACGGGGAAGGTTTTCCTCGTTCCACATCCCCAGCCATAGGACCCGTCTGCCTGGAGACGCCGGCGGGGAACTCGCGGCGCTGATGCTTCCTGGAGCTCCGCTGGTCGCGAAAATTAAAATGATGCCCTTGTCCTTGGACAAATGCAATAAATACATATAATGATGTATATATATATATATGTATATATAAGAATTTTCTATATACATGTATACAGATTTCTATTTCATATACATATATATATACCCTCAGGAGCCAACGTTCGCCGTCGCTCCACAAGGAAGTAAGTAGCAGCGTCGCCAAGGTTCGGGGGGAGAGGGGGTTGGGGGGGGGGGGGGGTAGTAACGCCCGTGCCAAGCAGAAACGGGGTCGTAGTAGTGTCGCCGAGTATCTTCTGCGCGCCAGCAAACGTCCGTTCCTGCGTCGAAAACCAGTTTCCCCACTGTAATGCGAACGTCACGTCTTCGGGGGGTGGGTGGGGGGGGGGTGGGGTAATAGCGTGCACCGCTCGGCTCGTTGCGTGCCAGCAGACGTCCTGTTCCAGCGTAGAAAGCCATCCTTGCGTCGCACGCTCTCATCACGTTCCGTTCCTGCGTCGAAAACCATCTTTGGGGGGTGGGTGGGGGGGGGGGTTGGGGTAATAGCGCACACCGCTCGCCTCGCTGTTTGCCAGCAGACGTCTTACCCCCGCGCCGAAAACTATCATCGTGTCTCACGCGCTCGTCACCTTCCGGCTCCTGAGGCTAGATATAAGTATACACATATGCATGCAGTTTCGTTACCCAATGAGAGCATGTGCCGACGACAATGTGGCCGAATCACGGCTTGGTGCTGTAAAGCGCACCATGAGACGAACCGGTTTGCTAGGGCATTTCAATGTGTCTTCATCGTGGAAGAAAATCCACGTTTTGTCCTCGGCTCATTTAACCAGAGAGCCTGGCCTTCAGGTGATGCTCAATGCATTGCGGAATTATAGGCTAGCTTGTAGTAGCGGGCAAGTGAAAACATCCCCGCGCGACGCTTTGGTCGCAGATTCTTTAGCCTGGCTGCCTGCGCAGTAAAAAGTGCTTGCGTGCGTGGGGGATCAGGGCTTCAGCATGTGCCGACGGCAAACGTTGGCTCTTGACCGTGTATATATACAAAACATATATGCTTATCACCTGTCACGCGCTCCTCTTTGGCTCAAGTGCGGGCATCAAGACCTTCACTCTGACAATACCCCCGTTTGACAAGCATGCTCAAAGCCAGGTCCACTTCAGCGATCTGGTTCAATGTACACCCCAAAGCCAGACATAGATTTCGCCGCATCGAGCTATTTGGGCCACCAGAACCCAGCTCCTTGATGCTCACAGAAGGGCGGACCTCCAGTGCCAGCCTCGCCACGGGGCAAACTCAAGCAAGCGACACACATACGCACACACACACATGCATGTGAAGGAACGCATCAACATTAAGATCACAGAATCACGTCAAGTGGACAAACGCTTGTGACACGGCAAATGGCATTGTGCCGCATTCAAAGAGGCAAGGTAAGCTAACTAGCATCACCACGCTGTTTTATCGCATCAGCGTGCATCAGTGATCGGCGACTGTTGAAGCAGCAAGAGATGCACATGAAGCGCATATCATTTTGACGATGCAAGCGTGATGGATTCTCGAGAATGGGATCACATCAGGCAATTCTGCCCATGTCTGTCAGCACAAGGACTGGTACCAGCAACAAACACACACACACACCACTCAACCTTCACATGGTTATTGTGACCTCAACTGGAAGCTCACTTTGCCCAAAGGACCTGGGAACAAAAAGTGAACTCACCTTCTGGGGTCCTTACCAAAATTGGACCCGAAAGAACCAAAAGGCTCAAAGGTCGTGGACTTATTTTGGTTCGAACTGAGGAAAACCGCACCTTCTCAGGGTTGATTCCCCGTTCTTTTTAACGTTCATTTCACAAAACAGATCTGGTTCCCCTGGGTTTTGCATGGTTTCCTGAAAATATTCGGATCCCTGGAAAGAATGGGGAAGCTTCCCCTAGACACTTGGACGCGTTGGCGGTTTTGGCGCCTCTGCCATGGGCCAAAAGCTCGGCAGCTTGGACATGGCACGGCCTGCCAGTTGAGCCATGGGTCAGAGCCACCACAAAGTTTCGCACTTCACCGAGTTGGCCCCAGGCCTCCACAGTATGGCCTTGTCATTGTCT
>CAUJNA010000724.1:519105-559105 GCA_963377175.1 Effrenium voratum | reverse complement strand
GCCACAGCCACAGCCACAGCCACAGCCACAGCCACAGCCACAGCCACAGCCACAGCCACAGCCACAGCCAACAACAACAACAACAACAACAACAACAACAACAACAACAACAACAACAACAACAACAACAACAACAACAACAACACATAAAGATTGACATACAGAAAGACAAGCAATACAGAAAGGAAGGAAGGCAGGAAGGAAGGAGGAACAAAGGAACAAAGGAAAAACAACATTAAATGAATGAACAACAATACAAACAGAAGAAACAAAATAGAAGAAACAAAACATAAAGGAATGAAGGAAGGAAAGAAGAAAGGAAGGAATGAAAGGAAGGAATGAAAGGAAGGAATAAATGAAGACATATAATCATTAAGCTAGGAACACCACACAATCAAAAGAAGCAATTTCAGCGGCAGCAGTGGCGGCGGCGGCAATCCACGAAAGCACTGGTAATCACTCATCACAAAAGCCGACACCAAAATCTCTGCAGCCTTTGTCTTAAACTGCAGCCTTCCTTCTGTGATGTTGTTCTCCTGCGCGCCTCTTGCTCCATGTGTGACATGAAACCCCTCTTTTCACAGGCTAGTGTCATCAGCTTGTTCTTTGCCAAGCCTTGAAGTCTGCTTCTGTCTCATCCTTGTGTCCACTATCAAATCTTCGTGACAACGGGCTTTGCTTAGCTTCGTCAGACCTTCGTCTCAAGACCTGCTAGCGCCCTGCAAAAGCCGCCAAATGCAAAATTAGGAGTCCCCGCGGTCAAAGTCACCTTCGTTTGTGTTGGATGTTCATCCTATTCCATTCCAATATTTCCCTCCTTTGTACGAACCTTTTTGGTGGTAGCTCACATGTCAGTACTGCCTCGACATACTCCGCATATGCACAATTACGCAAGTGCAATCCATTCGACTTTGCGCGCCAAAGGGTGCATATGAGCCACGGCCAAAATATGCCGTTCATCGCTGCTCTCAAAATTATCTGGGGGTGGTCGTCCCCTTCACTACTCAGCGGCCCCCTACCTTAAACAAAACTAGGTGGTGGTGAACCACGATTACATCATGATGTAGCCAAACATTGGACTAAGCATCACTGATAGAAACTGACTATACTACCATAACCGAGCCTCAGCTGTGAACAAGAAACCCCAACAAGGTCATGCCTACCAGGTAGGCCCATGAAACCCAAATCATGCCTACCCGGTAACCCGGAAGACACATTGGATCCGCTTTCGATTGGCAGGATCTTGGTGACCCTCGCGTCGGCATTTGGGTGCCAGCTGTGTCATGGGTTCCACGGATCTGAAACCGGTGGAATCCGCTGCCTGCCTCGGCACTTCCTTGCGATGCAGAGCATGGTGACCAAGTACCTGCCGTTCACCACGTGAAGCGATAGACTGCAAAACTGGAACGGCTCAAAGGCATGCCGTTCCTTTTCAATGTGAAGCTAGGTATGGTCGGGTCTTAAACGTTGGGGGAACCCTCCCACCCCCCTCCCCACAATAAAAACATATAAGAGTATTGTGGTTTTTCAGTAGATATATCTCCCCTGTAAACCAGATCCTGGTAGCCTCAAAAAAGACAGACCGGTATGGACTCGTCCTTTCAGTGCTCGCTCAACAATCAAAGCCAAGCCGCTGACGACTTATAGGAATCCTAGGTATCCAAGATGGTTGCTCAACGACTTCTCTGTCTCCGAAATATATAAATGCGCTACTCAAAGCAAAGCATGGGCGGAAAACCATGTTGCAACCAAAGCCGACCAAAGCGTCAAGGGCTTCGTTGTGCATGCTTGCCTGATAAACGTGTTGCAGATTCTCCATGTCCAAGTCACACATTGCTATATTGTACCAACATAACGCAGTACTGTATATCATGGACATAGACCTGACTTTCTTTGCAGCATGTACTTGCAGTGTGGTACTTCTGCCCCAGGTGTCATGCAAGGATACAATCCTAGATCATTTGAACGAGCCGATCGTGAAACTGCTTGATTCAATGTGTGAATAGCGCTACCCCAAACATTCCCAGATAGTGAAGTCCAAACGCTAGCTCGATTGCACCCGAAACCCGCCACGGTTGCTCCTCAACCCAACGAATCCGTCAAGACAATTAGAGAGTCCCACGGTAAAAAATAACTTTCACGGCAATTCCCATTTCGCGGCAATTAGTGTTTTTTTAATTGACTTGCAAAATTAACTTTTCACGGCAACGGCAACGGCAACGGGAAAAAAACGCGGCAACAAAAACGGCAACGGCAACGGCAACGGCAATTTTGGAAGTAGTTACTGCGAAACTACTGTGCTGGAGATATTTTCGCAGTAGTTTGGAAGTAATTACTGCGAAACTACTGCACCATGGCAAACAGACACGGCAATTTCCCCGTAAAAAAAATAACTTTTCGCGGCAACGGCAACGGCAACGGCAACGGAAAAAAAAAACTGCCCACAGTAAAAAATAACTTTCACGGTAAAAATTGTCTTGCCCCCGCTAATTGTCTTGACGGATTCACAGGGAATGACAACCTTCGCTGAGTCGCACATGTTCGGAATTCCATTTTGGGGCAACCTACTGGTGGACAAAATCCAATTCGCACCAGTTGGTGGATGGTTTACCCTAGTATTTAAATCGAGTTTCATCCATCCCAACTAGTGCAAGATTGTGTCCATCAGTTAGGTCTGGCTCTTAGAACTTCACCCCAGGGCTTACCCGCCGTATCCGGTGATTCCCGTAGGAAGCTTAAGCCAGGTTTTAACCACGTGGGAATGAGTTTCAAGAATTTGCGGTGCATCATCGAATTCTTCCGCTTTCGCCAGGTTCTACCCGATGAGCCCAAGGGGAAAAGCTTGGGCTCGCTACAAACTTCTTGGGATAAAAAAAGGAAAATGTCTGGAACTCCGCGCAACTGGACTCCAGCCTTCGCCCGCCATCTGACTCGACGCGAAGGCGTTCTCCGGGACGGAGCCCTGAGTGAAGTGATACTCGCGCCAATCACTTATCACCTATCACCTTACCCGTTTGCAGTTTGCCCTGTTTCTACCCTTTACTTTGGTGTTTTAGATTGGGGGCTTCGGGATGTGCACCCCTGCTTCTTGTGGAGGGTCGATGGCAAGCCACCTCTAACCACAAAACCACCAGTTGAGCATTGCTTTTTTTAGAGGTTCAGGGCTTATACACTGCTGGGGAGGCTACGCGGGGGGCTTCGCGGGGCCAGAATTTGTGGATTCGCGGCAAGACTGTGGCTTCGCGGAGTGGCTTCGCCGGGCTTCGCGAATGTTTGTTCCACAAACATCTCTGACGTGTGCGCCCCCATGTTGTTGAATCAAGTTAAGTCCATGCGAAAGGGGGCGATGAAAGGCGGCAAGAGAGGCATTGAGCTTCAGGACTAGGGGACATGGCTGGGCATCAAGGGGCGGAGCATGGAAGTTGGACCGCGGTGGCTTCGCCGAGGCTTCGCGGGGGCTTCGCGGGGGCTTCGCAGAGGCTTTCGCGAAAACGTTCCATCGTTTCTAGCAAAACCGGGCCTGAAACGCACAGTGCTCTTCCGGTCGTCTTCCCGTAATCTGCCTGTAATCTTGTCGTAGCCTGCTGACTCTAAACATCAGCGTTTGGAATACTACTGCCATGAAAGCGCACAACACACTTGCCATGAAAGCACGCAATACACTCAAACCACGAAGTGGCTTCGCCTGTCTCAATGTTACCGGGCTACGCGAAGTGGCTTCGCGGGGCTTCGCGGGGCTTCGCGGCGCACAATGTATCACACAAGTGCCTTCGCGGAGCTTTTGGGAGTTCCCCACGAAGCTAAAATCCATCATCTGAGAAAAAACGCTGCTCAGTTGAGGAATACATGAACGTCAGCGCTGCTTCACTTGCTTAGCGGATGATGTTGTTTCTTGCTCGCAGGTGACAAATAGCATGCTGACACTTGTTCCCCATGGCTGGCTGACAAACAACGCAGTCGACAATCCGAGCCTTTGGTGAACCTACAGAATGTAACCGCAAGCGTCGGATACCAGCACGAGGTAGGCCAAAACAACTGTTTGCTAAGCACGAATGCCTGGCTTGACAAAATACAACTTTTGACATAAGTACTAGAGCTTGCTTCAAAAAAACATAAAACAAGCGATTGGTGCTTCGAAGCGGTGACTCTCCGGCAACGCATAATGCAGTTGAAACTGCTGCACTCGTTCCGAAGCGCAACGAAGCACGTGTCTGCACACGAACTTGGACATGACCTGAGAATACAAGCACAACCTCAAGCTGAATTCGTCACAGTTGCTGATGCGTGAGCATGCTCCGTGACAAAACAAGAAGCCATATCGCGCCAGCATGGTGCGAGGCTGCATCCTCGCGGTCCAAAGGCTCAACAAGGGGCAAAACAAATAATACGGCGGTAAATGGGCATAAACCCAGTCCAAACATGAACCCAATCCAAACCGGTGGAACCCATCTAGTAACCAGACTGAGCGATCAAAGGTAAATTTGAACAGCTCAAAGCGGTCTACCCGCAACTTTTCAGATACTTGGCCAACCCGCATTTCTGGTCGTGGCCGCTAGGAAAGCCCGGTTTTGGGCACAAAATATCCCATCATTCCCGGACAAAGTTGCCAAACATCCGGGCCATCCACAAAAAAGTGGATGGACAATAGACAACACCCTATGAAGACTGCACAAACAACAAGCCAACTGCAGCATTTTGTCTACAGCAAGTAAGACACAAGGAACCCCCATGTCAAGTGTTGGGTCCACCAAACACTGCCCAGCGTGGACTCCTGGACCTACAAGCTGCAAGTTGACCTGAAAACCTTCGCGTGAAAGTCGGTAGCACTTCAACTTTCATGTTTTGGCCGCGGGTCAAAACCAATCGGATCCCATTTTGGGGTAGGTGCACCACCCATTTTAGTCTATTTTAGTGGGGATTGGTATGTTCACTGGGGGTACGGGGTTTTGACCCATAGCCATTTGTAACCCTCTCTCAATGACACAGAAAAAGAAAAGAGATGTGCCATCTACCGAATGACGCCCCCATGCAATCGCAAGAAATTTGACGACATCCGCCAACAGCTCTCCCCAACGGTACTGCAATGAAATTGAAAACCAACAACTCTAGCCATCAGCCCGCGTGGCCAAAGCCCACCTGCTGTTAAGTAGAGTCCGCTCCGCGCGAAACCGAGGCAAGCACGGGTAGCTGCACATCTGGTGGGTCCCAGGTGGTAGCAGGGGCCTGGCATGAGGGGAATGCCTGAAGGCTTGGGGCTTTGCATCAAATCATTCCTCTCCCAGTGACGTGAATCTATCTTTCTATAATATGTACATATTGTACACTTATATTGTCTGGATGTGCATCTGCATGTACAATGCAGTGCATCTATACCGGGGCCAACATTGTTCACGAGGTTGGATTAAACTTAGAAACAGCCACCACACCACAAACCACAAACGCAGACACAAACATAGACACAAGTTCATTTCTTGCAATGAATTCATGAATAAGGTAACGAATGAATGATTTCTCATGATGAAACACTCAAAGGATCCCTCATGAAGCCCCGATGGTTTTGTGGTATGGCTGGGGTCCAGGGTCAAGGAAACACAAAGTGTGTGTTTTCTGCAGCTCCCTCGCAATGGATGGACGCCAGGTGCTCAAAAAGCAAGATAGGCCGTGCTCTGAGACTCTTTGCAAGACGCAAACCAATTCAACCTACAAAAAGATATGTCAACATGTCCACGTTGGATGCCTGTGTTGTATGGGTGTGTCTTTTTTTGGGGGACCCCAGAATGGATGTTGGTTTTCCTTTAAAACGTAGAGAAAGAAAGGTTCCCTCAAAACAAGACACACTCATGACAACAGGGAACCAAACTTTGGCCTCCGACCCACCGGCAAGGCGCCGGCTTTGTGCGCCTCGTGGCGGATTTGCTCTAAGGCCGCATGGCCAGACATCTCGAGCGCCTGGGCAGAACGCGTCCCGTCGAATTCCACGAGTGGATGCATTTTCGGGCGTTTGATCTTATCCCTGAAGTAGACATCACCCCTAAGGAAGCTTCCTTTCAGAAAGGCGTGATGTTAAAGCCAAAAATAATGATAGGATCCACTGGTTTTCGTGCATTGGCAGCGTTGGTGGGCGAAGTCGGACAACTCACTAACCTCCAGGTACGTTTGGAACAAGAGCCATGCATGAGAGCAACATGAACTTGTGGCTGGATTGATTTACAAGGCTTCTATCAACCGCAAGGTTGCAACAACCTAGTCGGTGCGGAGTCGCAATAAGCAACCACAAGCTCAAAGCACGTTGGAAACGAATCCGTGCTTGTGAACAAATGCCGCAACATTCATGGAGAAAGGCAACATGGTCCCCTCACATCCTCTTTCTCACCAAACACAGCTATTTTCTGAGTAAGATACTCCCAACGCTGCTTGGCCACTGAATGAAGCCATGCTGAGTGCAGCGCTAAGCGAGCAAGCAGTGAGGAAACGACACTAAATAGGTTCTAGTTGGTCATGTGCAACTAGTCTTGCGCTGCTGAAACCTGCCATGGAAGTGACTCACGGGAATATATGCAGACTGCCGTGCTCGTCCAACCCAGCTTGCCAAGAATCCGCGTCCCATACCGTCACAACCTGAAACAAAGGGCTTGAACACAGGTATGTCAGCATTTCACCAACATCTGACAACTGTTAAGTAGATTGAGAATGACAAATCGTTGCTAGGCATGCTGCTATCAAAGGGGTTGAGAGATCAGGTGATCTCATGTGGGGTGACGGAATTTCAGGCGGCTCCCGTGGTCCTGTCACTTGCAGGGACTCACTGGGACCTTTCCAACACATTCCTTCCCATTCCATCGGCCCATCGGCCTCCTGCCAGGAACTCCGGTAGTGTTCCATCATCGCCTGGGCCGCGAGGACCAAACTGGGTTCAGGTGAGAAACTGACTGAAGCACGTGGAGAGGTTGCAAGTAGGAAATCAACGGGAAACAGCATCCTTCGATTTCTTGGGCAGCGTTAAGCTCGACTTTGGGGTAGAGACCTTGCTTCAGTCAGCAAGCATCATGAAGCGGAAAGTTGGAAGCTCTGAACTCAGCAGGCCTGAGAGTGGTGCATGCCTGGGCCCGCTTTGTGGCTATTCTGATTCCTTGCATGTCCTCTGTGCCTGAAACACACAGACTCCATCGCGAAGCTCCGACTTCGGAGGGGCGCGCGAGCTCAGCGCGTCCCTTTTGAGCGCCGGAAAGAGCTCTCGGAGGTCGTGGAGGCAACTGGGAAGCTTGAGGCCTCGTGGCTCGAAGTCCTCACGCAACTCACTGGGCACTCAGACCCCCCGCGAAAAGTTTAAAACTTTTAGTGGGTTAAATGGAAACTACCACTCAACGCTAAAAAGCTAAAGGGCTGAGGGGATGGCTGGGAGCGACCAAGATGATTGACAAAAGCAAAACCAAGGAATCAAAGAAGGTCTTGTGCCACCTACGCCTGGCACTGTCCCTGCCAACCTTCACTTACAGGGGTCTTGATTGTGGCTCGAATGATGTTCCTTCAACTTACTAGGATGTGACAATGTGTGGTCAAGAAATTGCAGCTGAGATGATGCGTGGGCGAATTCTCCACAAAGTGCAACTCAATTGACTGCGGCCCCAAAAAGGTGATGTTCAAGAGGGAAGTACAATCTCACTTCCTGAGTGGATTGGCCAACAGTCTAAAGTTCCTCCTTACCAAAACTGCCTTAACAAATATAAACTTCAGAACCGTGGAAGGGAGCCAAGCCCTGAAACCTATTGGTGTGTGTGGTCTTTTTTAGAGGGTACCTGCTCTTTGTGTTTTGAGCGGGAAAACCGAAAGGAAGGCCACCCATTTCGTGGGTAGCCAGGGACCTCCGTCCTCGTAGTCCTCCTTTCCGAAGAGCCCGTCCTCCGCCAAGCCTTTCGAAGTAAAGCCTTGGGCTTCGAAGAACATCACCTGAGAGCTGTGCTAGGCAAATGACTCTCCGAGAAACGGTTTCCATTTTTCCGGGGGGTTCCGCAAAACCGGTTAAAACCAACCAACACCCGCAGCAGCAGCAAGTTTTCCGGTGAGCTGGTCAAATGGGGTTTTGAGGAGCGAGGAATTGTTCTAACGTTCACACTGGCAATGAACACTTGCTGTGAATGCATTGGTGTTGTTTGTCGGCAATTGGAATCCAAGCTGTTACAGACCAAAAGCGGGCCGAATGCGTGTTGTTGTGCTTTCGGCTTTCTTGGAACATTGATGGACAATTCATTAAATCACCCCCCGGCGCCGGATTATGAACAAGACAAAATGGGCTCTTTGTGTGATCTGGCCCAAGTCCGCACAAGGCTCTGAGGACTTTTGGAGGGTCGACTCCACGAAAGCCACAGGATCCACCTATCTGCGCTAACTGAAAACGTCAAAGCAAGCTGTTCACGCGCAATGCATCTACTCTCAGCAGCTACAGCTCAATTAGTTTCAGTGCAGCAGAAGTTCCTAGACGTCCTTTGACACATGCTTACGTGCACCTACGCAAATATACATTCAAGTACATCCACTGTCTGTGGTGGAAAGGGCGTCTCTTTAAACGAAAGGCTCCACTCAGCAGAAACCTCGCACGCCCAAAGCGGCAAAGTGCACCCAAACATTGCGGGCCCTGTGCTCGACGACGCCCCAAACTCGCGCTAAACAACTGCAGACTTCACCTTTGTGGGTGGCAAGCTTGTACACACGATACTCAGGAAAGGGGATGATCGTTTCATCCATGTCCCCTACCCATACCATCTGCGCACCGGCCCCTTGCGGCACATTGACCTGTCCATGCTGAAGGCGAGCTAACAAGTATTTGACCCACTGGCCATACTTACGGAAGCGACCAGAATGATAAGGCTGAAGAATCAGGAATCATGTGCCTTTGGATACACACATGCCTATCTGTATTTATAGATGTTGATAAAAGATACATTCTCAATTGATGGTTCGCTCGGAACGTGCACTCGAGCTGTTCACACGCCGTGCCAAAAACATGTTCCGGAGTTGACCGAAAACTCCTGCCTGCTTTCGTATGTGGTCGCCGCCAGCATAGAGTACCAGCACCTTAGGTGTCCTCCTTTTCGTTAAATGGCGGACCCCTTTTGGTTGGTCAAAGGGATGCCAAAAGGACACCACAAATTTGGGGGACCGATTCCGATTTATTCTGAGAAACACCTGGTGTGTCTGGTAACAAGGAATCTTGTGGTTCAGTTCGGAAAAAACTGTCAGAGTTCTCTTTCTCGAGGATGTCAATTTCCACATCCGCGGATGCTTCAACGATGCTTGACAATGTAGCACTAGGCGATTGGCACCCCTGTGACTAGTTGGGGTCTGATATCTCAAACATAAACGGACTTTTGGACCCTTGCAACTGTTTTGGCAGGTCACCCTCAGATTTGATTGGTCTTCCCGATTGAAATCTTTTTCGGGGGGGTGGTAGCCACTGTCTTGTAGCGGCAGCACCTTTCACACTCAACTACTAGTTTGTGGGTATGTGTCCGCTCCCATACCAGCCACCATAGACACAAATTCAAACGTTCCCAATTTGCACACGGACAGACCCCCGCGAGACATTTTGTTGGCTCTGCTAAGGCCCCCCCATGAGCTGACTGGACTACTCGACTACTGGACTACTGGCCTGGTTGAAATATACATGATTATAAATGTGTGTGCAAGCATGGGATTCCCGAAAAAACTCAATGCATAATCACGCATTATTATACTGACTATGTGAATAGTCAATGATTCTAAACAAACCTTCCCAGGGGTTCACACCACCATTAAAACACTGGAGGTTCATATAGACACAATGGTTTACCGCTCAGGATTGTCATTCAAATTGGGTTCTAAGGCCATCCTTTAATGGGGGCGCTCGGAACCCTTGGGCCTTGCTAAACAAGTTCAGAACACCCAGCACCCGCTATTAAGGTCCCTTGGTGAGAAATGTGAGCAAACCCCGCAAAACCAGAATTAGCTGCCGAGGATGCACCCCCTATGCTCGCGAAGAACCAGAAGAACATATGATCGTTTGTTGCCAGATGCCAGCCACATATTATATATACATACATATATGGGTGTGTCTTTTTCTTGGGTACCCCTTTTCTCGAAGGTTTTAAAGGGAAGGCAAAATGACAACTTGTTTCAGGGGGTCCCTGCAAAAGACAGACCAAATATCCCCCAGACAAAGGGGACTCGAAATGGCCCCTGGTATACCAGGGTCATGCAGGGCTCAAAAGGACTTTGCTTTGACAAAGTGACAAAGCCCACTGTAAGGCGAATGTCATGTTTCCTAGGTGTGGCTGCACAAGGGCCAAGGGATCTACGTCCAAAGATTCAATTTTCCTTCCAGTAGGTCAGTAAGTTCCCAACTAGCTTGTCACATCGACAATTGTTAGCTCATCGTTTGGTCTGCCAGATTGTGCTTGGTCGCTTGTGAAAAGGAAACTGCAGTTTGATAAACTCAACACATTTCGCGCGATGACCTTCCGAGTCTCCAGCTGTTTTCAACACCGCTCCAAAAAGAAAATTCATCCCTAGAATTGATACATGTTGTCCTTTTGGTAAAATAGATGGTTCCCTGGTAGCTGGGGCACAAAATCAATCTAAACCAGTGGAGCCCACCCATTTCTATCCAAACTCACCAAAACAAGGGACAACCATGATCCCCTACTGGTTAAGACACTTGTTAAGACCCCTGAGAAAAGAAAAAAAAAACATATTCCACGTAGTGATGGATTCCCTTTTAAGCCAACAGGGGAAAATACAAAATATTCCCGAGCAAATGGAAGCCTGTTGAGGGCCTGCTCGTGTTTCCACGGCCTCTGTCGCATGCCCAGGCGCCAGCGGCCCAGCCTCCGTCTTCAGCGCCAGCTCCACCGCCTTCACCGCGATGGCCACGTCCACCATGCCTCGGACCGAACGACCCCCGGGCGCGGTCAAACACGACTCCAACGGATGCGCGGCTAAGAAACCTGAACAACCCCAACAGGTTGAGCGCGTTTCCGGAGGGCAACGCAGCCAAGCTTGTCCCAGTGCGTGTGTGCTGAGCTCAACAAGGTGCCTGTGATCGCCTGAACGTGTCCGGCTGCACATCCCTAGCGATTCAGCGAAATAGTCCCAGAATCCAATACGTCCTTTGACAACCCCACAACAAAAGCATAACTCACCGCTGCGGAAAAAAGAAGAAGAAAGAAAGGCGCTTTGCCAGAGCAGCAAGTGAGTTGAAGGAAGAAGTCAGCAATATCTGGTTGAAAATTGTCTAAGGTGCCTATGCTTTGTTTTGTGCACCTTGGCACATGGTGGGTGTGTCTTGCTTCTGGCAATCTGTTGTGGCTTTAGCAAACAAGCTATGTCTTTGTCCAAGGGTAGTGTGTAGTGTTATGTGTGTTTACACATGTAAGCGCTGCCTACTTGGATTGGTCGACCAATGGTTTGTGAACGCCTCCACCTCCAGGGCTCTCAATTCTTCGGCATTTTCGGGAAAGCGTAGCCTTTACTTTGTTCACCTTCGTAGAAACCAAGGGAACAAGGGTGCCGCTAAACAACTGGCCGGCTTGAGACACTTCCCGGGTGATGTTCACCACTTCACAGTCATGCGACTCACGCCACAAGGAAACTCAATCAACACAGGCCCAAATTGTGATGTTCGTTAAAACCACCGGAACAAGCTGAGCTCTACATAATCTGGATTTAAACCGAAACACCCAACATCGATGGAACATGACAGAATCCAACCACCCAACCACCCACCCGACCCAACCACCACCCAGCAACCCCACCCACCCACTCAACCACTCAACCCCTGTTCCTCCAGGCCACAAAGCATATAGACATCCACCAGGATCTGGCCCAGCACCCGCTCCCTGCGAGTGGAAACCCTGCCAGGGTCAAAGCGCAGCAGCTCTTTGAAGGCGTCCTCTACGCAGGGGATGGTGATGTCCCGAAGCCTACAGAAACTCCGAAGCGAAACTCGTCGCCGAAACTTCCGTGTGTTGTGCGTGTGTTGTGCGTGTGTTGTGCGTGTGTTGTGCGTGTGTTGTGCGTGTGTTGTGCGTGGGTGGGGTGGGGTGGGGTGGGGTGGGGTGGGGTGGGGTGGGGTGGGGTGGGGTGGGGTGGGGTGGGGTGGGGTGGGGTGGGGTGGGGTGGGTGGGGTGGGGTGGGGTGGGGTGGGGTGGGGTGGGTGGGGTGGGGTGGGGTGCGGTGCGCTGCGGCGCGGTGCGGCGCGGCGCGGTGCGGTGCACGGTATGAGGCTCACACGGGCATGAAGCCATCAATTTGCCTGGTTTGGGGCCCCTGTCAACAGACATGTGCTTGGCCAGCAAGCCATGTGCAAAGACCAGTCAACTCTCTGGTGATCGAAACTGTCAAACGGGCTGACAACTAGCAGCTATTTGCAAAGGTGATCTTGCCCAAACAGTTCGGCTTAGCCCGACACTTTCGTAACTCCAGCCAAATAATGTCAATCAACGTCTTCCTAAACAACGGCCCGACCATCTCAATGAAGCAACGCCACTGCAGAAAAGCACTGATACTGACAAGCGTTGAGCAACTTTGGATTGCAGCAACGGAGAAGCGCAAATCTACAGAAATCAGTCTTTGAACCGGTCCACAAATGCTCGAATGTGTTGAGCATGGCCTGATAATTCCTGATTCAGGCGCGAAGAAAATGCCCTTCAATGGGCCCGGGAACCCACATGTCGCAAAAAAAACAGATCACAGCCGACTCCAAACCACAGAAGCACAGCAGGTTATGGGTGGGTGTTAGACCCAAGAACGGCGTCATTTGAACAGTCTATGTCTTAGTGGCCAAACAAATTGATCGACGTGCATCCCTGCAGAATCGACACCCAATTGGGACCCTTTCTTCGCCTTTGTACCCCTTGTTTGTGGGTCAAAGGCAGGAGAACAAATTGAATCGGCTGGCTTCAGGCGCAAAAAAGAGCCTCCGGCGAGGCATGTTCCCGCTCTCAAGCGCCTGGTCGCATGCCGAGGGGCTGGTGCCGATGCTTCTTGCTCTTGGGCTTGCTCTCGCTTGGCATCCAATCACGGCGTATCAGCTCAGCTGGGTCGCTTGTATCCACATCCTCGACAGGTCCAAGCAGCAAACCAAACGAAAGCCAAACACCAATGCAAAAATCCCAAGCCTTACACTAGACACACACACACACACACACACGTGAATCAATTCCGCTTGGAACAACTTGTGCAGTAAGTCCATGAGATCTCCCGCAGCTCTTGAGACTAATTCGGACGGATATCGATCGGGCTGCGCTCAAGGTACCAAGTCATAGGATTGTCTCCTCTCTGCTCCGGACGTACCAGCACAGCGGGGAGTTCGGCGAAGGGCTCAGAGGGAACAAGGGGCCAAAGATAAATGACATGTTACGTACGAGCTTACCAAACTGGCAATAGGGCGAATCAATGCAAATCAAGGTCAGCACATGTCACAAAGTCTCAAATATTCCCCCCTACCGCCTGAAAGTGCAAATGAAATTCCACAGCGCACCCCCCTCCCTCCATTCCTCATAGATGTTGGGATGGCACTCGCGCAGCCAAGCCTGACAAGTCAGCGTATCACAGCCAGACAGCCAAACATAAGAAATGCTCCTTACCTCTTTACCTGTTACCCCTCCCCTTACCCCTTTCCAGGGGCACGGTTTCAGACTGTTGTGGGGGGGGGGGACGTACACACGGTTGCGTAAAATTTTGCATCCTTGGCACCTCCTGGGCAACATCGCCAGCATCACCTGCATCATCCGCATCAGCGCCTGCCAAGTATGCTGATGATGCAAGTGATGCTGGGGATGTTGCCCATGCTGGTGAAGCAACATCTGGAAAAGGAAAATGCATGGAAATGAATGACATGAAGTAACAATAAAAAAAGGAACAAAAACAGACAAAAAGGGACATGAGCCGAAGTGAAGGAAAGGGGGGGGAAAGGGAAAGATCTTGGGGGACAAAGGCCTCAGGAGGGAAAGGGGAGAAAGGACCTCAACCGGGAAAGGGGGAAAGACAATCTCAGGGGCGGGAAGGCCTTTGGGGGGGGAAAGGGGGGAAAGGATCTCAACAGGGAAAGGTGGCAAAAGATCTTAGGGAGGAAACGGGAGAAGATCTCAGGAAATGGAGAAGGGGGGAAAGGGGGGAAGGATCTCAACCGGAAAAAAGGGGAAGGATCTTAGGGAGGAAAGGGGAGATGATCTCAGGGGGGGAAAGGCCTTAGGGGGAAAGGGGGGAAAGGATCTCAACAGGGAAAGGTGGGAGAAGATCTTGGCAAGGAAAAGGGAGAAGATCTCAGGGGGGAAAAGGCCTTAAGATCTGGGGGGGAAGGCCTTAGGGGGGAAAGGGGGAAAGGATCTGAACAGGGAAAGGGGGCAAAATATTTTTGGGAGGAAAAGGGAGAAGATCTGAAAAGGCCTTAGGGGGGAAAGGGGGGGAACAAATCTCAACAGGGAAAGGGAGAAAAGATCCTAGGGAGGAAAAGGGAGAAGATCTCGGGGGGAAAGGGGGAAAGGATCTCAACCGGGGGAAAAGATCTTGGGGAGGAAAAGGGAGAAGATCTCAGGGGGAGAAAGGCCTTAGGGGGAAAGGGGGGAAAGGATCTCAACAGGGAAAGGTGGGAGAAGATCTTGGCAAGGAAAAGGGAGAAGATCTCAGGGGGGAAAAGGCCTTAAGATCTGGGGGGGAAGGCCTTAGGGGGGAAAGGGGGAAAGGATCTGAACAGGGAAAGGGGGCAAAATATTTTTGGGAGGAAAAGGGAGAAGATCTGAAAAGGCCTTAGGGGGGAAAGGGGGGGAACAAATCTCAACAGGGAAAGGGAGAAAAGATCCTAGGGAGGAAAAGGGAGAAGATCTCGGGGGGAAAGGGGGAAAGGATCTCAACCGGGGGAAAAGATCTTGGGGAGGAAAAGGGAGAAGATCTCAGGGGGAGAAAGGCCTTAGGGGGGAAAGGGGGGAAAGGATCTCAACAGGGAAAGGGGGGAAAACATCTTCGGGAGGAAAAGGAAGAAGGTCTTGGGGGAAAAGGCCTTAGGGGGGAAAGGGGGGGAAAGGATCTCAACAGGGAAAGGGGGGAAAAGATCTTAGGAAGGAAAAGGGAGAAGATCTCGGGGGGGAAAAAAGGCCTAGGGGGGAAAGGGGGGAAAGGATCTCAACAGGGAAAGGTTGCAACAGATCTTAGGGAGGAAAAGGGAGAAAATCTCAGGGGGAGAAAGGCCTTAGGGGGGAAAGGGGGGAAAGGATCTCAACAGGGAAAGGGCGGGAGAGATCTTAGGGAGGAAAGGGGGAAGGTCTGGGGGGAAAGGCCTTAGGGGGGAAAGGGGAGAAATGATCTCAACAGGGAAAGGGGTGAAAGAGATCTTAGGGAGGAAAGGGAGAAGATCTGGGGGGAAAACAAGGCCAACAGAGAAAGGGGGGAAACGATCTTAGGGAGGAAAAGGGAGAAGCTCTCAGGGGGGGCAAGGCCTTAGGAGGAACGGGTGGGAAGGATCTCAACAGGGAAAGGGGGGAAAAGATCTTAGGGAGGAAAAGGGAGAAGATCTGGAAAGGCCTTAGGGGGAAGGGGGGAAAGGATCTCAACAGGGAAAGGAGGCAAAGGATCTCAGGGAGGAAAAGGGGGAAGATCTCAGCGGGGGGAAAGGCCTTAGGGGGGAAAGGGGGGAAAGGATCTGAACAGGGAAAGGGGGGGAAAGATCTAGGGAGGAAAGGGAGAAGATCTGAAAAGGCCTTGAAAGCATCTCAACAGGGAAAGGGGGGAAAAGATCTTAGGAAGGAAAAGGGAGAAGATCTCGGAGGGGAAAAACAGGCCTAGGGTAGGGGGGAAAGGGGGGAAAGGATCTCAACAGGGAAAGGTTGCAAAAGATCTTAGGGAGGAACAGGGAGAAGATCTCAGGGGGGAAAAGGCCTTAGGGGGGAAAGGGGGAAAGGTTCTCAACAGGGAAAGGGGGGAAAACATCATAGGGAGGAAAAGGGAGAAGATCTCAGGGGGGGAAAAGGCCTTAGGGGGGATCTCAACAGGGAAAGGGGGGCAAAGACCTTAGAGGGGAAGGGGGGCAAGGGGACAATTCCAAAGGGACGCACATAAGAAAGCAGGCCTGTAATGTCGGCGGCCTGAGCCGGAGGCGTTAAAATTATGTTGCCATTGATAAGCCGACAAAAGAACCGGCATTTGGGTGAACTTGCCACGCCACATTTCATTTTCAGCCGATCTGGTGAGATTGCCCCTTGCACCAAGCACCCCGCCTCAAAATAGTCACCGTCCTGGTCCGCCATTTTTGGATCCTTGGCAACGGAAGCACAGACCTCCAACCCTTGCTCAAAGGCACCCCTCAAATCTTGCACAGATGACCAAGCCTTGACTTGCGTGCCTAAGGCTTTTATGGGCCGCCGTTCGGCGACTGAAAAAGCTGCCTCAGAGCGGCCCATCACAGCATGTCCATCGAGTTAGAAGCAAGTATGATGGACGCAGGCGGGCTATGGTTTCTCTAAAGGGAGTCCTTGGTGAGCTCCAGGTCATCGTGTGACTTGTTGATATTGCGCGCGTTTGGGTCCGAGTCTCTGCCAGCAAGTATTGCACCTGCTGCCTGTAGGCATCCCGTGCAGCCGCAACCAGCCGCTCACCCCCCGCAGCAGCCACTCTCCTGAGCAAGGCGCCAGCCAGCCACCTGTAACATCGCCATGATTAATCCAAACAAAACACTGCTAGCAGCACGTTGCTTCAGATACGTGACATGAGCTGCCCATGACATCGAGACAATATCGACAACCCAAAACTTTGAGTGTCCGACAAATTTGGCCAGTGATATGCCAAGCAAAGCTCACCTCGCTTAAGAAGGCCATTTGTCAATTGGGACTCTGAAATGAGGTCAATCGGTATCGGTTCCTTTTCAAGCCCGCAACTTGTTACGGAGCCTGCCGCCTGCCATTTAACACCCTCGATTGGGAACACAATGTCCTTCAATCAGACGTGTGTTGTGGAGCTGCGGCGCAGCAGGGTTGTTTCATGGTAGAAATTCGACATTGGTCATAACCCAGGATTCAAGCATTGCAGCCATCATAAGCGCAAATGTCATGTATGAGACATGCTCCAATCCCTGGAATTCTGTCCTTCTGAATTGGACACCATGGACCCTGGCCAAAGGGCGGTCACGGGCGGTCAAACTCGCAACCCTTTTTTGGGACCCCCTTCACACCTGGCTGTTCAACCAGCGTCAGGAGTATATAACCATTATGAGGGGACGACATACCCTATTAACATGGTCGCAACCTACTTACATCCAAGAAAGGCGGTGAATCTTCTCCTTCGGGCCATGCTCAGGCGTCGGAATTCTTGAATCCCCGGGGTCCACCACCATCAGGCGAAATGACCATGTTATTTGGGTCGCTCGCTTCTGACTTGGGTCGCTCGCTTTCCCTGTGTTGCTTGGTTTTTCAAATGAAAACAAAACACAACCCGCCATTTGAGGTGACCCCCATCTCACTTCCTGAGTGCATTGGCCCAAAACATCTAAACCGCTTGTTTGCCACTAAAATGGTCCAACCCCAAAAAGACTAAAGTCCGAAGCGGAACTCAGGACGTGAGCTATTTCAAGGCATACAGTGGATGGACAAAATCCTGCACCACCTAAGAAATCCTGGAATGGTCATTCCCCTGTAAATACCAGCAAACAATGGTTTCCCATGGTTTCAAAGTGGTGCGAACGGATTTCGTCCATCCACAGTACCGTATAAATATCCCCGGCCCGCGTCGGGGAAGCAAACGCCGGCACTTTTCTTCGCCGAGGCGCGCGCACAAGGCAGAGAGCCACGTCCGGGGCCCCGGCCTTAGAGAGGCCCGAGTTTGGGTGTCAGGTTTGTGGGGGAAGCCCTTGTTTTGGTTTTAACCGGGAAACCCAAGCAACCACCAAGTCTTGGGATCTGGGAGCCCCTGAGACAAAGCCGACAAATGTTGAGTTAGAGGCGGCCAATCTTGACATCGATGCAAGGTTGAAGGCAAGTGACGCGGATGGACGAAGTCCAAGTTGCACCAGTTGGGGTTGGCGATGTGTCAGTCAATAGTTCTAGGGTTGCAACAAACAATACGATCGTTCAGTGCAACAAACAATACGATCGTTCAGTGTGTTAAGACATCTTATTAAACAACGCTTGGCCGGCAAGTCAATTTCTCAGAGTCTCGACGGCCCCATAAACCCGCTCTGTTTTGAGATGACAGGTGCCATTGGGTGCGACTGGAGAAAGCCGCGCCCAAATCGCGAAAGTAGCCCCAACATGGCACTTGCAGCCCAGATTGACTGATCAGACTGGTTTCAGACTAGTTTCAGACCTCTTATTTGACTACTAAGTGAGCAGAACGAGACAAAGCTATGACCCCCTGCAAACTTACTTTCTAGAGTCTCGGCAGATTTCTTAACCCCACCTTAGAAATTTGTGAGACTCTCGACAGCAAGAAGGAATTTCTTGTCACACAACATGACCGTAATGGTTGAAACCACCATGGTTGAAACTGTGGATGGACAAAATCCAACCGCGCCACGAATTGAAACCATACCAAAGTGCTAGGCAACGTAATCCGCCGACATTGCTCGGCGTGTCGGACACCTAAGAGAGGATAGAGGATAACCCCCCCCCCTAACCCCCCCCCCACCCGACGTCTGATACGTGGGGGGGGGGCCCCTCGGCCCCCCCCCCCAAAGGACCGCGCGGCAATTTGATGACGTTCCACTAAACGTAGTCTTCGGGGACCCGGTGTCGCAAAACAGGGGTCCCAGGCTCGATTCCCCCTGCCGGCTTTTTTGCTGGCTTGGGCTTCCTGCATCCTTTTGCCGAAAATCTGGAAAAACTCTGTGTTTTTGGACATCCTCTTTGCGAAAACGCTGGAAAAACAGTGTTTTTTGCGGGAAATACTGGGGAGCAAAGGGGAAGTGCAAGGATACATACATACATACATACAGACATACAGACAGACATACAGACATACATACATACATTACATTACACAACATCACCATTACATTACATTACATCACATTACATACATACATACATACATTACATTACATTACATTACATTACATTACATTACATTACATTACATTACATTACATTACATACATACATACATACATACATACATACATTACATACATACATACATACATACATACATACATACATACATACATACATACATACATACATACATACATACATACATACATACACATACATTACATACATACATACATACATACATACATTACATTACATTACATTACATTACATTACATTACATTACATTACATTACATACATACATACATACATACATTACATACATTACATACATACATACATACATACATACATTACATACATACATACATACATACATACATACATACATACATACATACATACATACATACATACATACATACATACATACATACATACATACATACATACATACATACATACATACATACATACATACATACATACATACATACATACATACATACATACATACATACATACATACATACATACATACATACATACATACATACATACATACATACATACATACATACATACATACATACATACATACATACATACATACATACATACATACATACATACATACATACATACATACATACATACATACATACATACATACATACATACATACATACATACATACATACATACATACATACATACATACATACATACATACATACATACATACATACATACATACATACATACATACATACATACATACATACATACATACATACATACATACATACATACATACATACATACATACATACATACATACATACATACATACATACATACATACATACATACATACATACATACATACATACATACATACATACATACATACATACATACATACATACATACATACATACATACATACATACATACATACATACATACATACATACATACATACATACATACATTACATACATTACATTACATTACATTACATTACATTACATTACATTACATTATTACATTACATTACATTACATTACATTACATTACATTACATTACATTACATTACATTACATTACATTACATTACATTACATTACATTACATTACATTACATTACATTACATTACATTACATTACATTACATTACATTACATTACATTACATTACATTACATTACATTACATTACATTACATTACATTACATTACATTACATTACATTACATTACATTACATTACATTACATTACATTACATTACATTACATACATACATACATACATACATACATACATACATACATACATACATACATACGAGAGAGGGAGATTGGGGAGAGAGTGGCTTGGGGGGATGGGGAGGATGGGGAGCGGAGGGAGGGAGAGAGGACGACAGAACACACCAGGGAGACAAGGGAGAGAGGAAGAAGGAGAAAAGGGAGAGGACAATGTCGGCGGACTGAGCCGGAGGCTCTAAAGTTTAAAAGCAGACAGGGACGAAGTGAAACATTGACCAGGGCCCTTCTTCCGGCCCCTTTTCAGGCCTTAAGACTTGATCAGGCCCGTTTGGGGCCAGCCTGTCCATTGGAGAATCGATGGTGTTTCAGATTCCATTGCTGATGTGTTAGGATGCCTTGCTTAGACTGTACTGTTTGTTGGCATTTACAGAAACATCGAAGCATTCCAGGCCTTCTTGGATAGTGCGAAACGGATCCACAGTAGGGTGGGCAATCCGAATTTTGGCGAGTTACAAGGAGAGAAAATGTGGGTGTCTTTTTGTTCGAGGTTACCCTTTTGGGAGTTGGCCAAAAGGAATCTAAGCACTTTCGGGTTCCCGCAATTTTGAGACAAACCCGTGCAGTGGCTGCATGAAGCTTCAACATTCACCGTCCTGAATAGTAGAATATGCCAAGGAAGAAAGTGAACCGATTGACGGGCGTGCAGGCGGGCGTGTGTGCGTATGTGAGAACTGGTTGCCACTGTAAAAGTATCCCAGTGGATCATTGTTCTGTCGTAGGTGACCAAGGGAACCACCCTGGCAAAGCCACAAGCTGAATAAATTGCTTGCCCACTATGATAACTGGGATCCACTGGGCAAGCCAACCTCGAGTCCCAAGTTTCACGCTACAAAGCCATCCGATGCGATCCGCTAAAAAGCCACGGCGCCCCGGGTCACCTAGGAAGCAATCCTCCGGAAGGACCTGCCGCCCATTCCGCTGACGCAATGGGAAGCCCGGACCCCAGATCAACATGGAACCAACAAAAATGGCGACCCCACCTTCTGGGTTCCTTCCGTTCATTTGTAGAGTAAATCTGGGCGCATCCGGCATGGTCTGGGGAGATCCTCTTGCGTCCCATGGGCTGGGTTGGGAAACAACCGGTCAGCATGCGTAAAATTGGAAAACCTTTTCAGCCGTTCGGAAAAGAGCCTTTGCTGGGCGGCTCATCGTTTTTTGGAGCTGGTACCCCTTTTGGGATGGTGTCAAAAGGAAAGCCGCCCTTTTTGCGGGATGGTTTTCCTAAAAAAACGACATACCTTCAGTATCCTTTGAGGGATTTGGAAATGCGGCGAATTGAGTGAGACCAAGGCGGCTCCTACATGCCATAGCTCATCCGGGCAATATATAGTGGTTATCCAACTGGTCTGTTCTATGAAACTGTGGTCTACATGGGGTCCCTAGTCTGAACCATGCTCATCATGCTCTATGAAACTTGGTCAAAGCGGTCACTGTTGACACTTAAATGATATGCGTCTGATGCGCAGAGGGCCAGCAATGGTCTTCATGGTGACAGACTATCCAAGGAAGGGCGGCCCATTGAGTTAGGTTGCCTAATGCCAAGGTCCGCAAGACATCAGCCCGAAGGTCTTCGCAACTGCGCGGCATTGGCCTCCTTGGAAGCCATGAATGAAGAGCTGCATGCGAGCTGGAAACCGGTGTGACCCCGCGGCTTGCATGCCCAAAAAAGCCTTCAGCGAACAAGCGCCTTGTCAAAAAAAACAGCACTGAGACGCTCCAAGATAGCACGCCAATGCTCCCACCTGACGTTCATTCACATCCACAACATAGGATGTAGCATTGAAGGCCCTGAGCATCTTGGACATTGGGCTGTGTGGCGTAGCTCATGTCATTGTCCAACCTCCCCCTTGGCGCTCAGAGCTACCTGTCTGTCAAACAAAATTCAGAAGCCACGTGGGTTGGGTGTAGTTTTAGTGCAGTTCTTAGACCATGCTCTGACTCATAGCGCCATGCGAACATTTGAGCATTATTCAAACTTGTTGCGCGGGCGCAAGACAGAAACGCATCCCTGCCGTGAGGGCCCGCGCGGCTCGCGAGTAGTGGCGCTTGCGCAGATTGCGGAAGTTCGTGCAGATAGCTTCCGCGCGTGGAACCGCGCAAGCCCGAACACACCCCAACCACAAAAGCAGAGATGTTCAACGTTCGTCTTTGCCTAGTCGCAAAACGTCCGCGGACGTTTTGCGACTAGGCAACTGACACAACCGCCGTTCGTGGCCTTCCGCGACCTAGGAATTAGCAGTAGAGCCGGCAGAGCCGGAGGGCGGAAGCTTTAAAGGCGAGAAAAGTGCCTATACGAAGAGCTTGACAGTGTTTTTTGGTTGCGCTCTTTCTTTGTTCTTTCTTTCTTTCTTTCTTTCCTTCCTTTCTTTCTCCTCTTCCCGAAGAGTGTATCTTTGGCCTCCACACGCTGCGCACAAAAGACAATCCCAAACTAACAGAAGGAGTCCAAACCGGGTGTCTTTAAAACAGGGACCGCCCTACCGTAAGAGTTTATCTTTGGCCTCAACACACTGTATGCAAAAGATCGGTGCCCTTTCTTTCCCCCATGCGAGTGGCTCCGGCTACAACCCCAAACTGACAGGGAGGAACTAAAACAGGGGCAGTCAAGACAAGGCGCCCCTTTTTTTGCTATGTCGCTCAAGACCTGCTGGCACTGGCTGACACGCTTACAGCTTCAGGTTTGAAGTCCAGTATCAACGAACACTCACAGTGGCAGTTAAGGCACGCCCGGTGAAGAATTTGCGAACCGGGCATGAGCATCAAGGACACGAGTTGCCATAGGCCACGACGGCGCAGCACTTTGTCAAGACTTATCTCTAGCTTTGCTCTCTTTCTGTCTTTCTTTATCTCTTTCCTTTCTTTCTTTCTTTCTTTCTTTCTTTCTGTCTTGCTTGCTTTCTTTCTTTCTCTCTTTTCGTTCTTTCTTTCTTTCTGTATTTATTTGTTTATTTATGTCTCTCTTTTTCTCTTTCTTGCTTTCTTTCTTTCTTTCTTGCTTTCTATCTATCTATCTGCACTTCCTCTTTCTCTTTGTCTCTCTCTCTCTTTCTCTCTCTTTCTTTCTTTCGTGCTTTCTTTCGTGCTTTCTTTCTTTTTCTTCCTTTCTCTGTATTTCTTTCTTTCTTACTTTCTTTCTTTCTATCTATCTATCTATCTGCACCTGACCTTGCGAAAGTGCTGCGCCTGCCACGAAATCTGCACCTTAGGCTGCCAAAGTGCTACGCCTGCCACGCAAAATGGACCTCCGAAAACGTCTGCGCGAGCATTACAGTGGGCAACATTCCGAGCCCGTGGCGAGACCGTGGCGAGACCGCACGCTGAACAGGGGTACCCTTCGCGTGTTTCGCATGTCTGACTCTACTTTTCGTATTACGGAAGTTTTCTAACTAAGCTTCCTTTGATCAAAACCATAGTTCCTCACGAATACTACTTTCAATTGCAGGGAGGCTATAGCGCGGTTCATGTCCACTGCACAGTACATTCACAGGGGTTCGTGGTATGCTTCGAGGGGTGCTATAGGATTGTAATTGCACACAGCCACGCGTCTGGTGACGAAACTGCCTGGTGCACCGTGCAACGCATGCTTATCATTCCAAATGCGCACAATGTCGAGCTGGTATGCCTAAATTGAGTGCCCTCGCAAGCCTTTTGCCGTCGCATCGTCCACTCTCCACGGTCCGCCGGAACTGTTCCTTGACACACCTGCAAAGCACACCTCTTGCATCCTCTTGTTCTGAAGCAGAGTGGTATCTGTTAAACTAATTGCTCAGAAAGACATGGCAAACATTCTTGGGAACTCAACTGGCTCGAGAACTGTGGGGGGAAGCCACATTGTCCCTTTACTGCAACTTAGACAATTGTGACCCTGACTGATCAAGGCTGACATTGTCCATAGTGGACCTGGTGGGACCTGAAATTGTCCACAGTGACTCTGTTTGACTCCAATCGCCAGCATGTGTGATCTTGTGTGTGTGTGTGTGTCTCTGCGCATATGTGTGTGTGTGCGCGGGTGTGTGCACATATCTGCAGTCAAGCTTCCATTTACCGAGCAATCCAACAGAAAAGACACACATCTACCACTCATGATAATGTCAAGTGAACACAAATGCAAAACATGTACAAACACCAACCTTTTGCTCAACTTCGGCTGCTTCTGTCCCTTTCGTGGCGCATGGCGTGTCATAAGACGTATGCTACGCAGGTGCCAACTCGAACCCCGGCCACTTGCACAAACCCCGTGCCGGTAAATTCGGCCATCCGCGGTAATTTTACGATGGCCACTTTCGACAGTGGCCCAGTGTGTGTCTAGGAATCTTGGTATCGCTGGGCTTTTGAAGTTATGCAGCGATGCAAACACTGCTCCCCTATTCAAAATCATAGCGGGCAATGTGCGTGTCTTTCTTAGGGGGACCCTCAAAATGGTGGTTGTCCTTGCGGTTTCCCCTTGAACCACAAAAAGGGGGTAGCCTTACAAAAAGGCACACCCACACACTACTCCTCGGGAATAAGGCCATGAATCGCAACCAAACTTGCTGAAGACATCTCGCTGCCTGAACATCAAACGCACGATCTGGACACTGGAGGGGCGTGCCCCCAAGAATTCGGCTCCCGGAACTGGCTTGCTTGTGACGATCTGTCGAAGTCCCTGACCATCGATGCTTGCATCGCTAAAACCCATGCTCGCGGCCAAAGAGCTTCTTGCTCCTTCGGTAAACCTAGACAACAGCCAGACTTGGGCATGTTATTCTTAAACCAGCAATAGGAACATCTGACTCCACAGAGTCACAGGTACACGCACACACACACACACTGGACATGCCGCGCGATCAACGAGATGGGCCGCAAATGGCTGCCCCGCCAAACCCTTTACCATGCCGAAGCACACTCGGAGCAGGATAGTATCGTGAAGGAGCTGTATCCAGTCAAACGGCCGGCAAGTGTAAGGGCCAAACAGATTTATCGAGTGCAAAATGTGCGGTTTGCTGAACGCTGACTGCAAAGCCTTTGTGGCCAGTGTCACAGCCTAATTTCGAGGGAATATCAGATTGAATTTTCATTTCACGTGGGACGGAATGATGTTTTGACCTCACATCATCCTCTGTCAGGCTCATTTGCTTAACGAAGTCCACAGTAGGTCGTCTTTCACGGGACACCAGCTCCCATCATTTTCTGCGAGGTCTGCCGATGGCAAAGTGGAGCCGTCCCCAAGGCAAGCTGGAAAGAAGCACAAGCAAAAAGGCGTTTGCAATTCGCCGAAGAAGGTGTGAAGAATCAATCTCAGGCACACTCCTCTGTTTCTTGCTTTGCGAGGAGCTGTCATGGAATCTAACTTGCACTTGTCTTCCAGTCACGTCCCAGGTAATTGTTTAGTTGAAGTACCGGAAAGAGTCTCTGGCGCCATCTCTGATCGTTTGAGATTGTCCCAGTGCACATTCTTTGATGGCTTGCCCGAAAAAAAAAGAAGCAAATGTCCATGGCGCCAACCAGAAGTTGCAACCCAAACTTGAAGTTCCCCGGCCAGAAATCAACTCCGATTGAGCTGGTCAGTCCCCAGGGCGTTTGACACCTGCCCCTGTGGGCATGTACAAACGGACCCAGCGCCGATCCAGCCGTGCCATTTGCCATGGACATCACTCGCGCTTATTTTGTGCTTTTTTGAATTGAGCTGAAAGACATGGCCATGAACCAAGGACTGGATCTCAGGATCGCAGTCCCCAATCCGACCTCCGCGAAACGAGAACATATTGTATCCTTGCAGCCCGGAGACGGACTCAGGTAACCGACACATTTTCCGCCTACAGGGATCCTCATGATTGAGTCATGGAAACTGGCCGATTGCCCGAGGCACAGCGACGAAAGAAGCCCTGTGAGTCGCTGTCCTCACCTGCTTGAATGGCGACTTCGAGAAATAAAATTTAAGTGGACCAGCCAATTGTGGCCGGTGTTGATTTTGAATCAAGCCTAGCACCAGTATCATTCGGCCCCAACATTTGACTAATGGCATCATTCCATGGAATTCTTGGATGCTCCCAACTCAGACGTTGACAACCGTTTGTCGCATTCGCGTTGCTCTCGTCGAAACCTTTTCCCCTTGTCCGTCCCCTCGGCGCAAGCCGCCTGCCCGCATGCATCCAGCTCACCAACACTTTACCGAGCTGTGACCGGCAAGCAGAATGCTGGGAACCTGGCTCACTAGTTCCCAGCTAAAAAAATCCTTCACCCCTATTCCGAACATGGCCTGTCTCCAAATCGACCAAAAGGAGGTGTCATGGATTTCAAGTTGTCCAGACCAAACACTCTCAACGATTTGGAGGCAAGCCCTCGACCAACCGGCCCTGCGTGAGTTGGAGGCCACCGAGGAATCCTAGGGATGGCTCTTCGCAAGTTCAATGGAATGCCTCGGCGAGCTTGTACATCGGAAGCCAAAAACCGATCGATTTTCCTCAAGACCAGAATTGTGACCAAAAAAGATCCGCAGTTTCACTGGTCAAGAAGGAACCAATCAAAGCTTGACCTTGAATAGGCCTGATCCAATGTGCCAAGTTCAAGGGCCATGCTCATGTTTCTTGGCCGCAAATCTGAGTGGGTCTCGCCCAAAGTGGTAAAGCTTGAACATTCGAGTGTTGCTTAAAAAAAGAAACGCCAACCACAAAGGATAGGTCAACCAGAAAGGAAACCACAAAGGAAACCACAAAGGACACCATTTCCAGAAAGAGGACAGGGGGTTCAAGAGCGGATTCGCCATCCCAGCCTTGGCCCCCAAGTCACGGGGCTCCGATGAAGCGGCACAGCACGCTATGAACGGAGCTTCCGGAAAGCGTGCCCTTTTTTGGCCGCTTAAAAGAGGAGCCAACAGAGTTGCTGTGGGCTGTGGGGGTTCCGGAAAAAAGCCGAAACAAAACAAAACCAAAAAACACCAAAATACGAAGCCGTTGGGCAGAGGAACTGCCCGAAATACCACCATGAGCATGTCTTTGCCCATCCATCTACCTGCCGATTGACTGACTGAGTTGTCGATCTAATTATTTATCTACCTATGCCTTAGGCTACCAAAACCTGGGAAAAAGCGGGTCAGAACCAAACAACCTGTGTTTTTCAGCTTTTTCCCGAAGAACCTGTTTCTGACAGGAAAACCATATCTTTCGAATCTGGGCCCGCAACAAACCAGTAAACAAAACGTAAAGTCACCTGATTCTTGCGTACAAACACTGCAAAAACCCGTGCGCAAAACGACAATCTTGCAAAAACATATTGTTGCGAATAAAATCGTGTTTTTTTTGGGAGTCTTGTTTTATTTATTTTTCTGGTGTGTAGCTCATGGGGCATGATGCATGTATCTGAGTTCATTTATCTATGGATCAATCTGACTATGCGTCTGTCTATCCGTCTGTCCATCTGTGCATCTTTGCATCTATCCACCTATCCGCTTGTCTGTCTATCTATCTGTATCTCTATCTATCTATCTATCTATCTATCTATCTATCTATCTATCTATCTAACCTGTCCGTCTGTCCTTCTATTTGTATATTTACCGATAAGTTTCAGTCTATGTGTTTTCGACATGTTGAAGGGCCATCTGCCTTCCTCTCTGTCTACTTGTCTGCCTGTCTGCATTTGTGCATCAACTATTTCGCTGCATGTTTTGCCCATATATGGGTCTGTCTTTTTTCGAGGGTGCCCCCTGTTGGTTTGTTTCAATTGGAAGGCGAAAGAAAACCAATCATTTTGTTCGTCCCCCGACTGACAGACAAACGCATATCAATCTACCTGGTATACGGCACATAGCCGGCCGTTAGGTTTTCTCATGCACGTCACCGCCTCTGAGCTCATGCGTTGTAAATTCCATGGGGGAAACGTGTTTTCCTGAGACACACCCTTCGGCGCCGCACTTACAAGCAGTTTCACATTTCGTCCCACGAGCGCCACGTTATTCAAGAGTTGGAGGACTGTTTCGCAATGGCGTGCAACTACTTGCAAAGACACAGCGAACACCATGTTGCATGCCAAAAGCCTTCGTATTCACAGAAAAGGGTAGCCCCAAAAAGGAAAACCCTCTGCAAACGTCGATGTGTGGTCGCTTGGTGTCATGTAATGTATTGAACACCTCCATTTTGCCCTCATGACACTGGCAAGGACCCCATGTTCAATATCGACATCCTGATAGGCCACAACACCCTGCAAACGTTGATGTGTGGTCGCTTGGTGTCATGAGAATGTATTGAACACCTCCATTTTGCCCTCATGACACTGGCCACGACCCCATGTTCAATATCGACATCCTGATAGGCCACATAATGTTTATTGACGCATGTTTATATATATATATATATATATATACACATGCGTTTATATACCGGATTTCCTTTTGCTACTTGTGTGAACCCTCTGCACAACAAAAAATGCCCCTCCACTTTCAAAAGCAAAACATAGTCCAAATGCATCGTGACACGGCAACAAACATATTTACATCCCCCCCTTCCCCGCCCCCCCACGCGCGCTGCTACGTGTACGATGGGCTCACATAAAGCACGGCGCATGCCGACGAACGTAAATACATCCCCACCTCCCCACCCACCCCCCCTCCTCACGTGCGCTGCTGCGTGTACGATGGGCTCACGTAAAGCACGGCGCGTGCCGACGAACCCCCCCATCCCCCCGCCAATCCCCCCCTTCAACCCCCCCCCTCCCCCCCAACCACCCAATCAGCTGAAGACCCCACAGCCGTGTATGTGCCGTGGACCACCTTCTACCTACCAACCAATTTAGCATCCACTCATGTGTCGCGCCGGTGTTGGAAAAGCGTGTTTTGCGCGCTGCTTTGTCCTTTCGCGTCTTTGTTGCTTGATTTCATTCTTTGCCTTGTATTTACGCGCCTGCCAAGCAAGAAACCTCAACACTGAATGGCACGGCGACGCAGACCTGCGACGTTCCAAAACGCTTCGCGGGGTCATGACCCCATTTTTAAAGACTCATTAAGACTCCAGGTAGAGGTCACCCCTCCTCTTCTGCTGTGTATTGGGAAACACTGGTAAAGGGCTGCAAAATATCCTTGGAGTTTGATCCTCGGAGCAACCCTGCTGGGCCGCATTGGTCAGGCCCCAAGGACTGCTGTTAGGCCGCCCTCCCGACAGAAGGCTCACCCTTCGTCCATCCGGGTCGAGCCAGATCTATCAGCGTGCACGGGGGTAGTGCAACATGGGCGCAAAGGTTTCATTTAGATGTTGGTCCAAGAGCCTTGTGTATACTTTGACCTCTGTTTTGAGGCTTTAAGCAATTGAGCTAGGACCGTCTTGGTTTCGGAAATTTCGGATCTCTTGGACCAACTTGGGCCCGGGAATTCATGATTCTAGCGGAAATAGTCCAGCGTCATGCGGCACAAGTCGGGCATGGGATCATCGTGAACCCAACCCAAGCTGCTGGACATCGCCCGACCTTTGCGGCACAGGAAATGGATCGAAATTCTCATCGAAATGGATCGAGACCTATGGGCTCCAGCCCCCTTTCTGGATTCCCCGAAGAAAAGAACAAAATCAAAAGTGCGGGTGAATCATTTCTTGTTCCCGAAGAGGCTTGCAGGAAGCTATCGACGTTTGCAACCACCGGATCCGGCCATTTTGGGGCTTCGGGCTTACATGAATCGAGAATCCCAGGATGGTACTACAGTGAACTCTGGAGAACCCTGCCTATCAGGGCGGCTCGCTGAAAGCTAAGAATTCATCGATTGTTTGGATTCCTCGGATTAGTATACCCTCCTTCCAGTGGCACTTGACAGGGATCCTTTTCGTCCGTTCAAGAATCAATGATCCTGGGCCGGTGATCAATGGCAGTTCAATTAGAGCTTACGACTACAAACAAGGTCAAGAACCCTGCAGACGGCAAGTTCCTGGCTGAGATCGATTGGGTGAGGGTCATCGTCAACCCGATCGATAGTACATGGTACACTAGCATGGATCGCTTCCAAGAACTCTCAGGATTCTAGTGGAGTGTCTATGAGACTATCACACTGGATGAGGTATACGAGAAGCTGATCGTCACAGGTGATATCGTCCTCCGGATAACACCCACTTTCCATTAGATGTGGTCTGCAAGAACACCGCAGAAATTCCTTGAAAGGCCACCGGGCGCTTGCAAATTGACCCGAACGAGTTGCCTTTACAGAAGCGCTGACTCACACAAATTTGATCACCATGCATAGCCTATCCAATTTGTCTGCATGCTACGTAAAAAATAAAATGCGCCGGTTCCCCCAACCTGTATCTGAGATCGGCCTGGTCGTTGGCAGCCCAAAGCTCTGCCAGAAAACAGGCCCCTTCTCTCGCGACAACCAACATCCCCAAACCGGAAATGATTTGAAATGCAAGCAACCGGTGGTGCAAGAGATCCGGAAACCTGAATCAACCACCCAGCATGGAAGCAGCCATCATCATGGGTCGGCTCACTTCCTGTCCCAGGTGAGTTCTATAAGTGATAGGCAGTTACATTGGAGACCTCCGTATTTATCCCTAAGAAACAGAAGCAAAAACCCGTTCAAATCAATGCAAACAGCTGTCAAGAGCTAATCGAAACTAGTACACTGTTGAACTCATGGGCATAATCTTTGACTCTCCGCATTCCAGACAGGGGTCGCATCCCGAGCTCACGGTCAGTTCAACTTGGCGCCCGACCGAAGTCCCGCACAATGAACTCCATCATAAGGAGCAAGCTCGTCGTCTCGGACGCATTTCCACTCTCGTACTTGTGCTCCTGCCGATGATTTGCAATGTGTTCAAACCTAACCCTGTGGATCCCAATTGCCAGTATAGTAGATAGCCAGCCATTTTCCGTTTGGTTTTTAAAAGGTGGTACCCATGGTTACCTACTACTAAGGCAAATGGAATTTCTGGGTACACCTCGAAGTTAAACGGCTTGTAAATCATGCTTTCTTGACAATCACACATACCAACTGTTACCGAGGGCTGACGCGGGTGCTACGCGGAAACCGAGTAGTCATAGTTGCTTTGAAATAAGAACTTAAGGGGGTTCCACTCCCCCCAAACTATCGGAGCAAATTGTGATTTGGGCATAGTGGCAGAGACCCTCAATAGTGGCCAAAGATTGGCAACGGTTGTCCACCTGAATATGAATGTTCAAGCACACTAAAGCATCACTTCAGGCAGTTGCGTCCGCCTATGTTAGAGGGTCTCCTACTTTGAAAAACTGAACAAAGCGCTGCAAGATGAACATTGCCGAGGCCAGTCCCCTCAGCATCATAGATCGATTGTATGTTCTTACTCTTGCGTGGTTTGGCTCATGATTTCTGAACATGAAATGTTCCCACCCCTTCGTCCCAAAAACAAGGCACCCCCCCGCAAAAGAAAACAGTCCCGCTTGGTTTCCTCAGAAACACCCCAAAGAAGGGCCCAGGGAATTCTGCAAACTTCGGCTCTAAGCGCTGACCGAAGCGGTCGGTCACACTTGAAGGCTCAAAGTTGAGCCTCCGCTTAGCTGACGATACTTTGCATGCCACTTGAGGCTTGTTCGAAAAAGAGGGTGCCTTTTTTTGGTTTCCTGACAGGAAATCTGAAGGGCGTGAAAAAAGGAGGACCCTTTCTCGAACCTCAGCAGTCCAAACCAACCAGTACGTTGGTGAATGCCTGTTGCTTTTAATGTTCTTTTTGGGGGGGGCGGGGGTGGGAGGGTAGGGCGCCCTGCGCTACATTGCGCAGCGCTTGGTAGTTTGACGGGGTCCACTTGCACCGGGAATCCACCGTATTGGTCGATAGAGATCCTCTGCCGAACCCTGTTTGTCGGTTTTTACATCGGCTTTGGTGCGCCCACAGAGCATGGAGGTTAACAGGCCTTTCCAAAACAAAGGCCTGCCCAAGAGCATCCATGCACTTTGACGTTTCTTTGTAGGTTACATCTTAACCCTTCTGAATCAGAAACTTAGAGGGCTGCAAGACTCCAGGGTGACCTTGAAGGTGAAAACGAACAACAACGCCCGCGTAGGCTTCTTCGGGACCGAGAAAGAAAGACCGGTGAATGGATTCTCAAAATTGTGGGAACCAATTTGTAATCTTTGAAGGGAAGCACAAAACAAAACCAACCATTTGAAGGGCCCCCCTTTTGTTTTGGGTGTGGCTTGCTTGACGTTTCTTTGTGTAGCCTAGGCACGATCATTTTTCAGAGATCAATCGGCTTCCCGCAACTTCAGCCAGTCGCAGAAACCTTCGGAAGCCAAGGCGAAGTCATTTCTGGAGGCATCCTGTGGCCATTCCCCGAAGCGGGTTCCTTGGATACGCGGAGTTTGGGGAAACACGATGCCGGTCCTGCACAAACTTGTTTCTTGCGCGCCCTGAAAAGCGGTGGATGTTTGGGCCTGCGCAAACCCTTTCTGGGTGTGTCCCTATTTGAAGGATTCGGACCCCCCCCAATTTTTTGTCCTTTGGACTTCCCTTTGAAACCCAAAAGGGGTACCAACTCAAAAACCACCCCCCCTTGGGTTTCATTGGGATCCCCTATTTGCTTAAGCCTTTTTGTTGGTTGCTGTTGACCCCTCTGCAAAAAGTGAAGATCTTTTTGTGGGTCCAATTCGGAACATCCGCACAGTGTCCACCAACAAGTTTACCAAATAGATCCATAAAGGGTTCAATGTTTTCTTGAAAACCCATCTGCCAATCTGATCCCAATTCCAACTACCAATCTCACGTCTTCACGGGGATTTAACCGGAACCCCGAACCCCCCCCCAAAAAAAACAAAACAACAACAACACTATACTTCAATGGGATCCCATCAGTCCCATCATTTCAACCCCCCCCTCCCACCCTTCTGTTGGTGGGTGTGCCTGCTCAAAGTCCCTCCCCTTCCCCCCCCCCCTCCCCTCTCCGACCCGACAAATGTTGGCCCCGGCAGTCGGTCGGTCGGTCGGTCGGTCGGTGGGTCCTGGCGGCAGAGCGGGCAGCACTCCTTTTCCCGCAGCCACTCATCGAGACAATGGTCATGAAAGGCCTCGAACGGATCGGAGATCGGAGATCGAGAAACGAAACCCGAAACATGGCTCCCGGGGCGTCCCTTCTCGAGTTTGGTTTGGTAAGGGCTTGTTGTGTTGTCTTTCCTTTTGCTGATTGTCTTCGAGCTGTTTGTAAGGTTGACACAATCCAATATGAGCCCAAGTGTGGAAGGTCCCCACATTACACTAGGTCCACAGATTCCTTTTGTAGTCCGGTTGCATGCAATGAGAGCGATGCTCCCGAGTGAGGCTGCTACTTCATGTTCAACACTCAACGATTTGGATAAAACAAGGATTACAGCAGGAAACCTGGGTAGGAATGCGCACTTTCCAACTGCCGAGTTTTGGATTCGCTCACTTAGATTGGTTGACATTCCAAATATCCTGCCTGGCAAGAATCCCAACTTCCGAATTTGACTTGCGTGGAGCAAAGGCAAAGCCAAGAACGATGAAGCTGCCTGTCCCCATGTGCCAGGTACAACTGAGCCCAGTGGACCCTGCCACAAGCAGCCATTTGGGGCACATTGCCTGTAACTGATCTCACAATCGAGTGTTATTCACATGCCACTCTCCTAGAGAATGATACAATTTGTGGCGTCCCTTGCTTCTGCATCACTGGGGCCACAATCACACTTGCTTGCTTTTGTCATATGTCGCTTTACGGAAGATGTGTATCTCTCCATTGACCACGCACTACCATACTTACAGTTATCTCGACCTCATGTTACCTGATGTCCTCATGTTCTATCACTTTATCATGTTTTTACTTGTCCTATATATGATTTCCTGATCTGCGACGCGCCAAGCCTTCAAAGCGCGATCCACCAGAATATTTTCCGGCTGGATCTTGATCATTGTCTGAGCTACTAAATCCCTAACCGCAGCACCTTCGGGATGGGCAAAGTTAGCCACACCACTCTGTTCCCGTTCACTTCGCCCGGACAAACCCGCAAAATGGTGAAATGGTTAACTTCAATTGGTTTCTCAAAGAAAATCGTTAAAACTTACCACTCTAGGGGTTGATTCCCCATTCTTTTCAACCATCGTTCTTTTCAAAAACCATTTTCCCCCTGGGTTTGGGATGGTTTCCTGAAAAGAAGGATCCCTGGAAAGAATGGGGAAGGTACCCCTACAACCGCGGGCTTGTTTCGGTTCAGTCGCTACACTCGGAGAGCTCGGGTCTCCGTAGCCAAGCCACGTGCCCGCAGGGGAGGAGCTGAGTATGGCACTCCAGGGCGCAGAGGCAGATCACACAGGTCGTTGGAGAATACACCGGTACACTCTTGTGGAAGTGCCTGGGTGAAGGCAAAACCGCTTTGGGATCCCATTTTGGTTGGCAGGTGAATTCACCACTGATTTTAGAACCTATTTTAGTGGGGATTGGGATGTTCACTGGGGGTGCATTTTGGATTTTGACCCATGCCCAAATTTTGCTGGTCAGCATGGAATGAGGGAATGCAATGACCCCTATAAACTGTCCCACTGGAATCCCAGGTTTATTCCATCATTCCCTGTGCACCAGCAATAAAACTGGCCCATCCTCCCTGAAGAACCTCGGTTGGTAAGGATTAAGGATTGCCCTTAAACCTCCCCGACCCGGGAGAATAACACCTTATCCCGGATCCCCTTGAAATCAGGAGACCCAAGGAAAACAACGTCCATGAGCAACAGTTTCGCCCGTCTTTTGCTTCACCAGGGCATGGCCTGACGGGGCAAACGGAGTCAAATCCGGGGTTTACCAATTTCAACCCAGGCAAGAGGGCCCCTTCACGAGGGCTTCTGAAGTTTGTAGGTTGCCAAAAAACAATTCAGCTGCTTAGCAACTTCAAGGGGAAAAGACTCTGATTTTGACAGGTCATTGAGTTGCTGTCAAGTGACCAAAGGGAGCAAAGAGCCAACTAAACACTGAGGACAAACAAATACCATCGAGCAACTGCAGATGCTGTAAACATGAACCAGTCAATCTCGCTGGCTTGTGATACAACCCACAGATTGGTCTTGGAGGCAGAGCCATCTAAAGGAAATGCTTGATTGTACATGGTGCATCGTTTTTGTTTGCCTTGAATCCCCACTAAGAGGGTCGCCCTACATGAACAAACTGGAGGACGATTGGCCCGAAAGCATTTTTCCCCAGGTGCTCATCCAGCCGCGGAGACACCCTTTTACATCGCTGCGGCGAGCGTGTCTGCACGCAGCGATGCTCAATGTGTATGGTCACATGAGAGCTCCATCTCATCATCCTAGGTTCCTCTCGAGCTGCGCCGCGCGATTTCTTACGAAAGTGGTCTGCGCAAGCTGCATTGTTCCAGGCTGCTGCGTGCAAGTTGCTCTCTGCAAGCTGCTGCACGCAAGTGCTCTGTGCAAGTTGCTCTGCGCAAGCGCTCTGAGCAAGCTGCTCTGCGCAAGTGCTCTGCGCCAGTTGCTCCGTGCAAGCGCTTTGCGCATGTGCTCTGTGCAAGTTGGTCTGTGCAAGTTGCTCTGCGCCAGTTGCTCCGCGCAAGGGCTTTGCGCATGTGCTCTGTGCAGGTTGCTCTGCGCATGTGCTCTGAGCAAGTTGCTCTGCGCAAGTGCTCTGCGCCAGTTGCTCCGTGCAAGCGCTTTGCGCATGTGCTCTGTGCAAGTTGGTCTGTGCAAGTTGCTCTGCGCAAGTGCTTTGTGCAACTGCTCTGTGCAATTCGCAGAGCGCAAGTTGCTCTGCGCAAGTGACTCTGCGCAAGTTGCTCTGCGCAAGTGCTGCCGGAGCTGTGGGAATGTACTTCGCGTACTATTCTTGTACTTAAAAGTTGCGATTTTCCAGCCGGAGCTGCAGGAGCACGCTCCGCATACTACGTCTGTACTTAAAAGTTGCGATTTTTCAACCGGAGCTGCGGGAGCACGCTCCGCGTACTACGTCTGTACTTAAAAGTTGCGATTTTCCAGCCGGGGCTGCAGGAGCACGCTCCGCGTACTACGTTTGTACTTAAAAGCTGCGATTTAAGCCGGAGCTGCCGCGGACCAGGGGGGAATCGAACCCGCGACCGCGGGATTGCGAAAGCAGGCGCGCGAGCCACGAGACAACTTCCAAAGGCCATTTCGCGAGCAACAAATTCGCACGGCGCCGCTTCGACACGCACGATCCCCGCAGAGCGTCGCGCGCGGCTTGCAGAAATCGTAAAAAGTCCCCACCAGGCCCCCCCGATGGCCGGTAATTGGCGTCCCGGGTGAAGTGCCGGCAATTGACCAGCAGTTGCTTAAAAATGGTTTTGTAGTCACATAGATTTTTTTTGCCATCATCAAAGTGCAGTGAAAAGTCACTTTTGTTGAAACGTCACTTCAAAATACCAGAGGGGTTCCGGTTGAGGGGTTGGGCTGACATGTGTGATCATTGCACATGCAACGCGCGGGGGGAGAGAGGGGGGGCGACACGCTGGTGACACGCTCATTTCCCAAAAAAGTGACCGTTCAACGTACATGTGCCGGCAATTGGCCACCCCCCGACACGCCGTGACACGCCGTGACACGCTCCTCAAGAACCCCTTCCAACCTCAAACTTGCCCTCCAAACCTCAAACTTGCCGCTCTCCCCTTTCCCCTGCAACCCCTTTCCAAAGGACCCTGGAAGGTCACTTGTATCATGCACAAATTGCACTAAGTACAGATGAGTGATACTTGATAGCAAATTGCTTTTGCAGTCACTTAGACATAAAGTGACATCGTTTTGCCCAAAATCGATGTGCCGGCAATTGGCCAGCCATTGGGGGGTGCTGGCAGTTTTTGAACCTCGACCACGCGAATCTCCGCAGAGGGTCGCGCGCGCATGTTAGAAATCGTAAAAAGTCCGCAGTTTTTGAACCTCGACCGCGCGAATCTCCGCAGAGGGTCGCGCGCGGCTTGCAGAAATAGCAAAAAGTCCTCAGTTTTTGAACCTCGAACACGCGAATCTCCGCAGAGGGTCGCGCGCGCATGTTAAAAATCGTAAAAAGTCCGCAGTTTTTGAACCTCGACCACGCGAATGTCCGCAGAGGGTCGCGCGCGGCTTGCAGAAATAGTAAAAAGTCCCCAGTTTTTGAACCTCGACCACGCGAATCTCCGCAGAAGGTCGCTCGCGGCTTGCAGAAATCGTAAAAAGTCCTCAGTTTTTGAACCTCGACCACGCGAATCTCCGCAGAGGGTCGCAATCCCGAGCGATGATCAAACTCCCGCCCCGGCGCCTTAGAAACCTAAACTAACTTACATAGCTGCTTACGCCGAAGCTCTAGGCAAGCTCTACCTAACCTTGGTTGGCTCTGTGCCACTTGGCTCTGTGCCACTTGGCTCTGTGCCACTTGGCTCTGTGCCACTTGGCTCTGCGCCACTTGGCTCTGTGCGACTTGGCTCTGTGCAACGTGGCTCTGTGCCACTTGGCTCTGTGCCACTTGGCTCTGTGCCACTTGGCTCTGTGTAACTTGGCTCTGTGCCACTTGGCTCTGTGCCACTTGGCTCTGCGCAACTTGACTTGGCTCTGCGTAACTTGACTCTGTGCCACTTGGCTCTGTGTAACTTGGCTCTGTGCCACTTGGCTCTGTGCCACTTGGCTCTGTGCAACTTGACTTGGCTCTGCGTAACTTGACTCTGTGCCACTTGGCTCTGTGTAACTTGGCTCTATGTAACTTAGCTCTATGTAACTTGGCTCTATGCAACTTGGCTCTATGTAACTTGGCTCTATGTAACTTGGCTCTATGTAACTTGGCTCTATGTAACTTGGCTCTATGTAACTTGGCTCTATGTAACTTGGCTCTATGTAACTTGGCTCTATGTAACTTGGCTCTATGTAACTTGGCTCTATGTAACTTGGCTCTATGTAACTTGGCTCTATGTAACTTGGCTCTATGTAACTTGGCTCTATGTAACTTGGCTCTATGTAATTTGGCTCTATGTAACTTGGTTCTATGTAACTTGGCTCTATGTAACTTGGCTCTGTGCAACTTGGCTCTGTGCAACTTGGCTCTGTGTAACTTGTCCAAGGGCTCCGCACGGAAGAACCCTTCGCGATGCTTTCGGGAAAAAACATGACCACGCCCATTCCGCCGCGCTGCCTGTAGGCCACAACGCCCACAGCCGCCACGGGAAGCACCAACGCAGCAGAGTCCTGGGCAAACGGCTGGGAGGTCGCAGAAAACGACACCCAAAGGACCTCGGCATCCAGACTAAGTGAAATTTCAGATTCTCAACACACCTCATGACTGTGCAATCTCAAAAGGAACCCCTTCAAGTGGTTGTGCTCTTTTTGTTGGAGGGGACCCCCCGAAATGGTGTTCCTATATATGTCCACTTAAAACCCCCAAAAAAGGCTCCGTCGCTTTGCTCTAGCCGAGCACAAGGTCATCTATGGGGCGAGAAGTGGCTCAGGCCTTCACTTTGGAAATCGATCTATAGGATTGATGACCCATCAACTTCAGACCCCAGACAGCAGGGACTGGCTGCGAGTCATAGAAATCGCACCACTGAACTCAGAAACCCTGGAATGATGCGATTCCCCAACGTTTACTACCAACGTGATGGCTTCAAAACTGGTTTCCAAGTAGTGCAGGACTTCGTCCATCCACGTGGCATCCCTTTGCGAAAAAGATAGAAACAAATCAGATTTAACAGGCCCAGTTTGACAGCGGAGTTTATGTGGGGGGGGTTGTGCAAAATTACTTCTCTTGAAAACTGCTCTTCCGCCGCCCTTCCGCAAACCTTCCGCGCCCATTGTAAATCTACACACAAGTCATCGCTGCTTTTCGATCAATGTTTTCAATTACTGGCCCTTCCGCATCTCTTCCACCGCCCTTGCGCGTCTCTTCCGCGCACACAGTGGGAAGCTCATGCCATGTGAATACTTCAGAACCGTGTCCTTGCTTTTGAGGTTACCCCCTTTTTTGGCGGTGAAGGGGAAAACACCACTCCCCCCACCAGGTACCAGGTACACATTTCGCGCCATAGGATCCGCCTATCGGTCAGCCGTCTGAAGGGCACTGGCCACCTCCAAACAGCTGGTGGCCATTCACCCTCTCACCCAAGGTATTTCTAATGCATTTCCACCAACACTAAACCCTAAAAAGCTTTAAGGGGACACCTGGGAGCCACCAAGCGCAGACAAGAGAAATAGCCAACCCTTCCAAAGTCCAACAGCAAACAGTTGACCCCTACTGCCATCGTCACGAGCAAGGATTGTTGCCTGAAGTTTCGCACCAAGTGGTCGTATCTTGCAGTGTTGTAAGTTTGTGCAAGAAACTTACGAAGACTGTAAATCTGACAGCTTCGTGGCGCAGCCTCGCCCACATTGAATCTATTGGCCGCAACTCTGATTGCGCCGGCAAGCAAGAATGAGAGGAAACCATGTGAGTTCAAGCAAGCACACACACGTGACTTGGATAGCATCCAGGTTATGCAACAGAGCAAGGGATCTGCCTAAAATCATCTATGAAACTGATGGAGACAGTTTCCTCCATCGCCCTGTTAGTCCTTATTTGGGGCCTGTTTAACTGCCCATGCGTCACATGAGTGGGGCATAAAAACACTCTAAACCACTGGAATATATCCACTTCTAACCAACGTAGCCTAAAAAGGAACACCTATGGACATGCCCGACATGCGACCCTTTGGTACTCCGCCGATCTTTTTCAGGCGAGAGGCTAGAGGCACTGCGTGCAGCGCGTCCGAGCCCAGCGAG
>CAUJNA010000724.1:496605-511605 GCA_963377175.1 Effrenium voratum | reverse complement strand
TCGGGACGAAATGGGTTCACTCAGCGACCTGAAATAGTACCACTATTCGAGCCGCAACACAAGAACCTGAGGAGTCAATTCTTATCTTGCAACATTCGCCCTTGGGCATGCCATACTTTGCAGGGATTATCTATGACTCTATGATCTACGCTTCCGTTGCCAGCTCGCCCTAATCCGAATGTGGTCCCACATGTCCAAAGTAAAGAGATTATGAGAATCATGTGAGACCCTTGTTACCCTTTCTGGTACTTGTACTGCAACATTGCTTCCAATTGCCGCCCCATGACCTTGCTTTTTGACACCTCTAATGCTCGCCCACAAAGCAGGAAGGACACATTTACAAGTTTGTCCATGACCTCGGCAACTTAAGTCTACTAGGAGCAACTCAAACAGACTCACAAACAATCAAAAACAAACAATAGCAATGCAACTCTAAGCAATTGAACACAAAGCATCGTGAAGCAAAGCAACCCGCATGACACCAACACAGCATGAACCATCTCCCGCTCGCCCGCTGTGTGCCTCCGTCCAACTCTCGCCAAGAGTCGTTGAGAACGATCGCATGATGCGTGGGCATGATGGCGGCAGGGAATGCTGACTAGTGGATCTCAGAGACACAGATCCAGCTGGCGTTGACATACGGAATCTTGCAGCTGCAACATGTGAAGTCATTATTCTGCAACGATGTGAACAAAAGACATGATCGCTCACAATGCAGCACCCAGACTTCGGAGGCAACAAGCTAAATACAAACATATTCTTCAAATGAAAGAAGCCCTTCCGATCCCCGCAACCTCTGCTTGATCATGGCTTGGAGCCAGTATGGCGCTGGTCCAACTTCGGCATGGCGGGGGTCGATCATTCAAGCCTCTCCGTGTTCCCGAAAATAGGAAGTGGTAAACACGGGTGGGCTCACCATCGCTTGCCTTGAACACCAGGGAAGGGGCAATCCCCAAACAAAAGGATTGGATTCTCATCCAAGAGTCTGGGTTTTCGGACCCCCAATGCGTCTGGGCGTGTTGGGGCAAATGTGGCCTAGCATAGCATCCTGTCTCAACCAGTAACAAAACAGACAGAGAGACAATATGGATGAGTCTGTCCTTAGACCCCCAAACTTGATTCTCCTGTTCATTTCCCTTTCAACCCTACCAAACATGGGTACCAAATCCAAACCCATCACCAAATCGCCGCGTGCGTAGGCCGTTCCTGTCTCGTCCGGATCCCCTTCTCGCCTTCACAGGGATCCGTGGCCGCTCCCGGGGTCGGCGCGTGGGGTTTTGCGACGCAGGCTGGTAGATGAGGGACCGGATCCGCGCGAACGGCCTCCGCAGGGATGTTCAATCGTAGGAAGTAGGCTATAAGCACCTGGGTACCTGGGGTTTCTTCCCCTTATGACTTATGACCATATCATAGTTACAACCTACTTGCTAAGTTGGTGACACATCCAAGAAGGGGATGCCGTGGGAGAGATGTTTTTCTGCTCCATTTATCGGCCCAAACGCGACCCGTCCCCCGTCGCACCTGGTCTCCACATCCAGTCGCAGCTCCGCCAAAGCGTCTGGCACCGTGCTGAAGAAGAGGTGCTCGAAGAAGCGCTGCAAGGCCTCCAATCCATCCGTCCGCGGATTGCTGGATCCACGTAGGCGGTGGCTGTTGCTAGGAATCCGGCCCCTTCGGTGTTCCTTTTGGTTTCCCTGTACAATAGCCAAAGCCGGGTACCCGTACAAGCAAAACAGCCACCCATGTGGGGTCTCGAAATGGGGAACCCCCAAAAGCAGTGAAAAGCCGGGTGTCCCGTTGCCATTCCGGGTTTCGCACCTCAGGGGAGCGCACGCACTTCGAAAGGAAGGGCACGTAGTCCACCTTCACCTGTTTTGGCGAGCGAGTGAGAAGAGAGACCAGAGAGTGACAAATGCCTTCCGGCAAAATTCGGGACACGCTAATTACAAAAATCCGAGTTTCGGCTTTACTGCTCCTTTTTGAAACCCCTTCTTCTCCTTTCACTCTCCTTCCGGCAAAAATTCCTTTAAACAAAAAAAGAAAAAGCTTCGGAATCCCAAGCCCCCCCTTTTTCCCCAGGCACATCGATCCGGATCGTCCGACTCGATCCGACTCCATCCGGATCGGACTGCGAGACTCCATGGGCTCCGCCTCGGGGTGGTAGTAGAGCACATCCGACGCCGCACCGAAGAAGGCCTCGAAGGAGGGCACGGGCGCCGAGGAAGCGCCCTCGCCTGGCTCGCCTGGCTCGCCTCGGTGTTCTCGTCTCGCTTAAGGAACCGGAGCAGCAAAAAGAGACCCACCGCTGGTGTGCTTTTTGTGGTTGTGTTGTTTTGGGTTTTCGTTTCTATGATTTTCGGTCTTGGGGGGGGAGGTGTGGAGGTGTCCTCTAAACCAGACATACCCTGGTTTTTCGGTTTGTTCTCCTTTTTGTTGTTGTTGCAAAAAATCCCAAATCGTGTTGCATTTCTGTTTGCTTCTTGGATGTACAACCAATGTCAGGTAGGTTGTAACCACGGTTGCCTGGGTAGCTGGGGATCGTACTAAATTGGTTGAACGTCGGTGTGGGAAAATGGCTAGCCCTGCTGGATGTTTGGTTTGACTGCTTATCGGGGTATCGAAGTCAGAAAATGGGGTTGTTTTTCAACCTATCATTTGGGGGGTGACTTTGATCATGGTAAATTCATGGGGCCAGTTCAGGGTTTCATCTGAAGCTCCTCCGCGGATATTCACAAAAAGGTACACCCCACGGCACCTTCATGAGTGACCTCGTTGTTCCCCAGTCAGCTTGCCTCGACTCGGGGAGAGCAGATTTTCCAGCATATGTTCTTATCCAAGTAATTCGGAAAGCTTACCTGCCCTAGATGCCAAATGTGGGAGCCTGGGCGTGGCAAACAAATCCAAACCTCGTGGCGAGCACCACGCAAACTCGTGTGGCCCCCGGACTAGCGCGAATGCCAAATTTCTGAGCAGCAAGCCGTAAGGACAAAAAGGACATCATTGGACAACCCTTACGGGGTTGAGAAGGGAGCGAGGTGTCTGCAAAGGGGGCCTGGGTTCTATCCCCGGCCCAGAAGACCCGCCTTCCTCTTCATCCTCAGCTTCATCAGCAGCTTCAAGCTCTTCCTGCCCATGGGCACCGATGCATGCCACAACACCCCGCCTGCGCATCCACGCCAAGGGCCACACCTCTTAGTGAAAAATCAGAGCGCAATGGACCCCAAAGCAACTTCATGCGGCGCGCATCGGAGCGCCAGACGGCTGTCGTGCACTGGCCCAAGACCGATCCCACTCACACACACACACACACTTTCACTCACACACTCACTCTCACACACTCACTCACTCACACACTCACTCACTCACTCACTCACTCACTCACTCACTCACTCACTCACTCACTCACTCACTCACTCTCACTCACTCACTCACTCACTCACTCACTCACTCACTCACTCACTCACTCACTCACTCACTCACTCACTCACTCACTCACTCACTCACTCACACGCATACAAGCAAACACAGGCACACACACACAATCTACGCACCCATCCCAAAAACACAACAAACACCAAATTCAGGTGGCCCACTGGGCTTCGTGCCTCCTCCGGGTCCTTTCGGGGCGGCCCACTTGCCCAGAGCTGTTGGAAGGAGTCCCGCAGAGTCTTGTCCTCGCTGCCCTGCCCATGCCATCCAACCGCGGGGGGATCCACCTGGCACTAAAATGGTCGTAATCCCAGAGGCTATGCTTCAAGAATTCAGAAGGCAGCGCTAAAGCTATTTATGGTTGGGACAATCTCCCTTACTAACCTTCATCTGCCCGGGCTTTGATTGTGGCTCAAACAAAGTCTGCACTTATTATTGAATGTCCACATGGGATCAAACATTGCGCCCGGAATAAAGACATGACAAAAGGGTGGCGGAACGAAAATAGGAATTGCACCTGGAGTAAAGAGAAGCACCCGCCACCCCTGCCCATGTGTTTCTGAGATAAAAAGAAGGAGAGAAAGGAGAGGAGAGGTAGCCAAGCTAACGCCAGGTCCTTGAATCTTTAGTACCTTGTTCTTCAGCTCCCAAAGTCCAAAATGTCCAGCTTCCCCAGAAGTCCTGTTTGCTTCCATGTCTCTTGATTAAAAATACAGACCGCCCGCAATCAAACCCACAAAAGGGGCAGTAAGTACTTCAGGCCCCCAATGTGACATTGATTCAGGGGCCCATGAAACAAAGTCTTGCCGCCGGGTTCCCTGAAAACATACCACCTGCTCGTGCAATTCATTGCCTGGCTTGAGTAACTAGAAGGCGTAGATACTGGCGATGCTTCAGGCTTTGTTCGACTTACATGTCTCTTGGTCCAGGCCCCCAGGTTGACAGTAGTTCAGGGTGGAATAACGTCTTTTTGCCTCCCCCCAAAAACAAGTATCAAAAGGAAGCTCCAGCAATACTGTAAATCAAATGGAAACTCGGTTCCAAGTCTCAAAAGCACACTTCAGCAATACTAAATCAAATGGAAATTCGGAAATTCACGTCTGTCAAGTACTAAAACAAGTGGACACTCAATTGAACTGGATCTCAGGATATTATTTCAGGTGGACATTCCCATCAACATGGTCTTCCCAAACAGTTTCAAGTCCAGGAACTCAGGCATTAAGTGGCCGTCCGGCTGTCAAAAGAACGGTGTTGGATGGCACAAGTTCTCGCAGTGAAACATGAGATACGTTCACCAGCGAATCCCAGGCAGGCCACAATAGCAGGTGACCAGCGCCACACAAATTGAATCATTGGATAAGTGATTGGCCGCCCTTGCAAAGGGCATGCCGCAAGGGAGGATAAAGCAACACTATTTGAAAGGGACCCCCCGTCAAGGGTATGTCCAAATTAGGCTTACCTGACATTCAGCTATCAGAAGGCCCCAGAAAAAAAACGCTGCAATTCTTTGGACATCACGCGGGTTGACTTCGTTACACTGCCCGCGTTTTCACGGCACTCTGAACCCGAGGGTTTAAGGCTAAAAGAGCAGAATGGATTGCCTGAAGCGACGCCGTGCGACTGACTTGGAGGTGTTGGCCAATGGAAAGGACAGTCAAGTGCTTGAAGCGGTTTCCCGATTCGCGAACGCCATGCCATTCGGGTTTAACAGCATGCTGAATCGCCATCCATCCGACGTTGCACGTCATAACTGCATTGAGTGGTTTATTCTGTTCAAGCTCCCAAACATCAACTTGGAATCTCGGTGAACTGGGGTCCAGGAAGCCAAGAGTAAGTCAACGATCACCGATGCCATCCTGTAGGATGCGGACTTCTTCCGCCCACAAACGTCACAGGCCCCTCACCAGCATCTGCCCCTAGAAGCAACAACCACATGCTGCAGCCAACTGCACGTGTCCGGCTGTCCCCCAACCCGGCTGACGCGCCTCTCCTAGCTCACGGCAGTCCACAAAGTGCAGCTGCGAAGGCACCTCCGCAGCAAGCCTGCGCCGGAGGTAGTCAATGAAGGCGTCGCTCCTCAAACGGTTTCCCCCACGCCATGACCCGCCTGAGCATGTGGGCATGTCAGGTAAGGACAATCTGTGAAATGGCGCCCCACCTGGTTGGCTTTCAGCTGAAGGTACAAGCTTTGAAGCAGAGCAAACCAACTCGAGGCCGATAGTCTCAACCTTCCCAGCTCAACTTTTGCAAGCGGCCCGCCGTCATTCTCGTCTTCGCTGTCCTGGCACAAGCATTTCCGCAAATGATCCCAACCCATCGGCAGTGGCAATTGAAATGCCAAGCATGCAGCACCTGTGTAGCGAATGCTGCAAAAGTCCAGCCGTGAGTATTCAACCTCCAGCAAGTTGCCCAGTCACACACACACACACACACCTGGGTGTGTCCTTTTGGTCAAATACATGGCACTGGCAAATAATTAGAAACAAACTGAAACGAGTGCCATCTATTGACCTGAGTGACCCAAACAGGACCCTGCTGCACACACACACACACACTGCCAGTAGAAACCGCCTCCCATCCCCGACCGCTCCGAGTCAGAGTCCAATTCCATGGCGCGGAGGCAGGCGTGCGCGCCGCAGGCGACCACTGGGTCCTTGCATCGAAGAAACGGAAGCCGAACCGACGGCGGACAGGTCCATGGAACCTGCACGAAGGCTCCGAGGGGGACATCCTAATTTTTCCCCCAATACATGCGTTCCGCCCCACAGGACCTTGACCAGGACCTTGGCTCGGCTCAGGTTGGGAGCCGCCCACTAGATAGGCATGCAATGGGCGAGTTGCGCAGCACCGTGGCTGGCTGGCCGTACTTTGGTTGAGGTTTGGGGTTTTAGGGTTTAGGTTTAGGATTTAAGGGTTTAGGTTTAGGGTTTTAGGATTTTAGGGTTTAGGTTTTAGGGTTTAGTTTTAGGGTTTCGGGTTATTGGATTTTAGGGTTTAGGTTTAGGTTTTTTGGATTTTAGGGCTTAGGGTTTAGGTTTAGGGTTTAAGTTTAGGGTTTAGGTTTAGGTTTAAGGATTTTAGGGTTTAGGGTTTAGGGTTTAGGGTTTAGGTTTAGGGTTTTAGAACTTTAGGGTTTTAGGACTTTAGGGTTTTAGGACTTTAGGGTTTAGGGTTTAGGTTTAAGGTTTTGGGTTTACGTTTTAGGTTTAGGGTTTAGGGTTTAGGTTTATTGGATTTTAGGGTTTAGGTTTAGGGTTTTAGGATTTTAGGGTTTCATGTTTTTCCAGCCAGAAAAGTGTACATGGCTGGCTGCAAACAAAGACTAGCTTGCGTGTACGAGGGGAAAAAAGGAAATCCCGCACACACGATTCCCGCAGAGGGTGCGCATTTCGGGGCCCAACCCCAGACTTCGGCCCCACACACTTGGTCCGGACCTGTGAGCTTCAACCTCTCAAAACACTGGCCCTGCGCATGTTTTCTGACACATTCAGGCGGGCCGTCGGGGGACGTTGGGGCAATACACATGTATTGGCCGTAATTTTTGTACGCCCTGAATTTTCTGGGGCAGAAAAGGCACCTTCATGTTTATCTCTGTGGCTGCTGGCTCACACAGCCACCCAAGTTGTTGTTGCCGAAGGCAGTCTCGCAAGCAACCAAGGCGTGCAGCGCAAGCCTGCACTACCCCATTCATTTATAACTCTTGACGCCACGCGCCCCTACACAGGCCACGACCAACCAATCCCCTGGCTGTGTTTCTTGGTTCGACCATTTTTGATCCACCACCTAGAAGCGCCCTCTGTGGGCTGGCCAAATCCAAAGAAGGCTTTTAACAGAGCTCCAAATCCGAAATCATCAGGGAAACCGCCAACAAAGATGATATATCCCCCAAAATGGAAACAGTTAGCCATGGTCATTTTGGGGGCAGGCATATTGATCAACCCCCACATGCTTTTGAACCTTCTTTAAACATGCGAAAATATGGCTGAGGGTCAAAAATAGGTAGCCAACATGGAACCCTGGTAAACGGATGACCCCCTGGTTTAATTTTGACCCATACCCATATCATTGTTCATACAACAACTAGGACCTGCTGGTCTGTATCGCTTCCCAGCGGTCCAGGCGGTGTAGCTCCACCTGGTCCGCAGGCACAGGGCTTTCCAGAACCACCTCCACAGGCACGTCCCCAGTCCTCGAGGCTTTCACTCTGGGACATCTCTTGGGGAAAGGATGTGCATGATGTGTATTCTGAAACATCTGTTATGTTCGTAGATATATATATATATATGTGTGTATGTAATATGTATATATAATATGTATATATAGTATGTAATATATAATATGTCATATATATATATATATCAATGTGTAATACGCACCTACCTCACGTATAATGCCCATGTCCACTGACAAACCAGGGCATGGAGGACTTGGATGGGGGCTGAGCTCGCGGCTATCCGTTTTGGCAAGTTTCCCCCGACTTCGAAGCTCCGGTTGGGACGTCCACGCAAGATTGGTATCTCCGCAACTAGGGACTCAAGTTCTTGGATTCCTTTCCCCCTGAAATGACAGCATCCAGAAAAGAACGTCAACTCGTCCTTCTCTGGGCAACTCAGGTCTCCGCAGCTTTCAGGGGTCGGGGCGCAATACGACGTATTCAAGCAAGCCTGGGGCAAAGACCAAGGCCCGGAGGTTGGTGGGCCTCGTGATTGATCAAAGGCCTCCAATCGCATCGAGTTGGTTGGAGGCAGCCGCGACTTGTCATGAGAAGGATGGGACTTGTCATCCGAACAACAAAGAACTGATCATCCTTGACATGAAGACAAGAACCCCATTCTGAGTGAGTCACGCTAGTTCACAGCAACGAATGAGACCAAACTATAAGGGGAAGCCCGAAGAAAGTTAGTCTTCCCCATGAAAGGGAAAATGGAACCCTTCCAATTCCATTCTTAACGCGTGGGTATGGTGAGATTGGGTTGACGGCCGAACAGAAAGCTGGCTCACACCTGCTTCGCGAATCACTGCCTCGCCAAGTTGCTGCACTTGGCGAATCAGCCAGTCGTCAAAGAGTTCTAGCCCTGGCACCGCACTGAGGACCCAAGCCCTTTGGAATGCAACCTCCAACCCAGATCTCTGCATTTGCTTCGTAGACGCTTCCTCACTTCTTGCAACACTACCTGGGTTCGGAAAGGCAACGTTTAGTGCCTGCAGGATTCGTACAAAGAAACAAAGAGAGGTGGTGCTGTGGATTTACATGGACGTGTGGAAAAGGTCATTGCTTTACTCCTCAAAAGCCAACCATACCTCGACATTGGGACGTCCCTGATTGACTGACGAAGAACAACAGGGTTGGCTTCCATACCTGGAGGGGATGCTCGTCCTCAATCAGATTCCTCAACTTGACTGCGACCAAGTGTTTGACAATGAGCCTGTCGGGCATCCGAACATTGGGGACCGGTGACCGCCGTTTCTGGCGGGTAGAGCCACCAAGGCGCGCTGCCACACACGCAGCGCCTTCCCGCCGCGCCTTCCCTGCGTCGATCTTCTTTGCGCTTTCCCAACAGCTGATCCAGCTCCTCCGCCGCCATGTCCTGACAAAGCCACACATCCAGCCGACAAAATGTTGCTCTATATATATATATATATTTATATATATATATATATTTATATATATATATATATCCCTAGCCCTTCAAGATGTGATGACTTTTCCTTTTCTTTTTACAAAAAGGATGGAGGTACCAACCATCTGTGAACATCATAATTCACCAACCTAGAATAAGGGGTTGCCCCCCCCCCCCGCCGCCACAAAAAAAGACAACACAAACCTTCACGTGTGAAATCGGTCGCACACCAAATCCCAGGCGGTGAGGCTCGCAGGAGTTGATTTGCCCAGAAATGATTTCTGCACCAGCTTTCACTCGAACCCAAAATCATGGATCCCTATAAATCCCTGGGTCAATCCAGTCACTAAATCCTTGGTGAGCTCTGCATGATTTGCCTCGGAACCATGCTATAAATGGGTCGCACTTCCACTCAGTTGCCGGTTAGGGACCCAGAAATGAACGGTTTAACTTTTTACGGCCTTGGCTAAACATGGACCAAGGCCGAAGAGACTAAAAGGGTGCATTTTATGAGTTGGTATCCCATTGTTGGGTTAAAGACGAAACCAAAAGGAAAAACCGTGGCGCCGTTTTCGGTGGCTCCGAGTCCTACAACATCCTACAACAACAAAACATGGCACGCCATCATGGTCCGGGTGGTCTGCTCCTGCCCGGCCCGGCGCCGCTGCGCGAAGTTGCGGGCTTCTGTGTCCAGGTCGCCCCATTGAAAGGCCACCTCCGAAGCAAACCAATGGGGCGGTGGTCCACGGTACTTGGATTTTGCGGCCAAGTTGGTATGTGGTTACCACCTGGGTTTCAACCCACGAACAACAGGGGCGGCTCCACTTAGGGGGACTTAGAAGTGGGTTATTACCTGGGTCACCAACAACTTACAAACTTGGCCGAATTCTCTGGCTTTACCATTTTGCTTCTTGACCCTTAATGGTTTGTACCCCTGGTGTGTGGTTTGATTGGGGTTGTAACCAGTTGTAACACCTTGTATATGGTTTAGTTGGGGATATTACCCTATATGGTAATGTTGACCCCATATTAATCAACCCCAGGATATTAATAGGGGGGTGGGGCCCCCTCCTGATCATTCCAACCACTAAACCCAGGGACACCCCCCCCCCCTACTGGAGTTTATTAATCCGGGGTCAACATTAGAGGTTTATGGCTTTCCTAAATTGGGTCAATTCCATTTGCCCCAAGTCCCTGGAACAAAAACATGTTGCCAGTAGTGATCGCTTCCCGTAAAAGCCAACAGGGAAAATATAACATATTCTTAAGCAAATGGATGGTTCTAACCCCTGGTTTATGGTTGAACTGGGGGTAGAACCCTTTATGGTTTAGCTGGCGGGTATAACCTTAAAGCTCACTTGGGTGTATAACCTGGTCATCTGGGCGAAGGAAACCAGCCCCCAGGAAAGGCTCCGAGTTGTTTAGGGACTCTGAGAACCTCTTCCTACAGAAGTGTGTCTCTACGGAAATCCAATCTTCCATTTGCTTAAGTCTTTGGAGAAAGACAACATTTTTTTCCAGCAGCGACTATCGTTAAGCAAATGGAAGCAAGGCGGAAGGCAACCCATCCACCGTGTCGTGTCTCCGTTGCCCAAAGAGGTCAACCTTTGGGACCACAACCTTTTAAATGGACCAATCGGTCGGCTTTGACAGGAACCTGTGGGTCACAGCGGATTGGAATGAATCTGGACCGTGGCACATATCTCGGCGCCATTGACTCATGGCAGGTGGGAACTGTGCGTTTCATTCACGTTGTCTCCCCCGCAAAAATCCCGATCTGCGTCTCCCTTCGAGGGTGCCCATGGCAACCTGGTCGTCTGGCTTCTCATCTTGCACGTTAGCACAGACTTTGTCCCACTCTAAGTGAACAGAAATAAAAACACAAATTGAAAAATGAAAACCCCACGGAATGCAAAGTTGAACCTAGTTCATCCAACTTTGGCCCCCTCCCAACCCCAATCTCGGCGCTTCTTCACACAGCTCCCCCGCATCCCCCTTTTTTGGTGGATCGAGTCAGGGCGCAGCGTTGTCCGGCAGCGCAGCGGTCCCCTCCGACCGCAGGAACAGGTGGCCGCTTCCTTTGCTGCCTGCTGCCTCAGAGCTTCGGTGGAACCTGTCAGTCTGTTGGAGGGGCTGGGCCAAATCGAGCTTGAATCACCAGACTTTGGTGTCCCTTACGGATGCTCTTTTTCAAAAAATGGCACAAGGGTTTGTCTTTTAATAAGGGTATCCCTTGTTCATGGTTTTAAAGCGAAGCCAAGAGGAAGACCGAAATCTACTTCGGAGGATTAATTCCTAAAACAAGGCACACCCACATATTCAACAGGGCTGGCTCAACCCTGCAGGTGAACTCGGCGAGTTTGTATCCCCGACAGGAGGCCTTGGATAAGCTCATCTTACAATGGAAAGTTGCAACAATTAGTGAGCTGGCACGATTCTTCCGCCTTAGGGTCTCTTAGTAGAAACGCTGGTTGTCTACATTGTTGAAAGGGGTCCACAAGCCAATCATACTGTGGGTGGACGAAATCCGTTCGCAACACTTTGAAACCTTTACAGGGGGTCTCAGATGCCCAGTGGCCATGGGAAAAAAGGACATCCTGTTTTTGTTGGTTGACAGTTTGATCGGGAACCCTTACGCAAAAAAGAAAAGAAAAAAGGGCACCACCCGGCAACAGAGAGGTCAAAGAACCTACCGCACGGACCGGTCCAGCGGCCAGGAAGACCAGCACAGCGCCCTCCTTGCGGATCGCCTTATCGGCCTCCTCCTGACATCGTTGATCCCCCGTCTCCATGCGGCCATGCGTCAAAACCCATTCCCCCGAGTGAAGATCTGATTCAATCCAACCACTAAAATGGGTTCTAAAATGAGTAATAACTTCACCTACCAAAATGGGATCCCATTGGTTTTAAGCCATGGCCATATCTGTGCGGTCCGATCCGCGAAAAGTTGCACCGTTAGTGACGTGAAGTACGGAAACCCAACCACCAAAACGACTTAAGCCATAAGCCCGGGATGGCGCCGGGGACCGCCATGGAATATGTCTGAACGGCTTAATCCCTCGAGAGTAAAAAACAGCTTCACGATGTTGCCTTGGTACATGTCTCAAGTTGAGGCGGTTCCTGTATGTTTGCACAAAGGACACCAACGCAACGTGTCACTCACAGCCGTGAGGCTCGGATGATTGCTTTCGGGTCCTCAATTAGACTCGGGAGTTCTACCCTTCACCAGACTCGAACTTCCCACCCAAAGACAAAAGTGACCAATCACCCATCGTTCTCTCATGCCGCTTTCGACCACGTGGTTCAGGTTTCTTTGAACACAATTGAGTGTTGGTTTGATTCCCCTTAAACTTGATTGGGCATCCAGGCTTCCGCGGACCCTTCCGCATCCTTGCCGCGCGCCAAGAGGTCACTTCCGCGGACTTCCGCGGCACAGGTCGTTCATCGGTTGCTTCCGAAAACCTACCGCGGCGCATGTTTTACAAGATAAGGTTCCGCGAGTATTGGCGTAGAAAGGACAGTCATGTTCCGCCTGTGTCGGTGCAGCATGTGTAAGCTTGGGCTCCATTGGTCTACCGATAATACGATGCTTCGTGGGCACTTGCCTGCATACACGGGGCCACCATTCTGCGGCTTCCGCGAACCTTCCACAGATTCAGAGAAATCTGCCGACTTCTTTGGTCCTCTTGGCCTGCTGTTGGCAACTGCTCTTCTAGTAAGCGTTTCCTTGTGCTTTTCCATGCGCACAAACTGAAAGAGTTGAAAGTCACAAAGCCTCGGCAAACCTTCCGACAAACAAATCCCTTCAGCGAAACCTTCCGCGTGCTTCCACACGTGTGGCGCAAAGCACATTGTTAAAAATCGCGTCCCTCTCCCTACCATTTTCAATTTGCGTGCAAACAAAACACCACTCAACTGGAATCTAGGACGCGTGCGATCAGTGGGAGTGTGGCAAAGTACCGCGTCTTAGTGAATGAAACTGCACAACTTCAATGTACATCGGCTACACTATGTAAGGATGCCATCCTCTTTTCAATAAGCACTGCTGGAGACATGGGCCGTAGATCCAGCACCACTTCTCAACCGGCAGGGGTCTGCAATGGGAAACATCTGATGTGTGTGTTTGTTTCGCACTAGAATGATGCAATTATTTGCAAAAAACATATTTAGTGCAAACATGTTTCAGGCGAAACCAAGCAATGCAGTTTGAGATAGGTAAACTTACTTGCAATTCAGAATGTCTCTGATCGGGCGTTCAACTCAGGTCTGTGAAATCCCTGAAATGGCGAACGAAAACGGCCACGCAAAACGGCTCCAGGCACCAACATCTTCCCCCTCACCTAAGGTTTGGCTTGCCTTGCAACCTCTCACAAAGCGGGGTGGGCGCTAGTGCCATCTTGTTGACATGGCTGTGGGTCGAATTGGGGGACCTCTTTTTGGATGGCTTCTTTTTGGATGGTTTTAAAAGGAAACCACCTGTCTGGAGGAGCGGGTCCCCAATTCGAGAACCCCACATGTTCCGCGACCATCTCTAGCAACTTCCATTTGCTTAAGTCCACTTGAAAAGACAACATGTCCAGTAGTGATAGATTCCCCTTGAAACCAAGAGGGGAAAATGACAAGTATTCTTTTCAGCCAATGGATGACAAAGAGTTTTCGTCTGAACCGGGTGGTGTTTTTGGTCGTCTCCTCGCTCTCCTCCTCCGCTTCATCGAGGACATCCTCTGCCCATTTCTTGGCCTGGCCTTCAGTGATGCCTCGCAGTCGCAAAGTGCGCACGGGAGTCCCACAAGAGGCTTGTGTTTGCTGGAGGGTACCCGGTTTGGCTTGGTTTAAAGGGGAGCCAGCAAATTTTACCTCTTCTTGGATGGTCTTGAGAAAGAGCAAAAGGAAACCACTCAGTGGGAAGACTAGGAAGAACCAAAGGAACAGCAAGCCGCGCCAATTGTGGCTCCTTGCCAGGAAACTCTCGAACCGCCCGATATTACACAAGAAATCTGAGGGCTTACCTGCAAGCCCTGGCCAGGTTCTCGTACATGTGTTGGGATGGGCGACTCCTACTCAAATCCGGAACCATCAAAGCTGACTGAGTTGGTAACCTAAATTCATGTACTTATGTTGAAACTTCTCAGGAAGTTCGGCTATACATAAAGGCTAGAACTGGCATGGATTAGACCCGTTCCCGGGCTATAAAGTTATAACCTCAGTGGCTTGAACATCCTGAAGTCTCCATGAGCCTGCCGGCACCCAATTCATCCAACCCATAGAGTCACCTTCCAGGAAAACGACACTGGAGTTTGTCTCGTCGCGCGCTAAAGAAGATCCACGTCAATCCCCCCCCCCATTTGGTTGCCTTCCCAAGGGATATGATATCCGTTTGCCTTTGGCTCCGGTTGAGAAAAAAGAGGAGCATTGGCGGTGATTGGTGGCAAAGGAGATTATCATGTATCTCAATCCAGGAGATCTGGCTCCGTTTGAGGAGGAAACAAAGAAACCAGGTTTAGTGGCTTGGTAACAGGCTGGTTGCCCATCCCTCAAGCACTAGGGTTTCAAACCCAAATCCAAACCACCAATCCAAACCACCAACTAGCGGTGAATGTTGACCCCGGATGAATAAACCCCTCTGTTGACTAATATCTCCGAAAGTGGTCTAAATCCCCCCTAAATCCAGGGACAGCCCCTAACTTAATAAACTGGGGTGTATTCATCGCCGAAGGCAGGACCCTGCCTTTCTTCGACTTCCAGGCGCGCCGCGGCTCGAAGCCCGCAGAAGCTTCGTTCGGGAGGGGGATCCAATCCTCGTACCTGAGGCCGAGATAGGGCGAGTCCATATGGCTCGTCGTGTTTTTTCTTCTTTCTTTTTTTATCCCCAAATGGCTTGGGTTTTCCTATCGGTTTCCCTTTAAAGCACACCCAGAAAGGCCTACCAACAAAACCACAACCAGGTCTT
>CAUJNA010000724.1:409105-491605 GCA_963377175.1 Effrenium voratum | reverse complement strand
TGGAAAGCACAGAATCCACGTGTGGGGTTCATCAATAGTTCCTGGCCTCCAAACGACCATGCGTGACATCTCCATGACGCCTTGGTGCCCAGTCCTTGCTGACATCGCCTGCGCAGTTCCAAACCCCACCCGGCATGCGGAGGGCAAGGAATCCGATCGAGCGGTTGTGCTCCCATCGAATACCCATGGCTGTCAGTCCAATGTGAGATGATACAATTAAACTCGGCTCTCTGCGGTTTTCAAGTCCAAACAAACGTCGACTCACGGGGCACTTTGAAGCAGCACCACATGAGCTTATGCAGCCAGCTGCTTTTCGCTTCATGCTTGCGGATGGTTTAAGGTGGCCATGTCCTCATAAGTGAGGAGATGACGACAATAATGAAATTGCCAAAGTGCCAAATTATACCCATCTTCCAGAAAACCTTGTCTGGTCTTCCACCCAACCTGGCATCATGACGTAGCGAGCGCGGGACGGGCAAAGTCCCATAGCCAGGCAACCGAAGAGTGGCTTTCTGAGAACTCGGCGCATGCATCTGGGCAAGTTACTATGATTCACAAACTGGAAACAAGGGACTGCCTACGTTCAGGACCATCATGGGTGAGCTCTGGGTAAAATCGCGTAAGCGCGAATGTGCAGATGCATTCAGCCTCATGGGCCGCTACAGAAGTGTGGACATGTTGCATCCGTGTGCTTGCAAGCCACGTTATCCGAGCAGCTCAAAGTAAAGCAAGTTTGTGTTGGAAGACTGGCAATGTATCCAAAGAGCCTAGGCTTGGTGTTGGCTGTACAAATAAGGTTCATGGGCCATGGATCAAAAACGAATTTGGGATGTCGGACATAGTGTACTGGCACTGCCCATACACCGCTGGCTTGCGCACGTAACAGACTATTGGTTTTAGTACAAGCCATATGATCCTCTGAGCCAAAAGGCTAGATGTGGCACTCTGCGTGGCGGCAAGTGCAAGATGATCCAAACCATATAGGCCCAACGGTGTCCGACCTAAACATGATCAGGTTGCTGAGCCACATACGTGCCTGCTTTGCACAGCTCCAGCTTTGAGGTTGCATTCGCTTGCCCACGATGCGGGATGCATGCAGTAGCATCATTGCACATCTGTCATTTGGAGTGAAAGAACCCATGGAAAGCACCAACAGCCCGGTCCGAAATTAATGCGTTGCCTGGTAAGAGGTCAATCCAGCGACTTAAAAAGTGCCACAGTGACTTGGCAAGGAAGCATAGATACCTTGCTCAGAGCGAAGTAAACGGGAAGGTCCTCAAGGGCAGGACTCGACTTCAAAGCCTTTAGGCAAAAAAGCTGCTAACGGCAAAAACCAGGCAAAGCCTTGTCTCACGTGGAAGGTTGAATCTCTAAGCGCCAACATGTTGATCTAGGCTCGTCCCTTCCAGCCTGTACCAAATGGGTACCAAGCGTGCTTGGGCCTCCTCCATTTCAAGAAAGCAATCCTGCATGACTCTCTAATCGATCTGCGTGCGTGAGGAAGGATCGTCCCAAATGCAGTTGCAGCCTGCCAAGGGCATAATCTGTGCAAACAATGCAATGTCAATCATAGCTTCCGGACCGTTTACTCTCAAGCAATCTTTAGTCTGGAGTAGAACAACTCTGTCAGAGAGCTGTGTCCCTGTTTGACACCCGGTCGCCAAATGTCCATGCGAGCTGAAGACATGACATATGAAGAGTTGAAGGAGATTGTGGATGGCTTGTAACGCAGATAAATCCTCGATCTTCCGGATGTCCGAACTGATCGGCAACGAGTCTCCAGCCCAGATCAAAAATTACAGTTGAATTCCATCAAAAGGGGATCGTCCCCTTGATCTGGGCTGAAGCTTGTGCCTATATATATATACACACCTTGTTTAGGTTGTTGTTTTTTTGTTTGTTTACTGACTTAATATTGTTTTATTGTCCCAACACAAAGTGATGCAAATCATAATATTCACCTTTTTCAAGGATGTGGACAAACTCAGCGCTCACACCGCTGCTTTCAGCACAAAAAAGGCCACACCCCGCAATCTGCAAAACGGATAGGGGATCAGCAACAGAATTGGTTTAGCTCATATCTCCCCTACTGTGGGTCGCCAAAATCCATTTCGCACCAGTTGGTAGATGCTTTCCCCTATTCCAAATCAGGGTTCATCCATCGCAACTGGTGCGTGGCGTGGTTTTTTTCCCCAGAGTATTCTCCCCCAGAGGAACCCGATTGCGGCTCAAACGAATGGACGAGATTGGCTTCCCTGCTTGAGCTTCGCCGAGCTGGCGCTCCACAATGGCGCGGCCCTGAGTGACGGCTGTGGGGCTGTCGGGGAGCTTGTGACGGGGATGACCCAAGTGGCAAAGCAAAGACCCAAGTTCCATCATGGAGTGGCAACAAGCGGTGGAATCCCCAGCACCGCAACCCCCCCGGAACCCTCCGAAAGCTGCCCCAAACCAGAGCTTGGCAGAGACGCAGCTTGCATCTGGGGAATAGAATGAGTAACAAGGACTCCAAGGGACCTTCTCCTGCCCTAAAAAATCCAGACGCATTGCGGTAGCGTCCATACCACCCCGAGAAACCACTAGAAGACCTACCTCAAAACCCACTGCGGTTTTGTTTTGACACCGGTCGGTCTGTCTCAAACCTGGCGATTCCCGATGCCGAGGTTCAGACGCGTGTGCAACGGGCACTGTCCGATGGCTCTCGCATCGGTCATTTACTGTCGACGATGTTTGACAGGATACCAACACTTGAACAAAACCAGGTTCGGCCATGGCACCTGACGCCCGTGAGTCCAGAGCTTGTGGCGCAGGCAGAAATCCCATTGCGTGGCACCAAAAGGCGGAGTGAGCATGTGGAAGGGCGCAAGACCAGGCGGAAGATCTGGCGCACAGCTGCTTGAGCCTGTTGCCAAACGTCTGGCTTTGGGCGGGCACAGCGTTGGATCACTCGCGGGTTCGCTGGCACGGCCCGAAGCACAGCGGGACCATTCAACTGGGCAATGGCACCACGGGACCTGGCAGCTGGAAGAAAAGCGGGAAGGCTGCCGCTTGAGCCAAAGTACGAGTGCCGGGCGCAGCCCAAGTTGTGCCCAACAAGCAAGAGAGGACTGCCTCACATCGCTGCCGGACGGCAATCAGTGCACGAATGGAAGATGACAAGCCAGGAAGCCTCGCAAACCTGACCGATATCAAGATTGATGCTCAAGGCAAAGACCAGCTGGTTGAGCTCAGCAGGGGCTACAAACGGGAGACTGCACAAGCAGGTGCACGCACACTCCCGGAAAGCGCAATGTGCACCCGCATTGGAAGCAGTCGGATGCATTCAGCTCACCAACGGCCAACGTACCAGTCACTCCCTTTAAGCGATTGGCCTAACAGTGTGTTGGTCTCATCAAAGCTCTTCCCTAAGCTCCAACGGACTTGCGTTGATCGGTCCTTTTCATAGCACCTCACGTAAGGAAACTGATGAGCAAGGGATATCTGGGTGTGTCACTGTCCCAAAGTCTCAATATGGCGGACCCCAAGAAATGGTTTCGCTTTGGCTTCCATTCTCCCCAAAAAAAGGAACAGGGAGACTCCTCAGGGACCTGGAAATGAAAGGAATTGGCAGGTGATCACCTCTTGGGACCCTTGCACAAAAAATGGGAACCTCCAAAACCAACACCCAAAGCTGGGGCTGAATTTTGAACGCCTTAGGCAACCAGGCCGATCTGGCGCGCAAGAGCTCTAGCTCGAGCCGTCGAAGCTCTTCCTGGCGACACGAGCACTTCTCCAGCGTGAATACGGTCAAGGGGGGAGTTACGCTTGCCCACTTGCATCACTTGCGTGTTCCAGAAAAGCATCACAGCCCCGCCGTTGTGGATTGATTATGGCTCGCAGCGTTCAAGAACATTGGCGTCATCCACTACTACTTGGATGTCCCTCCCTGGTTGTGACATGTCAGACTTGGAAACTTGACATGGATCATATCCTGGGACTCCAGTCACTTCCCAATTGTGCCCAACGCCCCAGTGAATCACATGGGTAATGATGCCTGTGATTTGTATTGTTGCTACCATGAATGTCGGTGTGTGTGTTGTAGGTGTTTGTTCTTTGCACGCGTTTAGTTTTAGCCACGATCATCCTGGACAAAGAGTTGAACGCGGTCACGCGTCCTAATCCTAGAGAAGCCTCCATGCTAGAGCCACGAGGTGGGTTCCATGTATAAGATTGAGCCATACTCAATGGGATCCAGCAAACGATGTCATAATTTGAGTCATAATGCTATATAGCTAAGAAACAGCGATAGAGCCACCCAAGAGCGGCGTTTTGTGGATGTTTCTAACCCACAGACTCGGTTGCCAGCTTAATAGTTCAACGCATTCCAATGCAGATCCAGGCAAGCAACAGTCGGAAAACGAAAGACCCCTGAAGCTACTTCTACTTCCATCGTCTGAACGTTTCTCAAATGCCCTGAACCCGCGCTGCCATAAGACATCCACAGGCACGCACAGGGATGATGGCCCCTGTGATGAGCGTTGGGCTGTCACAATTTGATGAAAGAAACTGCCGGCACTCGCGACTCGCAACAGTTGAGTGTGTCTTTTTTTTTCAAGGGTACCCTTTTCTTGCGTGTTTTTTTAAGGGAAGCCAAAGGACACCCAGCGTTTGGGGGGGTCCCCATAATCAAGCACACCCACTTGAATTGCACAACATGCCCACAATGCTCTTAAACATTGGCTACGCGCTGGGACATAAGGTTTGCTATGTGTGGGTGCATCCTGTTCATACTCAGCGCATACCTGGTGGGAAACTTTATATGACAAGAAGTGTGCAGCTATTGTCAAGCAAAGTATGATGCACAAAACGCATTCTCCAACGGTATATTTAGGAAGTGGGGGTGGAGTCTTTCCCTGCCAGATCCTGGTACTTACTTCGCTCGCTTTCCACGGTTAAACAGTCACCTGAACGTTTGCAGCGCTGAACGATAACAAATCCCTTATTGCTCTGGCATGCTCTAGCAACAAAGGACGGCTGCAAAAGCAACGCTTGTTTGATCAACACAATTGCGTTTGACACAAGCGGCAACATCAAGGAAGGCACAGTTCTCCTTTCCCCCTTGTAGCCACTCACCTGTCCTGCAACTCCAAGACCACATCTTCCCGCTGTGATGCTGGAAGTGCAGGTTTCGTTCGCACCTCAGCGAAACGAAAAATAACTAAGGGGATGCTTCTTGAGGGTCCCTTTTTGGGAATGGCTCCAAGGGAGCTAGACGGGGAGCAGCATTTTCTTTGGGGGGGAGTCTCGCATCTTCCCCAATAATCATGCTGATGTCGGCCAGGCCTGCTGGCAAGAATGATGCACATCAAATCAGGCAATCCCAAAAACAGTTCGTCAGGATTGCCGCTCTAAATCCTTCGGGTTTGTAGGTGACAAGATGATTGACGCTACCTCAAGGTCCACACAATGCTTGCTTCCCTCGTTCCATGCACTTCCCCAAGATCTGGCAATTAAAAGTACCTTTTGGGACCTTGACGAAAATGGACCAAGGGAAACCCAAAAGGCGAAGAAAAAGGTCGGCTTTGGACAACTCATACCTGTTGACCGGATAGAGGTCTGTGAGCATCAGCCAATAGACACACAATCACACAATAGATTTCCCAGAAAATATGAGGGCTGCCATGGCTCCATTTGCTTTCTTGTTACTCATTGTACTGCCCAAAAAAATGAGTCAAAAAACAAATTATGCATGTTCTATGAATCACCGACCTATGATCTTCTAGAGGCGCCCCTCTTGGCCTTGCTTTTTGCTTTGAGGGCAGATACCAAGAGGAAACCGGGCCCTTGTTTCGGGAGACGAGGATTCGACCCTCCCAACCCCATCGCTGCGCCGGCGCCTGCTTCACAGATTCACAGAAGCGCAGCGTGGCCAAGGAGTCCTGAAAATGTCTTAAAACCCTCGAGGTGTCGATGCGCCTCACTTCCCATCCAGTGGATTGGCCAAACAGGGCGACCAAACTCTTAATGTACGACTCAAGTGGTCAAACCGTCAAACCCCAAAAAGTGACGAAAGTCCAGGAAGTCAGGGAGTAAGGTGCGTATATTCAGCTTCCCTCTGTGGGTTGGTGGTTAAGGACAGTCTCCCATTCACCCGCTGAAAGAAGGGATTCAAATCCAAATCCAAACCACCAAGCCAAACCAACAATTAGGAGATACCTGGTGTATAGGAGTTTCCTAGCGGTTGTCTGACAATTCTTGTTCCCGGAAAGGATTTAGAAACACTTTCGCGACTTCTATTGCGCAGCTTTCATGGGTCATCGCGGGTCACTTTCACAACTCGCAGTCACAGCGTGGTCCATAGGCTCTCGCGAGACTTTCACGGATCTTGAGCCAAAGCAGAAATCCGGCTGGGAAGTTGGGCTCAACTGGACATGAGGGCCTCCAACAACAAGCTGCTTGGTTGCTTTCTCCAAACAGGCAAACCCAAGGGTTTAAGTGCGTGGTATGGTCAAATGGACTCCGGGCTTCCGTTTGCTGCTTCGCCCTCGGGAAAAGATAAAAGCATATTTCCAGTAAAATCGATTCCCTTTCAAAACCAAGAGAAAAAAAGTAAGACAAACTTCAGCAACTGGGGGTGTCATTCTTTGAGTTTGTCCCCATTTTCTGGTGGGAAAGCGAAACTGAAAGGAACACCGGGTCTTTAAAACCAACAAGCGAAATAATGTTGGCATTCGATTAGTAAAGGGTACCGGAATAATAGAAAGTTGTTTTCCTTATTCTGGTTCACACCCATTGTTTAAGGGGACCAGAATAATAGAAAGTTTTTTTGGCCAGGGGGAAAATTCAAAAAAAAACTCCACAAAGCAAATTTAATTAAAAAACCATCCCCCCCCCCCAAACTCTGAATCTCCTTCAGCAACAAGCTGAAGATTGTGTACCTCAGAAATTTGAAAACCATCCCCAGCCCCGAAACTGCAAACTCTTTATTAAACCGTGCTAAAAAAAATGCAAAAAAAAACAATCAGGACAAGGGTACCCCTCACAGACCCCACTGAACCACAATAATGTGATTGTTTAAGGGGACCAGAATAATAGAAAGTTTTTTGGCCAGGGGGAAAATTCAAAAAAAAACTCCACAAAGCAAATTTAATTAAAAAACCATCCCCCCCCCAAACTCTGAATCTCCTTCAGCAACAAGCTGAAGATTGTGTACCTCAGAAATTTGAAAACCATCCCCAGCCCTGAAACTGCAAACTCTTTATTAAACCGTGCTAAAAAAAAATGCAAAAAAAACAATCAGGACAAGGGTACCCCTCACAGACCCCACTGAACCACAATAATGTGATTGTTTAAGGGGACCAGAATAATAGAAAGTTTTTTGGCCAGGGGGAAAATTCAAAAAAAAACTCCACAAAGCAAATTTAATTAAAAAACCATCCCCCCCCCAAACTCTGAATCTCCTTCAGCAACAAGCTGAAGATTGTGTACCTCAGAAACGGTGAAAACCATCCCCAGCCCTGAAACTGCAAACTCCTTTGAATGGCTACAGAAAGAACTGAAAGGGAAGTGGTTGCAATACTAAAGTAGTATTCCAAAAAGTATGCTCAGGAAGAAGTGGTTGCAATACTAAAGTAGTATTCCAAAAAGTATGCTCAGGAAGAAGTGGTTGCAATACTAAAGCAGTATTCCAAAAAGTCTGCTCAGGAAGAAGTGGTTGCAATACTAAAGTAGAAGTGCAAAAAGGAAGTGGCTGCAATACTAAAGTAGAATTGCAAAAAAGAAGTGGCTGCAATACTAAAGGAAGTGGCTGCAATACTAAAGTAGAATTGCAAAAGGAAGTGGCTGCAATACTAAAGTAGAACTGCAAAAAGGAAGTGGCTGCAATACTAAAGTAGAACTGCAAAAAGGAAGTGGCTGCAATACTAAAGTAGAATTGGGCCCCAAAACCCTCCATTGTTTGGACGTCCCAAAAGTGCACCCCCATTATTTTGGCGCCTCCATTGTTCAGGGGGGGGGGGGGGCCTTTATTAATCAAGTGCCAACATTAAATAAATAAATAAATAAATAAACAAATAAACAAAAAAATAATATATATATATATATATATATATCATATTATATTCATTTCAGGAAACAACTAAGTGGATTCGGGTGCACACGTCTTCTCCGTTGGACCCGTCCACGCCGGAGACGTTTCTCGCGCCTCGAAGGCGTTCTGCGCCGGGGAGATGGTGCCCAGGACCGAGGTGTGGGAGTTCCTCAAGCCGGGCCCGGTTTTTGGGAGGGCGTAGGGACGACCAAATTTACCTCGGGGTAGTCAACAAAGAAAAGGGACCCTGTATCTATACTATTTTTTTATATTTATTTATTTATTTATTCATTCATTCATTTATTTATTTATTTATTCATGTATTTATTCATTTACCGTCCCGTGTTCCGTGCTGCTTGCTCCCACCTCGCCCCAATGGTATGGGTCCCCAGGCCGCCCGCATTGTGCATTTGTATATACAAGGGTCACACACACTGGGGTCTCTCAATATAAAGACACACCCAAGTAAGTAAACTGTTCGCCCTTTCTTGGGGGGAAATCAAGGGGCTCCCTAAGCTGCAAATTGATGTGGAATCCGAAAAAGGGAAGAAAGGGGAGAGGAAGGTGAGGAAATTTGGGTTCCATGAGCGCAACTTTGTGTGATTCAACCCGCGGCTTTCAAACGTCGAAACATCTGATAGTCTCAGTGGCGTCAGGCACGTCAAACAATTGCATTCTCTCTGACACCCTGGCTTTTGCTGCTATTCACCGCGCGGCCTTAACTAACATGACGGCTGTGAACTTGCGCTTTAGGATGGAAAGAGTCAAACTATCGCATGTGGTTTTTATGGGCATTTGTTTGTATGCACATACATATCATATACATATGCAGAAATCCATTTGTTGACTACCCTGAGGTACACTTACGGGAAATCAACCACCCCTGGGCTCAAGTCTACCTCGGGGTAGTCGGCAAAGAAAGGGAACCCTGTACTATATATATATATATGTATTGCTGCTCCCGCCTCGCCCCACTGGTATGGGTCCCCCAGGCCGCCCGCTGTCATTGTGTGTTGTATATACACATTCATATGATGTAAATCTATGTCCACATTTGTGTGTCTTTTCTCGGGGGACCCTCCAAAAACTATTGGTTTCCTCCGGCTTTCCCTTCCAAACCAACCCCAAAAATGTACCCAACTAGAAACAGAACACATACACACACACAAATTGTTGGTTTTCTCTTGGTTTACCATTAAAAACACAACTCGAAAAGGATTCCTCCCCCCCACCCCCCCGGCCCCATCCAAACCAAAAAAACAAAAACAAGCCCCCCCCCCCCCGAACAAAACCAAAACAACCACCCACCTGTCCAGCTACACTCCTGGAGCCCCGGGCCCCGCGAGGGCATGGCCCAGCACCATGGTGAGCTTGGAGTTCCTGGCCCATCGATTCCACAAAAATGGAACGGCTTGGTATACCAAACTGGGCTGTCAAAGTCACCCCCGAATTAGGCGGCGTTTTGGGAGCCAACCCCCTGGAAGCAAATAAAAACATGGCAGGACAAGGCTCCCAGGATACTGCGCTTCCTTGGACAAGATAACACCAAACCATAACCGGGCTGTCCGGTTTATGATCCCCTGCCAAAAGTGACCAACGCACTTGTGTGTCTAAACCAACTAAAAACAACTAAAAAGGCTAAGGAACCGGACGGCTGGGAACCGCCAAATGGGGTGCAAAGATTTGGTGGTGTGGGTGGTTTGGAGCTTCGGGATGGCTTCTTTGCCAGGCAGGAACTGGCAAGCGGCCCCATTTTGGCCTGTCTTTCTTAGCCCCGTACCCCTTGGTTGTGGTGCTTAAAGGAAACCAGAAGAAAGCCCCCCTAAACAAAGGCACGCCCATTTATTTGGAACCTTCTTCGGGCAATTGTCAACCCCGAATCAATCAATGTCAGTGTATCAATAGGGTGTCCGTGGGTTGGCGGTTGGAAGCATGGAGGGGGACACCCCCCTATTCCAGGACGGGTTTATTAATCCGGGGTAAACATGATGCCTAAAATGAGGTACATAGTCACTGGTACATCGCAAAATGTATGGTTTGGAGCGCGGTGGTTTGGAGGTCTTCCGGGATGGTTTCCCATTCAAGAACCAGGGGTTCAAATCCCCAAACCAATCCAAACCACCAACTACGGGTTGCCTGATGCACTGATACAAATAGACCACAAAATGGGTGTCTCATGAGAAACCGGGGTTGGGTGCAGGACTTCTTCTTGGCCGTTTCGGCTTTGATCTTAAGGCAACAACCCGCGATGTGTTGCCAACAAGGCTAAAGCAACACCTTCCAATCCCGAGAAACCAGACGGATGCTGAGTTTCAAAGGGCCACCTGAAAACTTGGCTCAAAGGCCCGGATCACGCGTTGGTCTCTTTTTTGGGCCCCGACCTTTTGACCACCCCCGAAGAGTCTCAAAATCTCGGATCAGAGTCTCAAAAAAGGAGCCAATTTGACCATGTTTTGACCTGAGCCTCAAAACGAGCAATGTCACAACCGTACAGGCAGGCGAAGGGAGCTTGATGGTTTGAAGCCTGTGAGAGGCTATGTTGGCGTGCCAAATGCAAGCAACTCCTCGAGCGGCAAAGAGAAAAGTCAACTCACGCAGACACTAAGTTGCTGCCTCCAAGATACACTCAGGACAAGGCCGCTCTCGCCCTCAAAGCAAAGTTGCTAGGGCCGACCACATGTGCTGGGCCCAGCCTCACTCTACCCCAATGTTGAACGAAGCAGAGAGATTGATGGCAATGTCAGAGCAAGATCCAAGACGATCTCGGCTCAAAGCATGTCTCTCGAAACCTCTGGCGTCTACCACACCAGTTTCAAATTCAAGCATTGCTCAGAACAAACACAATGAGAAGCCGTGCTGTGGCTGAATGCGGGGGCAATGTTTGTTTTTTTTTTTTTTTTTTTTTTTTTTTTTTTTTTTTTCCGATGCCAAGACCAAGGGGCTTGAAACGGTTTCTATCCGCGAATCAACGCAACGCCCCGTACCCGCGCAATGCCAGCGGGCCTAAAATGGTGCCAGGCTGCACTGTCTTTACCTTGGCGTGTGAATGGAAAGACCTCCCTCGCAATCCAAGCACATGTTTTGTTTCATGAGCGCATTTGACAAGGTACACACATGTTGATGCTACCTGCAACACAGGGACCCTGGGCCGACCATGCACCAATGAAACATGAGGTGATCGCCCGTCGCCACAAGAAAAGGTGAGAAGAAGGCTGTTCTGTCTGCCATGGCAAACAAAATGCCAGGCAGCCAGGTGTATGCTAGCCGCGGCATCTTGCCAAAGGAGACTGTGCACTGAGGGCCAAAAAACATACACAACAACGCAAGAGCCAAGCATAGATCCGCAACGAGCCACCTTCCTTCCAAGTCGAGTGTATCCGCTGATTCGCCGAAACCTACAAGGGTGCATTCATGATGCAGCTTCTGGCTCATAATCATGCCCGTGAATCCCAGCAATGACCATAGAGCAAGAACTATATGAATGGTGTGGTGGGTTCCCAAGTACTGTGTGACGGAAACACTTCACATGTCTGCCATTCATAGGGTTAACACACCACACTGGCCAATCACACACACACACACACACACGTTCATAGAGTAAGTGCCACTCCAAACTTGTCAAGAGCTAACAATTATGCTGATGCTCCTTTCATGGGTGCGTGTACCTGCAGCTGGCCTCCTGTTCATTCTTGTGAACGCTACCCCAATCACAATACCAACTGATTCGTTGTTTGTGGTTTTCTGTTAAAGGGGAATTACAAAAGGTCACCTTCTTTTCCTTCTCTTTTCAGCAAAAAGGGAACAACTGGGGAGGAACAGGACGCATCTTGGTGCTGTTGGCATATTACATCATGCGGAATATCACCAATCGATGAGTTTCCGATCATTTGGAAGGGTCGCACGGGAACGGGTCAAACTCAGGTTCCCTGCTTCGGAGTGTCCAAAAGAGCCAAGAGAAAGCTTCCCCGTAAATGTTCGGAGCGGTTCTAACCAGTCGTTGATATCTTCGTTAAGCACGAAACATGAACGCTCCATTTCAATTTGATATTTTCTGTATAAACGTCACCGAAAGGGCGCTTCATTTCAATTGGCAGCCATGTCAAAAGAGAAGGAGAAACCTAAGGCGCCCTGACCCCATGTTTCAATCCGCTCGCCGGTCGCTGGGGTCTCCAGCTTGGACTTCTGGCGGAATCAACCTGCAGTCTTTCTGGATCTCGACAAGCTGATTCGTATGTCCCCATGGCCATTCCGGACCCTTTGGGGGCTGATTTCCTACAATTAAGCCATAACTAACGGTTAAGTAACCCATAAACTAGAGGTTGATACCAGGGGTTCATACACGGACGTATCCATTCAGTCTTTGACACATACAACTTTTGCGCCCCTTTGAAAATAAGGTGCTGGTACAAGAACATGAGCTGGGGAAGCCATCTGGCCTAGTAAATGCCAAGCTTCTGGCGGGTATTTGACCTCTAAACATATGTGAATAATATCACAGGGATATCGGTCTTCGAAGACCCGGTTTGCAGATGAGTACATATCGTTCTTTGAAGGTCCCATGTCTGCTTCTTGTGCTACGTAATACTGTGTGGCATGCACGTGTCAAGAGCCGTTGCCATAACTGTAACGTTGCCGCAGTTTGCGGGTTGCAGGTCGATGTGGCAATTCAAGGTCTGTGCGCCTCCATGCTGGCCAGAGACTTCCTACATGTCGTGGTGTTGCTCCAGTCGGAGACAGCTTGGGCACCCGGTTGGTTTGCCGAGCTTGTTCGTGTTGTGCTAGATCCGTCAGTTTGGGTTTGCTTTGCGACACTTAGTAAATCAGCCGAACAAGTGGTGGAAGAGGAACTGTTTACGAAGCATGCTGCAGCTTGCAAATAAGATTATATAATTACTGTTCCAGTCATAGTTTGTAATTAGTCAAGGCCAACCATGACATCATGAAGCTTAACATTAAGGTTCGTGGAGCCTCATATCTTCTGATTGGGGCAACTTGAGCATGTGGTGTGATTGTAGCGATGATATGCAATGACACTAATTCGTCAACATGAAGTAATAGGGTGCCCTTCCCGGGGACATTCATCATGGCTGGGCTCTCAAAGCGACCCCACGTGAAGATGAGGTGCTATGACAACTGGGTGTGGCTTGCCTCATCGACCGAATTATGAGACACCGCATGCCAAGTGAAGCATGGCCATGGGGTTGGCGCATCATCCAACGTACCTTATAGCCCAAAATAGCCCCCGGATTGTCACAATGCCAGGGATCAGAGACCTTCAGACCCTCAAACCCTCAGACCCTTTTCGACCACCCCCCCGGCGATCTGCTTGCGACAGCCTGCGCCGCTGCAAGCTCTCGGACACATCGGGCCTAGCACAAAACGGCGAGAAGCATTGCGGAGCAAGCTGCACAACCCGTAGCAAACAAACGTTGACTTTTGCAGCCCCTAAACATGACCAGAACGAAACAAAACCAAAATGCCAAGCACAACAACCAAGAACAGCGAAGGCAAGCTGCACTTGAATACGAGAAGAACACAACACATAGTAGGGCTTGTCGCTTAGCAAGCTGGCTCGGCGAGCGCCTCCGTACCCACAAAACCACAACGATCATGAATCATGGGTGATCGTTTGGACAAAATCGATGTATTTTTTGGTAAATGGGGCAGACAGCCCATATAAACTTCCATGGAAAGCCCATGTAAACCAGTAGGGCCCATCTATTTCTAACCATAACCGATCAAACAAACACCTATGACAACGTACTGCGTCCAATGGAGCAAAGAAGCTCATCACTGGCCGAAGTGTGTGCATACCTTGGGCTCATTTAACCGACTTGAAACGACGCATCTGCGCAGGTGTTTGAGCACCACCACCAGAGCAAGAATCATTACTTCCGTAGATGAAAAACAACCTTTCGCTATTGCCTTTCACGGTAATGATTTTATATATTTATATATCACAACCATAACAACCACATTTATATATTCAAGCATTTCACAATTGCCTTGCCCCCCCAAATCTCAACGCTGGAAGGACGCATGCGTGTTGGAGCTTTCATGAGCGAGAAGCGTTGGCTGCCCTGCAGGCTTTGCGTCTGTGATCCAATCAGGCTATGACCGGTGGAAGGAATCGACAACCTGAAAGCAGACTGAAGAGACGTGTTTCCTGCCCATGGGCAGGAGCCGTAAATGCAAAAAGAGGGTTGAGATGATAGAGAGCAACGCTGATGGGAGTGGCTAAGGCAACAATGAAGCTGACGGGAGTGGCTAAGGCAACAATGAAAAGCCGAAGAATTGCCATGCCCTCTGCCTGCTGGTTTGTCCAGGCTCGTGCACTTCACCAGCTACAACAGCCGCAACTGAATCTACTGTGGATGAACAAAATCCGTTCGCACCACCTGGAAACCAATGGAAACCATTGCTGGCTGATATTTACAGAGGAATGGAATCATCCCATGGTTTCTGAACGGTGCGAAATGGATTTTGTCCATCTTCACCGCTTGCCCTGCCCGTTGCAGAAAAGCGGCCAAGTGGAACAGCGATCGGTTGATCAAGGTCAGCTCCTGCCAAGGGAGCCCAAAAACTTCGGCCCAAATGCCCTAAACCACCACGACAAGGCCCTTGTTGGTGCAAGACTTTCCAATGGAGGTCCTAACCCCCTTCAATGGAGGGCTGCATGGAATGAGAAAACAAACAACTACTGGACCTCCATTTGCTTTAGTCCCCTCAAAAAAAACACAGAAGTGGGTTGAACATCCAAGTACCCCTTTTCGGTTGTCGGGTTTGAAGGAATTCGCCCCACAAAAAGGGTGGTTTGAAGGATTCTCGCCTACTGAAGTGACGCTCGGGCATGCTCGGCCCGGCCCACAAAAAGGCTCCTTGAAGCGCTCGGTGCGGCACATGGACAGCCGCTCTTGCTCCCGGCCGGCCAAGTCGACCAGCATAATACTGTCACATCGCATGCGCGTGACTTGTTTTTGGGCCCGCCGAAAGCTGGCGAAGCGCCGTCTTTTGGGGCTGAGCTTTGGGCTTCCTTTTGGTGTCCTTTGGGCTGATCTTTGGTCTCCTTTTGGTTACTTGTCGGTTTCCTTTCGGTGCCCTTTTGAGGTGCTGTTCGTTCTTTTCGGGCTTCCATTGAGACAGGTTCTCCATGTTGGCATCATCAATTCGCCCAAGCGAAAACTCCCATATGAATTGTATACCAACTATTTTCAGTGAAAATGGACTCTTCCGTTTAGATAATTCGCACGGGGATGTTTGTCCTAACCATTCGAAGCGTGTTCCACATTTGAATTCATTGCCACCTGGTGGGGCGTGGAAGAGATATTTCATTAAAACCAATGAACAGGGAAGAGCAGCTAGGTGAATTCAACAAATTGTCATGTTTACTAGACTTATAATGGGAAGTCTGGGCAAAAACACCTTTTGGAGTAGACAGAAGCTCCTTATGGATGCTTCTCAGGGCATGGGGTCAATGTCACACGATGCAAGCATAGGCAGCCTCAGATCACCATTGAACCAGCTCTGCGGTTGCTGAGCAGTCACCGCAGGCCCAAAATCTAGTCCTTGCTTTGCGGTCTGCCCGTTTATGGCTGGTTTCGGCTTGGTTCGGGGTAGGTTCAGGGTAGGTTTAGGGTTGGTTCAGGATTGGTTTGGGGCGAGTTTTGGGTGGATCATCGTCACGCCTCCCTGTGCGGACTCCAACAATGCTCGGAAAATTCGCACGATGATGCTGGCGAATTAGCGCAGGGCGCACTTGCAACAATCCTCATCAGTTGGCTGTTGCTCAACTGTGACATTCCAGGTCGAAGAAGACAGCGGCTAAATCATGTTCAGCATGTCCTGTGGTGACGGCGCTATACAGTCAGACGTGGCGCTGTGGCTTCAGGTGCTGCCTTGCCGAATGGACAATGCGTGTAGCCTCACATAAGCCACAGGTAGGACTTGCCGTCAAGGCTACGAATCTGCTTGAGCTGTGGCACTGAATCAGTATACTTGATTTACCTATTGAAAGGGTCCAAGTTCCTTCTGAGGAGGTACTTGGACCTGTTTTTGCCAACCAAAAGCCATCCGGGGTTACTTGGACCCGGGCTATAAAAAACAAACCACACCGAGGGGCATGTATCACAGACTGCCCTGAAGGCAATAGCCGTGGGCGGAGGGCAAGAAGCTTTGCTTAGAGTGGAAAGGCCAGCACGCTATGTCTCGTGGCATGTGATAGGAATGCATTGGTCTATCGCTATTCCGGACTATTCGAACACCAGAGTGCAAATGCAAAGCCATAGCCAAGTTGATGATAGAACTAGAGAGATCGTATGGATGGTTACATGACCTGTCTCGAAACAGATCGTGCCTGCTTGGAAACGGTTGCACAGCTCATCAACTGTGTGGGTCTGTGCTTCTTTTTTTTTTTTGTGGGGTACTCCCGTTTTGTGGAATTCGAACGGAAACCACAAGAAAAAACATGAAAACACACAACTCGTTTGGGGTCCCCTAAAAAAAGCCACACCCGTGTTGCTTGCTCACAAACTGCGCGCATGGCTGCCACTTCTTGCCCTCTGCCCCTTCCGTGGGTATCACAGACTCCTTCGGTACAGCTGCATTTTATCGCCCTGCGATCCCATGCCCCGATTCACTTTGGGGGGGTTGAGCCAACCCAACTCACTCCCGATCCAGCGGATCGGCCAAACAAAGTCCCAAAACTGGTTGCGTACAATCCCAAGAAGTGACTCAAGTCCAGGAGCTCTGGGAGGTAATGATTGCTTGTCCAAACTTTGATCTCTTCTTATCTAAATGCTTTGTCTTCTCCGAAGAAAAAAACAGAAAGGCCAATGCCGACTTTGGTCCGAAACTTCCGGGAATCGGAATAGTTCCTCTGTGGGATGGTCCTCGGGGTGGAGCGGTGGATCCCTGGGCTTCCACCCTGAAAGGGTACTTACAGTTGGTCTCCAAATCGGGGCAACCTCTAATGGGCTAAGTGTTCCTTTCATTTCCCCCTCTAAACCGAGTCCCACTTTTTGTCAAAAGGCGCCATCAAAAAAAAACTTTCATAGGGGGCATCAAAAAGGGGCCATCAAAGGGGCATCATGTTTTTTTTTCAAAAGGGGCCATCAACAAAAACAGCACCCCCTTGGTCCCCGTGGACAATGCCGCAAACCTTCGTGTCTCCCGTGCCTGCTAGAGGTCGACCGCTCCAAGCGCAGCGAGAAGATGGCGTGGGACCTCGCGAGAGAGTTCTCCGCGCCTTCTCTACGTTCAAACATGAACCTAGGATTTACATTTGGTCGATCGTGCTTTGGGGACTCCCAAAATGGTGGTTTTCTTTTGGCTTCTCTTTTAAACCTAGTTGTAAAAGGGTGCCGTCAAAATGAGACACACCCATATCTGCAGGTTTAAGGGCAAACATATCTCAGTTAAGTGCAAACGTATCGATCATCGCTTCATTTAAGGGCAAACATATCTCAGATGGTGCCAAAAGTTGTCACCAGTACGACAGGATGTGCCCAGGATGTGCCCTGGGATGGGGCGCCCAAATCTTGCTGCGACCCATCTGGGCATGGGCATATGATTCACCTGAAACGAGGAATTTTGGGCTGATGCGTGGGGCTGGGGCTGTTGCCCTCGCTCTTGGCTGCCGTGTCTTGGCGCTTGGTCTTGGCAGACCTCGTGGTGGTGACTCTGTGGCATCGTCAGGACCTGTCCAGACCTGTGGATGTTGGGCAGGCAGCTGTGGATGACGTTCTCCGGCTGCTCTAAGATGATATCTCATAATATCATCAGGTCGCAAAAATCGCAAACCCCTTTATGCGAGGCACGAATTTGCGCTGAACCAGATGTTTGGGACGCATCAAACCAGCACTCGACAAATACACAAACCGGAAGTTCTCCACAATCGCTCTTGAAGGCTCAAGAGTGACTGCCCGAGTGTCATGAGCTGCCACTCATCTTAAGGTCATTGGAAGACACTACTTCAGCAAGAACACCAAATCAGTGTGTTTGACTTTTCGGAAGGCTCACATGGTGACGAACTCCCGGGGATTATAGAACCGTAATGCTGCAACCTTGGATCAGAGTTCCAGAGACTGTTGCTCAAGTTGTTTGTTTAAAGCAACTGCAAACAATGCAAAGGTTCCAACTTGTGGTTAAAATTGTATCGGCCATGACTACAGTATCTCAAGTGTAGCAATACCGTGTCTCGGAGCTCATGCAATGCAGGAGCTACGGGGCGGTGAACCGTGACAAGGGAAAGGCCCAGGATCCTTATCACGACTTCAGCAAGACACCAACATACGAGTGTCTTTTTCTAGAGAATTCCAGGTTGTCCTTTTGGTGTCCCTTCAAAACCACCAAACGGGCTAGCCACAAAAAAACCACACCTCCATCTTCAAAGGATGGCAAAACACGAATTGTTGTGGAGTAGGTTGCTTGACATCTAAGCCTGGTGTCAGAGCAAGGCATTGGCACCTTTTCCGCCCGACCGTCCACCGCTGTGGAACTCACCAGAAACATGGCCCCTTTCTAAAGGAGAACCAGGACTCCGAAACCCGAGGTTCCATCATAAACGTTGCGTTCCCCTGGGCACAAAATTGGTACGGCTTCTGTCTTTGTAGGGAGTTTTCAAGGGAAACCAGAAGGATAAATTACCCATTTTGTGGGTGAGACATATCCAAGCCAAACAAAGTGCGGAGATGCATCTTGCAGGAGTGGTACAGCTTGTTTCATCTGACTCTTGCACAGAGGTTTCCTCTCATGGTTCGATGGAACACTGTCGTGGCAAAGCCAAGCATCAACCAAACAATCGGATTCGATAATTGGGCGGCATCCGAGCACACGCTCCGAGGTGTCTTTGGGGCAAAACCGAATGGTCCCGGAGCATAATTAGAGCGAAACTCAAGCCAGTGGAATCTATGTCCAACCCAACAAAAAGGTCTTCACCTAAGCCTGAAAGGGACACCGATCCTCTTCTTCTTGGACGAGAGGAGCTCCTTTCAAGATGATTTTCGGCTTAAAACAACCTTCAGTCAGGCATTTACCAAGATTTCAAATCCAAAATCCAAACCAATCCAAGTCACCAACTAAGGGTTAGCTAGCGGCGCCCATCTCCGTCCCTGCGAAGCCCATAGGATTACACCAGCAACTTCCATTGCTCAATACGTCCCCTGGAATAAAAGAGAACATATGTCCAGTCCCTGCAAAACCAAGAGGGGAACAAAAACATATTCTTAAGCAAATGGGTGTGTCCTTCTTCCTTCTTTGTGTTTGTACCTATCTTTGGGAGGATTTTAAGGGCAAACAAAAGGGCCCCCTAATTACAAATAAAAGGCGAGGGTTTTGCAAAATTGCCGGGAGATCCCATCCCCTGCAAGCCTCGAGGAGCGGTCATTCAGCATGGTCGCGGCAGTTGTTCTGACCTGCGAATGGGGAACCCCCTTTGTGGGTAGATGGAGTCCCAAAGAAAACAATTGCCCTAGGGACAACTACTTGGAGAAACACCCGTAGGCCCTAAAGTACGAATCCCAAGAGCGACGTGCCTTGCTGGAGCCTCCAGTCAAGCAAAGCCTCAAAGTGTGGTGAGACCATGGCCGCGGAACGCATGCCTGCCAAAGGTACGTAAGCACTCAATGTCGTTGAAGCGGCCTTGCTTGACTACTGCCGCCAAAGGCTTCAACTAACATGGATACTTCAGCATGATAAAGTGATGGGAGGACTCCTGGAAGGCTGAAGCAGGCTTCCGCATAGTTCCCCTGAACGAATCACCCATCAGCCGGCAGACACTTGCTGAAGATTCGTCTGTTGATACCTCCTTAAAGAGCCATACGGTCCAAGTCCGGGAACACGGCATAGAAGCAGCCACGATCCATCAACGCACCTCGAAAACCTCATGGATCATGGTAGAATATGGCCATTCAGAGCCCAAAGATTGCAAGTAGCAAGCCATCAGCAGCCTATCATCTTATCCAAATACAGGTTGACGAGCAACCTTCAAAACGCATTGATGCAAAGTGCCATGGAATGGTCCTGAACTTCTTCTGAGCCTCAGAGCCACAAGTGGAAACCTCAGTTCCACTGGATTCTTTCCACGTGAATCCACACCATGATCAACCGCCGAACAAAGCCTTTGCAACATCAAAGCCCTGGATGTTTGCACATCTTTTTGACCTGCTGACGCAAGTGGCTAGAGAAAGTTTACACTGTGGGGCCTTTGACTTAAATATATCAGTATGGGTCAAAATGAAACCACCAGGGGACCGCAGGTTTTAGTCCTTGTTGCCATTTTCCTGGGTTCCATTTTGGGTACCTGTTTTTGACCCACACCCATATGACATGAAGAAACCTGGCAACAACAAGTCTACGGGGGCGGCACTCCACCTGGCAAGCCCTTCGCCGATGCCTGCGACCCGAAGCTGACCAGCCGGAGCACCTGCTGCGCATGCTAATCGGACCTCTCGAAATCCTTTTGGTGGATCGGGTGCAATATTGGCAACATTCAACAAAATATTTCAGTCGGAGACCTGTTTTGTTTTTTTTAAAGAGCAACCAATGGCTAACTTCTTTCAGACCCAAAATATCTCAGCCGGCCCCGGGTTGACCTGGTATTTTTTTCGCAGCCAATGGCTAAGCGTATCAGCGGCACACGGAGCGGCTCCCCACGGCCCCAAAACCTCTTGAGGGAAGGTTTGGCAAAGCGAAGCAGCAAGTCACCTTTGGGTATGGACTGAATAGCAGGGCCCTGGACGGAGACAAGAACAAACATCGTGCAATGTACAGGATGGGTTGAACCCAGGGACGTTTCTGCATGCAACTTATGTTGTACATAGCACCAGAAGTCCGGTGATGGATTGTTTGCTTGGAGAAAGTTTCAGTCACATTCTATTTGCGACGGCGCCAACACGCAATTAAGAGCCCCGCATCCTCCACGTCTTCGCAAGGCACTTCTTCCACCTCAGCCCATCTGGGTGTCTCCTAGGAACCTAGGGACCTTTCAGAATATGTGGTTCTCCTGCAGTTCCCAACATCGTTGTTTTGTTTTACTTCTAATACTGAGAAAATGATGATCCTTTTGGACTTCCGTCTGATGATGATAAAAAATGACAAGACAAGCCCGCTCAGTATTATGTGATTGCACCAACAGCCCCCCTTCCCGCGCTGCAGCAGTTGATTCTACCGACATGAAAGGAACATACTCGGTTGCTCGACTAAGAAATTCGTTAAAATACTGAGGCTGGGTCCACACCAATTTCCACTCTTCGAATGCGGGTCCCAAAGTGTCCAGCGTGTTGATTTTCTTCTTGCGTTTCGGAGACCCGAAGTTCTTAAAGAGAAGAAGAGATTCAAGGGTCGACTTGCGTTTTTGTTCTTAGCCTGTTAGAGGAGATCCAAGGTCTAAACTTCGGGCTTGCCGTTGCTGGTGCTTGGTATTCGGTATCCTTTGCGCGTCACCTTTGGGTTTCGGCCAATCCAGTTGTGTTCCAACGATTCACCCTTTGCTCTTTGTACCAATTGCATAGAATCCTGTAAAACCCTCTATATTGTTCAACATATTTGGATGTTTGAACCTTTCGAGGGCCCCGTCAAAAGAAGGCAAGCGCCGATTGGTGAGGCAGAAATCTAGCCCTGTTTTTTTTTTTTTTTAATAACACGCCAGGTCTGGAAGCAGGTCAGCAGGATCGTGGACATTGGGGGTTGATCAAACGGTCCTTTACATGGGATGACCATTAGGGAAAACCACCAAACACACACACACACACGCACACACACACACACAACGTTCCCACTAGATGGGAACATGATTCTGTTCGGCCCCCATATGTTTGTGGTGGTTTTCCATACTCGCCCATGTACCCGGACCTTTTGATCAACCCAACCACATCTCAACTTATCCGCGTGTCGCTTGCGGATCTTGGAGCCCGGCGCCCGCCACGAAGGCGCCGAAGCGCGGGTGGAAGTGCACCTGCGAAGAAATTCGACTCCGCCTCTTTTTTGCTGCTGCAAGGACCCCCCTGCAAAAAGTGGCTTCTCGTATTTTTTGGGGGGTTGAGTGGAAAACTCCGACTGGACTTCAACCCAAAAGTGAAAGTCTAAAGATCCGACCCAAGAGTCAAGCCAAGAGGGACCCGTGGAGAGGGATGGGCCGGCCGGAGGGCTTTTGGTCGCCGCTTCGGGGCGGGTGGGTGACTGAAGGGGAGCAAAAGGGAAAAGCGAAAAGCCATGGTGGGGAAGCGAAGCCGAAAAGAAGACGCACCCATGTGGGAAACAGGGACCCTTTGTAGATGAGGGATGTAGTGGGAAGCACCAGCTGTGTGTGAGAGTGAGAAACACCAACTTGGAGTTCGGAAGCAGTGGGAAACACCAACCTCGAGGCCGCAGCGATGTTGGAAAGGATCTAGAAACGGTTTGGATGCGTTTTTTGCATTTCACCTGTTCTTCCCCCCATAGGTTCTTTTTTACGTGTAGTACTCTTTTGGTGCTCTTTTAATATCCTGCAGGGGTGGTTCCACAAAAGTCACATCCAAGCCGTTTTCTGGAAAGGAAGGACCTTAGCTTGCCATGGGAATAAATCCCCCACCCCGTACACAGTGGTGGGCTGAAGCCACCAGACATATACAGGGCCTTGAAATCGGAGGGATTCCCACCAAGGAGTTGACCAACACAACGGGTGTCTGTCTTTTTTCAGGGGACCGACCCTTTTGGTTCCCTTTTAAAGCCCCCAAAAAGGGGTCCCCTCAAAAAAAGACACCCATACTACAATTATGCATTGCCAGCACAGGCCTGTATTTAAACAACACTTTCAAAGGGTGCCGAGCCGCAAGCACAAACAATGTCCCACACCGGCTCCCTTTGCATCCAATTACCATCCCGCTTCTTGCTGGGGCCGAATGTATGCACCCTGATAACTTTTTGGTGTATTGCTCAAACTACCCAATAGCCTGGAGAAGACAGTTGACCCACGATGAATATGGCTGCATCTGCATTGCATCGCCTATGCCGGTGGTTCTTGCTTGCATCGCCTAAGGGCGTCCTCTGAATAGATTTGGCCAATACGGAAAGGTGTCAAAACCAGGAACCGCTCCGAATGATGTATGAACTAAACAATATTTCTTTGGCTTTGACAATAGCAACTGGGTCTATCAATGCAAGCCCCCCGCAAGCCCGCAACCGAACCTGAACATGATTTCAAATGTTGTTTTGCGTGATATTGCCAGTTTCCGCGAGTCTTGCGGCAACATCCCCCAGAAGGCAGTCCTCGTTGACCGCAAAACGATGAGCACGGAAAGTGCTCAAGCAGAACAAACAACATTTGACAGGCACATTCTTACATGTCAACCAAACAAACCTGGTGCGATAAGTACGGAATAGCCGAGTTCGGGTGTTGGGAATGAACAAACTCGGGATTCCCAAAAAGGAAGCCACATGATGGTGTTTCTCCGGGGTCATTCCAACTCGTTCCCTGCCTATCGAACCAGCAAAACAAATAAGTTGAACTAGGTCCTCCAGTAGAGAGGTTAGAATAAGGGTATCTTTTTTTATGTCGTCTGTTTTAGTAGAAAAACCCTCCCAACCAAAAAAGGGTGAGAAAAAGCACTACCGGGGGACCTAGTAAAGCTCATCGACTGAACGACCAGGTCTTCCTTGCCCCTCCCCGGGCCCCGGCCGTCGTCTTGCTCTGCCGGCGCGGCCTTGGCAACGGCCGAAGTCAGAGTCAGAGGTGAGGCAGCAGGTATCTCTCACCTCACCAGTGATTTTAAGGGATGTAAAAGGGGATTTTAGGAAGGTGATGTTCAGGGATCCCCTGAGCGCAAGATAGAGAATACATGTAAAGAAAAACATGGAGATGTTAATGAAAAATGGGCATCATCGTAAGTTTTTGCAGGCCATGTAAAGAGTACAAATAATCACAATTAGTTTCCGAAGGCGTGATAGAACCAACGGGCCTTCGAAGCATTGGACCGGTTCCGCTGCTCAAAACTGGCATGCTGTGCATGGACTGAGCGCAAGTTGCCCATAAGATACTCTTCCAGCTCTAGTTTGTCACCCCAGAATCATCAACCTGCTGTCTGTACCTCTTCGCACTTCCAAGCAACTAGGCTATACTCCCAACAACTGCAATCAACCTGAAAGACAAATAAGTTGAACATTTAAGCGATCGAGTCGGTTGTTGTCTAAGGAGATGTTTGAGATTTGTAGAGTAGCACCGTAGCACCTCAGGAACAAAACAACACTTTTGTCACTTTTGTTTGAGTAGCTTCCAACTAACAATCAAATCAAATAATAGGAACAAGGACATGTTGTGGACTAAACCTCTGTTGTCGGGTTCATGGACTTGCTTGGCAAAAAGAGCAAAAACCATCCCTCCCACATACAACTTTGTTTTTCGTAGATGGTATTTCTAGCCAATGGGGTTCCCCCTCCAAAAAGTCCCCTGGGGTAGATTCGTGGCGCGCCGGGTTAGCCAAAAGGGGAAGAATGGGACGGTTCTGAGGCTCGGCACTCAAGCGGGGGAGGTCGTTGATTTACCCAGAAAACAGATCCGGCTTAGTAAGTCAATAATCACTGGATTTCCTGAGAAAACTCGCGATTGTTTCTCGAAAACTGAGCCGGACGCTGACCACCGCTGCCTCCGTCCTGATTTCACAAGCGTGGCTTCACCTTTGGGGGGTTGACTTTGTGTCAAAAAATAGGTGAACATGTCAACAACTACGAAATGTTTGGGATTAATTTTGGGGTTGGTTTGTTTCTTGTTGATTTTTGGGGTTGACGTTGTGTCAAAAATGGAACAACTAAAAAAGAACCAACATCGACATGGAACCAACGTGGAACCCCGGAAAATGATACACATCAACAGTTGACATGGGACATATTTGGTACCCAAAAATAGGTGAACATTTCAACAACTACGAATTGTTTGGGATTGTTTTTGGGGTTGGTTTGTTTCTTGTTGACTTTTGGGGTTGATTTTGTCCCATGGAACCCAACCCTGGTAAATGGCAACAACTACTACACTACTACCCATTCGAAGGGAAGCCGAAAGCTGACGTCCCTGTAACGAGACCGTTTGTCCGATGAGCCCATTCAATTGTCGCAGCTCTTAGGGCAGGCCAGGGCTTGAATGCAGAGCCTAGAACAAACGCAGGCCGTGCTTTGAAGCTGGTGAGTCAGGTACGCCTTCCCAATAGGTTCACCTGGTGTCCAAGAGACGCTACTTGTTTAAAAAGTGGTCTTGGGAAGCCATGGTGTCCTACTGACGATGCCGTGTGTCAAAGCTAGGGCCGCCTTGGGATCGGTGCAGACTTCAGAACAGCTGCCATTTCCCTTGACGCATCTCTATTTGCCCGCTAAGCTGTGCCTTTCACTTTTGCGGGCAGCAGCAAGACCAACCAACCCCAAAACTGGCAAAAACATCTCCGCCCCCAAACAAAAGCAGAGCCGCGACTTGTCAGTCTCCGCACAAAACTTGCTGGTTCTCAAAACTCAACAGTTTTCGGACAGAACCATGAACCAAAAGGCACCAAACCGCGCATCGGTAGGAATCACCAGTTGGTAGGAAACCACCCGAAAGCACAGGTGCCCTTTTGGCAAGACAGATGGCACTGGTACATGCTTAAAGGTGCCAGCCACTGCCACTGTGCCAGAAAGTTTCGATTTTCAACCAAACTAACCTGCCAAACAGTTTCGCTTACTGGTCCTTAGCAGGGCATGTGTTGGAGTGACCCCGAAACAAACTATCCCCATGGTTTCCGAGAATCCCCAAACCGGTTCGTTTCCACCGCCTGGTCCCGGTCATTCCCTACTGATCGCACCAGCAAGGGAAACCCAGAACTGAATCGGCCACTTTGGGGCCCCTGTATTTTCGGGGATGTCCTCAGCAAAAGTGACCAACTTCTACTGGGTTAACATACGGAAACCCAACCAGTCAGGCAACTAGCCTCTCAAAACCTAACTGAACCTCATGGAATGGGACCCAAGTTTTGATGTCACAAGAGGCCGCAAGCTGGGCTTTTTGGGGGTCCCCTAAAATGTACATCTTAGGGGACCCCCAAAATTAAGAGTTTCTTGCAGCCAGATCTCTCTGAGGTTTGCCCTCTGAAGCCCTTGGCCCCTCCCGTCGAACGTGGAGCACCCGCTCCTGCCAGGATGGCGCCTCTTTGGGCATCTCGGGCGCCAGGAGGTCCCGGACGCGCTCGTTGTGGAGCTGGCAACGACAAAAGAGGCACCCGCCGAGCTTCGGATGTTTCTGCTTATATGTGTGTACACATATGTATATATATATATATATTAATATATGTATAATTATGTATATTCTCTAATATATGCTTTTTGAGGAGCTTGTTGGTGTGCATCGCTTCATGTAACTTAAGGGAGTGGGCGCGAAAACCCATGGGTTAAGAGTTCAGCGCGACTTGATAGGAAAGCCATTGCGTTTTCTACTGGGAATGCGGATGAAGGCCCTGTTTAGCATTGCCAAAATCCTTGGAATGGGAGGGGGGCGTGTAAAATCTTGGAGGACGTCATGTTGATATTGTTAACGTTGGGCTTTGTGGAAGTGCCGTCAGTGTGAGCCGCACACCATGACAAGGATCCTCCTTGCGCGCCCCCTGGAAACAAAAAGACGTCCAGTAGTGATAGTTTCCCTTTGAAACCAACAGGGGAGAACAAAAAGAAACTGCATTTTAGCAACTGGGCGGAATTTCCAGCTCAAAATTACGAGGAACCTCTCCCCCCGACCCAAGCGGCCTCATAGAAGGACGCCACGCACGAGGTTCCGGGCTCCTCTAAAGGGAACACATGCACAAAACAAGAGAAACATCGTATCACTGAACACGGGCGTGTTTGGTCCAAAGGAACCCACATAAAGCAGGGGAAAATCACAGAGAGATCAAGAGACTCCCAGAGGAACCATATCAGTGAATTTGGTCGACATCCAGTCGCCTGAAGTTAAAAAAACAGGAATCTCGTGTGCCAGGAATCGTGCCTGAAACAAGTGCTTTCTCCAGCCTCATCTGACTGAGCCCTGCTTCAGGACGAGTCCAGCACATTGCTGCACTTGGGTGCTTTCAAAATTACTGGACCCCCAAATGGTTCCTTTGGGTTTTTCTAAAGCCATCCAAAGGGGTCTCTGACTGGACACCCCACGAGCAGTCCTCCTGCAGAGATGAGAAGATGGCTGCCAGAGTGCGTGGGATCAATCCAGAGCCGGCGCTCACCTGCGCGGGCGCGCCGCTACTCGCGAATTTCGTAAGCTGCTGGAGACGTCGATTTTCAACCGAGGTCCGAAACCAGGGTCACAAGGTTTGACATTAAACAAGGCCAGCCATCAACGGCGGGCCAGATCCCTTTTTTTTGCCGCGCACATCCCAGATTCATCTGGCAGAACGTATTTCCATGACGTGCCTTGCTTGCACTGATTTAAACGAATTTGCTCTCACCTGCGTCTTCAAACAAGTCAGTAACTCCACCCGCTCAGCGTCAATCAGTTGCAGGAAGGGCCAGCATTAATTGCTGCTTGTGCGACGAGGCAGTCCCGGAATGCCGAGAGGCAAAGACATTGAGTTGTTTGTGTCGCTCTGGAGTTTGTCACCAGGACGAAGTCAGGAGGCGGCGGGAGTTGAGGCTTGTTCTGGCTGACAGCGCAAAGCTGAGTCTTGGCTTCCACGTAGATGCAGAACTACGCTTGGAGACACCCGAGAATCTTTCAAAAGCGGGGGGTCGTGCCTGCATTTGCACGCTTGTCAGGTCACGTGGACCTTTGCCTGGCGCCCCAGACACAAGCGTGGGTTTCAAAGCCATTTGAACAGAGCAGAATTCTTTTGAGTTCTGCCGGCTCTGGGGCGCCGGGCGCCGGGCGCCCCGGGCGGGGGGTGCCCCGGGGCGGCGGGCGCCTGGGGCGCCGGCCGGGTGCCCGGGGCGCCGGGCGCCCGAGGCGCCGGGCGCCTGCCTCCACCTTAGCATCCAACAAGGTGAAAAGCCTTGCCAAACGAAATGTCACTTCGCAACAAGTGTTTCCCGTGAAGTGATGTCAAGCAGGACCTGGCAGAATAGGGGGACCGTAGGTGTCCCGTGGCAATTGCGACGCAGCTCGCTTTGCTTTCAGGGAAGTTGTGATTTGGACGCTGTTTTCCTGTGATTCTCCTTCGATGTTTTCGGAAACGGCGCAGGCCATTTCTCAAGTGTCAGTGATTTCGTTACTTTAGAGCTTCCGGCTCATTCTGCAGACATGACCCCCTGCTTGCTTTAACGTCGTACAAGCGCAGCGAGTGTGGTTTGTTTGCTTGTAGGATTTTGTGTCACAAGTGAGGCAAAGGGCAGCGCAGCCGGAGATACATTCACTTGCAGACCAGCTTGGGCGTGAACCCCAGTCAATTCAAACTGTGTTGCACGATTACGAAAAGTTTTGCCTGGTCCGCCGGTGCGCGGCCACATCGGAGGCGTGTAGCGCCTTCGCTCCGCGGAGTTGCAGCAGAAAATGCGCGCTCGCGCCACTCTCCGTTTTGTTCCATGTTGCGATTGGCAACGCACCTCTGGTTCTCAGAAACAACCGGCGCAAAGAGAAACGGCCACAGCGCAGGCGCGGCCACCGGGCGGCTCCTTTGATTTTTTTCGGACAATCGAGGGTCTCTTGCAAGGGACCCCCAAAAAACCAGTGTAGGGCCTACACTGGTTTTTTGGGGGTCCCCTGCCAGGGACCTACAGCTGATCTGCGCGTCTTTTGCAACCTGAAATCATGCGGGGGTCCCTTTCAGGGGACCCCCAAAAAACCAGTGTAGGCCCTACACTGGTTTTTGGGGGGTCCCCCAGAAGGGACCCCCGTTTGACCAAAAAAATCGCAGGTTGCTGTGATAACCTCCCCCCCACGTGGTTAACCCAGGCTTTCCGTCTGCCTGCTTCAAAGACATGTCAGAGATCTGCGCACTACGGCACCACCAACTTGACCGGACCCTCCCTTGCGAGCAGCCTCAAGCTGGACACAAGTGGCAGGCCACTGCTTGCAAACGGAAAGTCCACGACTTTGGCTGCGCAAGCTTGGCCAGCGAAGTCGAAGACAAGACAGCGGTCACTGCTGAGTTACGGGTTCACTTGCACAAGGGCATTCCTCTACTTGTGATGGGTATGGGAGCACAGACAGGTTAGTGATTCAAGTCAAACTTGGTGCGGAAGATCCAGTTTCTCGTGGGTTGGCTGAGCGCCCGCACGAGTATAGGTGGCTTTGCTCTCGCCCGCCCCCTCTCGCCCAACCCCCACTTCTGACACACGTTTACACACGCGCCCGCCTGTTGTGTTCAATGCGCGGCCTTCCTCCAGATCCATATGCCTTATCCCACCCCACAGACAGCAGTTTGCATGTGCACCTAGGCGACACAGTACGGTGGCTTTTTGCCTTGTTTCTTCTTTGCCAACCGAGACCGATCCGCGCCTATGGTGAGGCTCTTCGCGCAGCCAACGCGGGCACTGCTGCCGGCCTACCACCGCCGCTTGCCCAAACCTGGCCATCGCGGCGACAGCCTACAATACGCCGATCATGTTGCAAAGCCATGTTCAAAGTGCGAGAATGACAAATGGCGCGGAGCTAAGTTGACAACCCGCCATCTTGCCAGCTGCGCCGGGGAAGAGGCCAAGTCTTCGAACCTCTTTTTGGCGCCTCGTGTGCCTGGAGGGCAAAAAAGTCCGCGATGCTACGGCTGCTTTCGTCACAAGCAAACAGATGTTGCTTGGCTGTGACTATGTCTCGCCGTGTCGTTTAGCATGCCTTCCATGATCAACGTGCGCACCCTCGGTGGTTGGATCCTGCAGCGCTTTTGCTCAGCCGCTATTGTTCGGATGCGGCCACGCAGTCTCTAGGTTGGAGGCATGCTTGGCGCGCGTGTCAAGACAGAGCCACCCATGTCTACATTCCAGGAGATGTGCTGCATTTTCGGGGGCATTGCGGGCGAGACTTGCCAGTAAGAAGGTCATTGCGAGAGTAAGCCATAGTGCTTGGCCACGAATACGCGGGTTGCAATCCTGAAGCCCTCCAACTAGGCAACGTAGTGCTGGAAAGTATGCCAACGCGGCCTCGTGGCAAGAGACTGGATGTCTATGTTGTTGAGACGGAATAAGGTCTAAACAAGTGCGAGAAAGACATAATCCGGGCACTGATTCTTTGGCCTTGATTCCTTTATGTAAAATGTCAAATCTTGTGACCCTGGAAACCAACACCTATTTTTTCCGTTTGGGCTCATCAGGCTCCCCATCAAGCACCTATTGTTTCCGTTTGGGCTCATCAGGCTCCCCGTGAAGGGTGTGAACCTTGAGCTGGCCTGTTGGCCGTTCAAAATGGATACCCCATTTTTTGGACACCCCCAAACGGACACCTCTGGTATTGCATTTCGGCAGCACTTGGCTTGGGCAATCATCTGCTACTGAGATGCACGTCGCTTCGAACCCAATCTATTCAACCAAATCATGGTTTCCTTTGGGTCCCTTCAAAACAGACCAAACAAGGGGAACCATCAGCAAAAAGGAAAAGACACAACCATATGTGTGATGGTCTAAACAACTCACAAGATGGATGGTTACTGCTTCCCTTCAAGAACGCTGTGTGCCTAAGACCGAGACAGTATGCCGATTGATTCCGTGGATTCCGTTGCCAGCACGCCGCTTTCCCCTTCCCTGTTTCTCTTCAGGTCCACCTCCATGTTGAAGGCCCTGTCCATAGGCCCCTGAGCCAGGAACTTGCCGACATTCACACGAGTTCACGCATGAAATGTCAGGAGGTCTGAGGCAGAACTGGTGCTCGCTCACTTCTGATAAATTTGCAAAAACCATATGAGCTTTACATGTATCAAAAAGAAAACAACAGCAAAAAACGATATGTATCCAGTCCCGGAACTGAGTGAGGTTGTAAAACTCCTCGAACTATCCTTCAGAGGAACCACTCATTTGAGCTATCTTCCAAATTGAAAGGTACAAACATGGAATATCTCTGGAGGCTTCGCTTTAAAGAGTCGCCTTTGTTTTACACGGGGGGTCACCTTGTCGCGGGCTTCGTTTCTAAGGGTCACCTTGTCACAGGGCTTTAGCCGTAACCCGAATAGATGTCCTTGAGGCGGAGTAGTTTGGGGATCCCTCATTTGGCCACTGGCATCCGGGCTGCCAAGCTCTGAGTCTCAAACCATGGATCCATGGGCAATCTGCCAAACACCCGCAAAAATATGATATGGGGTAAGCGACCCTATGAACTTTTGCAGCTGCTGCAAATTACAATTGTACATCCTGATTGAGGGTTGAATTCACGCAATTCAATGGTCAAACTCCGTAGGAACGTGGACAAGGTGGCGTTTCTTTGCAAGGAAGGCAAACAATGGCTAGAAGAGTCCTGGACAAATGATTGATGACCATCCGTGAAGCAACAAGTCAAGGTTGGTTTGCCGGTTTGCCCATGGCACTTTTGCCAATGACCTGTTTGAGTCAACGCCGCCTGACAAAGGTAATTCATCGCCACAAATCCTTTCAAGCCTTGTCTCAGTTGAGTGGCTCTCTTCATGAGGAAAACGGCCCACACTCGGAAGCCCACCTTTAGCAAGGACCTGATTGGAAAATGGATTTTCACCGGAGGCAGAGTGCCACCGAACAGGCAAGTTCAACATGTTTCTCAATCGCGCAGGTAAAAACTAAGTTGCTAGTCGTTTGCCTTGCCTCCCTGTTGCCTGCAAATGTAAGCGTTCATTCAGGTGCCCCCTTTAAAGGTGACAAAGAAACAACATCTAAAGAGTCACTTCTTTTCACACGAAAGCGATCACAACTAACCACTTTCGCTTATCCGACTCCATTGCCAACCCTCATGCAGCACTCTTGTACCAGTGAGGGTCTACCTCTGGGATTGCACCCCAATTGACTTGCTGGCTTTCCAACTGTCTACGTCTAAGGAAATAACTTGGATTGAAACCTTGTGGAGCACATGGCTGGGGTACACCATGCCCTGAGTCGAGCGCACGACTCTGCATGTCTCTCTATCCGACAGCACCTCACCCCAGGGTTGTGGAAAAACAGATGCCCCTTCCGAGAGATCCAGCCACACAGTTCAGTTCGAGGACCCCCTGGCCACTTCTCTGTGTCAACTAAAATCTGAACAATCTTCACCCCACTTCCGATCGCGTCTGGCCAAAAAAAGAGTCCAAACCTTTTTTTCGCCACTAAAATGGTCCAAACCCAAAAAGTGACGATAAAGTCCATGAACTCAGGGCGTGAGCAACCGAAAGCCCACCAATTTTCTGAAAAAAAATCAGCAAGCTTCACCTGTCCTTCTCCAGAGGCGAATTCCTGTCCACCTTGACCTTCTCCTGGAGGGTCCGTGGGGTGCCTGCGGCGAATGGCACAGGCCTTTTGGGGGGTTCCACTTGGCCATATTGAGGCACCCCGGGTGTCTTTTGCGCGGACAAAGCCGCTTTGCTACTTTGCAGGAACCGTTTCCTTGGGCACGCAGAACGTGGCAACCTACAGTACAACTTCATGTTGTTCGTGATCATGACCCAGTCGAGTGATGTGAACTCAGTTCAGTTGAGTGGACCTGCTCTTGACAATGGCAGTGGGGCGATCTTCTCCAAGGTTGTTTCCACTACTCCCAAACGACGCCCGCGATATACATACGATATCTGAACACTCCACTACCGTCATGTAAGGCTCATAATGTCATATACCCGATTGCTCCGCTGCGACTGATTGTTGGGGTCTTGACTTTGTGGCACGGACCTCAAATGAAACCCAATGAACAAATCAACCCTATTCAGCAGTCCCCCTGTGGGTGTCTCTTTTTGAGGGTACCCTTTGTTGTGATTTGTTCGAGGGTCCAACCTGAAAAAGGACACGCCCGCGTTTGTCTGTGGCTGGCCGTGTGGGCGGTGACCACCACTGGCTGCTCTTCGATGGCGTGCGCTACTGCCTAGAATACATTCCATGTCACGTAACACCGATGGGTGTATGTTTTACTTGCGGCCCTTTTGTGGACATCACTGCATCACTTGCATGGGGGGGTTCTCACGTGTCAACTCATGGAGAGTGTTCCCCATGGGTTCATTGAGAGCGTTCCATTATCCTATTTACCTGACGGGGTTCAACTCGTTGACCATATTCCCCATTGGCCTTGAAATGAGTAGCCTCAGAAGTGGCCAGGCACAGCTCCATCCCAGCTTCGGCTTCAGGGCGCCGGCCTATGCCTTTGCCCCGTGAGTCCCTCGAATCCTGAGCTGCGAGCTGCACCGTGACTGAATCCGCTAGACCCGACCAAGAGCTCGCGGATCCCGTGAAGCAAAGGTTGATTTCTATGGCCAGGAAAAGCCCTGAATACGCACGGCACAGCATAAGTGTGCTCTCCCAACCTGATCTGGCATATGGTGTCTGCTTGGAAAGGTACAAATGCTCTCAAGAGGCAATCACTCTCCTGTGCGGGACTCGAAGGTTCAGGATTCCGAGATATGACAAAGGCCTACGTATGGTGACACCTAGAGCAAAGTGATTGATGTCCAAAAACGACCCAGTCACACAACTTGGTAGCACTGGCTGAATCGTGTACAGCCAAATCAATGCTCAAGTAAGTTGTTGAAAGTCACTCCAACAATGATGAACTTCTTGCTGACTCACTGGCAATGGTGAACTTCTTAAGTTGCTGAAGTTCAAGTAAGTTATTGACCAAACTCCAAGAATGTTTAGCAAGTTCAGAAAGTTGTTCAAAGCAGAGTTGCATCTAGGGCACGCCTCTTCAAACAAGCCTGGGGCTTTTCGTCACATCCTAAGTCGACCTAAAGAATATGGTGTTTCCCCCGAAATGGTAACCCTTTTAGAGGGGCTTAACTGGAAACCAAAAGGACACCCATTTGTTGCAAGCCCCCACCCCCACCCCTAATTTTGTAATTTTGCAAAAGCATCCTATTCAAAGAGAGACAGTCATTTGCCCCTTCCCATGAGAAGTCATTGTTTGCAGATTGCATTGGAGAGAGGGCTGCGGCAAATGGTCCTAGCCCTAGCACATGAAAAGCGGTTCCAGGACTTTCTCGCTGCCGCCCACAGGATAACCAGATCCTTTGGCCATGCCACTGCTTCCGATCCTTAAAGTGAGGGCGGCCTCAGTAGTGGTAAGGTCCCATCGAAAAAGTACCGGACTCGTGACTCGAAAGCACGCCATAAGTTCCATAAGCAAACTCACTTTCAAATGTGAGCTTTGTCCCAAAATAGGGCTACCCCCAAATGGGGTGGCTTTGATGTAAGACAAACCGCCCCAAAAAGGATTCCCGCAAAAAAAGACCCACTCAAACGTGGGGAACCCCTGTCCGGCTCAACAGAGGGATTGAATCGGAACCAAAGGAACCCAAGATGTTCCCCCATTGGTGGTTTTGATTGGATTAGAAAAAGACACGGTTCCCGTGACCGGTGTCCCTTTCAAACATCAAGATACCAATTCCAAAAACCCTCTCTGGAAGCCAAGGGTGACCCTAAATGAGTTCTAACTAAATGGGCTCTAAGTACATGAGTTCTAACAAAATGGGATTCATGGCACGGACCACTGTCCTTTGGGGCAAGATACCTGTTTGTCACTGTCAGTTAAACGGGTCTCCGGCCAAAGCTCCCAAGAGCTTTTTCCCGTCGAATGCCGAGCCCAAGGTTCCCGGCCGACTGCGGTGAGAGCTCCAGCTGTGGCATGTCACGCGTGAACCTCAGGCGACGACTCAAACGACTCACCGGGTCGAAGTGACCGGCAAAAAAGGATCTAAATTTAACTCCACGGTCTTTCTGGGAAAACATGTCCAAAAGCTAGGGGGCAACGAAATCTCGTTTGTCCTAACACTTCTGGGATGACTCGCTCTGCTTGTTGGGACTGTCCCTCGTCTAAATCTGGCTCTGTGAACTGTAGCGGCCAGACTACCATGGCCCCCGACTCGGAGCCCATCATCGTGTAGGTCTTGCCGGAGCCTCGCGCACAAGACCCAAAACAGGTATCATGCTGAACCATCACGTGCTTGCCTGAGTGAAGCAAGCAATTAACTTAGAAGCAGCAAGATGAGCGAAAGCTCGCAAATGTCGGAAGTAGCCGGACTGGACGTGTTGCCACCCAAACCATTCCGCAAGCAAACTGATTCTGGACCTGATAAACCATGGGCGCACAGAATCGGATGGTGCCAAGAAGGGCCCTTTAAGATCCTTTGACGGTTTCAACAGCAAAACACTGGAAGCATCATTGGACCTTCCATAGCTCCATTGGGGTTAGGACCTGCATTGGTTTTGGTCTTGGACCTCAAAGAAGCCCCTTCTTGAGGGCCCTTTCAATGCGGGCAAACATGAAACCTGGGTGGGTTCGGAGGCTTAGCGAGTCCCAGGTGAATTCAAAAACCTCATTCAGATTGGGGTAGGGTGATGCGTGGTGCAGGGAAACATGGCCAAGCATCTGAAGAGATCCCGAAAAGCTTCATCGACATACACGTACATGTCGGCTAACCGAGCTGGCGCTTGCCCTCTATTCCACCGACCTCTTCCTGAAGGGGCGGGACCCTGAGGAGGCTGTTTTGCATTTTACATGCTGCGCAAGGCGCTGTTCCAATTTTCTGTATATTTGATATACATATATGTTATGTCTCTCTATATATATATATATAAGCAAGAAAAAGGCACATATCACAAACAATTCCAGACTCAAGCTGGAATAACAGCATACAACACACTACAGCCACATCGATGCATACAAACCGCACTGGCACAAGTGAAGCAACCTCACCATCGTACAGCACATAAAACAAAGCCAAACACCGACCCTCATCGCTGCTAAATTGTCACGATGTGGTCAGCACTCAGCAGCTCTTGCAGTAAATGTTGCACAAAGCCATCGTAAGGGTTAGGGCCCACATCCCACCATCACTGCATGCCCATTCCGGTTTCCAAACAAAGACCCAAGCGTTCATGGACTGGACTCCGACTGACACATGCTCTGAAACTGCCCCAAGTGTTGGGGGTGTAAGGGCTGCTCCAGTAGTTTCGACAAGTACCCCGGATCCACTCGCTGCTCAGGACATCAACATGTTCGCACCTGTGTGGCCGTACGCCAGCATGCACGCGTTGTAGCCTCAGCATAACCGTGGTGCGTTCCCTTTCTGCGGGATTCAAAAGACCACTGCATATACATATATATATATATATCTTCGCAAGGTGTCACAGAATGGTCTCTTCTTGAAGCAGAAAGGTAAAACCACTCAACATGAGAGGTTGCTTCCAGGAAACACCCAAAGGGTGCTTTTTAGGATTCGGACGCCCCAAAATGTTCTTTGAAAGCACAAGAAACTTGTACTTTCACATACTTTCACAAACAGGTGTGTGTGTGTGTGCTCAGGATACCCGCTGTGGGTTTGCTTTCATGGAAAACCTAAGGAAACTGACAGTTTCTGCGTTCCCTGGCGTGAGAGTATACGCCGCCAGTATATGCCGAGCACTAGTGGCCCCCTGTTCGGTCCATATGAAATGCACAGGGTGCCCTTTGCAATGGGCAACCCTTGTGTCACTGAAAGGGTAGCAAATGGGTTTGTCTATTTTTGAGGGTACTTGTTTTTGTGGTTTGAAAGGGAACCAAAAAGTCTTGGGAGGCCTGGTAAAGGCTACCCTTGCCCAATTACAAGCTGACGCTTGCATGCGCGATGCTTTGGAAGGTATCCCTCCGGCCACCTCCAAAGCAACCCACACCAAGGGGTAAGCTGTTGAACTTGAAACAACGCCACCTTTTCTTGGAAAGCAACGAGGCAAACCCAAAGGCAACCACCACGGGGCATCAAGGTTCCGATTGCACTTCCGACATGCTTCCATACAAAATCACTCCGAACAGAAACACAAAAAAGGCCCAAACTGCCTCAGACACTAGCATACCCTAGGACCTCCGTCTCATCAAAATAGTCGAATAGCAACACATCAGACAGAGCTTCTGCGGGCGCGTCGGAATGTGGCGGCACCGATTGAAGACCCTTCGAAAAGGGCGTGAAACAGGCAAAAAGCAGGCACATGCTGTCAGGCCGACGGATATTCCAATAGGATGCAAGGCTTGGCGTGCTCCCCAGTGAACCGTGCATATAATAAGAGATGGATGTGGCCTTTTTGGAATGTACCCTTTTTGGGATGGTTTCGAAGGAAACAACAGACAAAACCACACTTTGGGGCCACCCAAGAAAAACGCATCCATATAATATATAAACAGCATTGAGCAACATATTGAGTTGACGGGGGGGGGGTTTGCCCGCGCATGCCGGTCCTCAGCGTGTTCGCGGCTGTCGAGGGGGAGGGGGAACGGGGGGGGGGATGGAAAGAACACGTCTACGTTTCCAGCATGTCGAGGCCAACCTGTGTTTCAAACTAGTCGTTCCGACCCCCCAGCCCCACGCGCCATGTGACTTCTCCGCTATCTGCGCGCTCTACGCGACTGCGGACACGTTGCCACTTTTCCGCAGGTGGTCTTAGACACCTGGTGTCGAAGAGGGCTTGGGGCCTTCTTGCGTTTGAAGGAGCTACTAGTACCTTCCCGAATGCTGGTCTTTGTCTCCGCTGCGCTCACAGTACCGAGCAGGAACGGAAGTTCTGCCAGCAAGTTACCAGCGCAGCGCAGGACGCCAGCGGCACGCTCAAGGTCACTCACTAAGAGAGTCAGGCCACAGTCCTGGAGCCTGCTTCAAGCAAATGAGCATGCTGCGCTTGCCAGCACCGCGTATTCGAATCTGAGATTCGAATACGCAAAGTTGGACATTTGCAGGCTTTCCTGTGATCCCACCGAAGCCACGATTCACTGCTATTCGCATAGGATTTGCGCATTTCCCAACCCACGTCCAAGAGTGACCGTCATTCGGTCCGGGCAAACCCCCCCGGGCAACCCAACATATTGGACACATCAGAGACAATGAAGCCGATAAAACCCCACGAGGCTGATTCGCAAGTCGTCAGGGTATTGGAAATGTGCTACAAAGTAATTCCTCCGCGTGTTGAACAACGGTGTGAATCTGCAGTGATTGCAACTGCATCCGCCAGACAAGCTACTTGAATTGAACATGTTGAAGCGACGTCAACGCCACCTTCCACGGCTTGTAAAATTTGGTTTCTTCCGAAACCAAGCGCCTCCACCGGTCAACCCAACCACCATTAAGCGTCCAAAGGATTCCCGGATGACAAATTATCCTCCAAAAGATTCCCGGAGTGGTTACCTTCTTTGCCAGACACAATTCTTCTGAAGGCCAGGGTCGCTTTTTCGGCCAATCGGACGTCATTGGGGCTCCCGGCCCTCCAGGGCTTTCCGCACCAGCTCGGCGCCGACTGCCTGACAGGTCGAGCAGAGCTTTCTTTGGGAAGTGACGTATCACCGCGCCATGGGAAGGCCTGCGCGAGTTAAAGGAGTGAACCATGGCTGTAGCCAGAACAGGGATACGTCCATGAAAGGCTGCGTTTGAGCCTGCGCGAAACCTGGCTGAGATTCTCGGAAGAGGCTGAGCAAGAACGGTCTGCGCATCTCGGTGTGAGCAGGCTGCCAAATGAGAGGTTCCATAGACTGCAGCTTTCAACAGGTCAAAGCACGAGGCAGGCGCTGGGGAAGAACAACAACAACAACAAGAACCGCAAGCTTCCCTGCCTTCAACTCGCCTTTTTCTGGCATTGCTCAATTTGGACCAGGCGGAAACCAAACACTGGTCACCTTTTGTGGGAACTTGAGATACTGGTACGGCTCCGGCACTTCTCCAGCCGCGCACACATCCAAGGCCATTCGCTAGGATTTGCTTAAGGGCCTCAGAGGCTAAAACCTCGGATCCAATCCATGGAAGCCACTGTCAAAGCAAACCAGAGTCACCCTGCAAGCTTAATAAGGGTCAAGCCAAGCAAAGCGCATAAGGAGTATTCAACTTGAGGACTCTTACACCTCAAGTCACCCAACGGCTGTGAGCTGGACAAATCTCAAACGGAGTCGATCCTTGGCTTCGGGTCTCAGTGCTTTTGATCGCCTTTGAGCATTCTTGCTTGGCATATAGCAGTCTATCCTAGGGCTTCGCAATCACCAGCGGCGCTGGTTGGCTGCAGGGGTGTTGGCTGCAGGGGTTTATGTCTTGTTAAAGCTAGTCGTTTGTGGGGATTGTTTTAGAGGGAAATCACTGGCACCCGGCTAGCGGATTTCCCTTCATCGCCCTTTGGGAGACAAGCTCATTTCAACATACACCTGCAAGACCTCTTTTGTTAGGCGACAACTCGCACCAAGCAACTAGCGAATCAAAGGTACAATTCCCTCTCCAACATTGGTTGCTTTCGACCATCAAACTCATTGCCCTTTGCCCAAAGAATTTGTGCCCGATTCTCTTCCCGCATGCTCCAGATACAACGGGAAAAGTAGCCCAGCCATACATATATATATATATATATAATACTCGTATATACATTATCGCACGTGCACAGCTAGCCTCTACTGGCAACAGATTTGGCTGACATTGGACGCACAGAGAGATCTAGGAACCGACACAGCAAGATCACCAGTGGAGAAGAACCTTGGCTGTGACAAATGTTTTGGCGAAAGAAGTTCGCCAGTACTGTCCAAGACATCCATTGAAGCTGTACACCTCTCTGAGTAACTAGCTGTTGGTTCTTTCGCTTGAACCGTTATTTTTCATTATTTTTCCTACGCGTCCAAAGATTGTTGGCCCCTTGTGAGAGGCACAGGGGGGGGTTGTGAGGGTGCAGTTTTTGGAGTTGCTTCAAGGGCAACGTAAAGAGACGCCTTGGATGGAGCCAACCCCATAATTTGTTTGTGCATGTCCAACAAGGCGATGACAAATTGAGTTATTGAATTCGCACCGTGGGTAGAGCTTCAAATCATAATCAGTCCCCTCAATTCCAAATTGTGTTGAACAAAATCTGCCTTGGGATTCCAGATATTCCCGAAACCCACGTGCCTCAAAGACCGCTTCCTGAGAGCCCTCTGCAGGAAGGCCATCCCTGGCCCCGCGTGGAAGAGGCTTGGGTGGGGGGGAGGTTGTTGACTGCAAGCGGCCCTGTGAATCCACAGTAACGATCATACAGGTACCGGCAGAGTCATGCTGCCTTAAGACTCCATGCGCTGCTCAAGCCGAACCCCTTCATGTTGTAAGGGGTTCCTGAAAACAGGCCCGAGACAACAAGACATTGTACAGAGGAAAACAACCCCAGGTAGTGACTCATTCAGCTCCCGTCCCGGCAGTTTTCGTAACACTCCACGTTGCAAAGTTTCATGTCAACCAGTGTTGCTGGTTGGGGTGGGAATTGGTGGGGGAGAACGCCATCTAGAGGTCAGGGTGCCTTTGGGCAAGCGGCTCCTCTTCAATCAAGCTGATACGCTGGAAGCCTGACAACTTCCCACGAGGTGTTTCTGCAACATAAAGCTTGCACACTACAACAGCTAGTTTGAGTGTGCCTGCTGGCTCATTTTCCAGATGCTTGCGGGTGCGGCCAACTTCGATTGAAGTTGTTCCAGGCAGCATGACCTCACGGAGCTGCAAGGACAACAGGGCTCCAATCAAGGATCAAGACTCCACGGACTTCGCGAAACGCCAGAACACGGAACACCAACCCTAGGCCGAGCACCAGCTACCGGGGGTTGGAAAAAAACTGGTTGCCGCTTGGTGTGCTGGAACCAAGAACACCATGGTGATTTGTCAAACATGTTGTCGCCAGGGCTTGCGTGGCCAACCTGACTGCAAGAAACAAAATGAACAAACATGTAGAGTAAACCAAAGCTCTGGTGGACATACCAACAGTTGCCAGCTTCGTTGCCATCTATCCCAAAGGTAATCCACCACTGGCATCTCTGGGGTTCAAACCCCGAGTAAAACAATGGGGGCTCATGGGGCTTGAACCCTAGGGCATGTTTCCAACTAGAACCTCCGGCTATGCAATTGTCGATACCAAAACATGCGCAAGCACAGCCGGCTGGACGCGAAGCTGCCTCAGACATGTGACTGGGCACAGGAGTAACCCTCCTCTGAAGTAAAGAGGCGTCCATATGTTTCTACCTAGGGCTTCAAGAACCTGTAAAATTGTCGTTCCCTGACTAAAACATCGTGTTTTTCTCGATTTTCTGAAAACATCGTGTTTTCAGGAAAAACATTGTGTTTTTGATAAAACCCCTTAAATATGGGCTTCTGAGGCCAAACACTCATTTGGAGCAAAGGGTCAAAGGCAAGGGTCGGGAGTGGATTCACACAGGCATCACCCATTAAGATTTCAACTGAGGGCAACGCTCTACACTGAGTATGCTTCAAATTCTAAGGACCACATTGATGAGCCTGTCAGCCAGGGTGTGCAGCTGGCTTCAGTCTTGAAGTACCTTTCACAGCAACAGGCACCTGAAGACTGGCGCCAGGTCATACCGAACCAGTTTGAAGGGGGTGCTGGAATCCGAAAGCTCCTTTTGGTGCAAATCAAGACCAGGTGACACCTTTTGAGAATGTTGTTTTATAAATTTTGAGTTGTTTTTAGAAAATGGGGCGGGATCCTGGCGGCTAACCGCAGAAACCCATAGAAAACCCGTAGAAACCCGTAGAAAACCCGTAGAAACCCGTAGAAAGCCCGCAGCCCCAACCGAAAACATCGTGTTTTTTTGGAAAACATCGTGTTTTCTAACCCGTAGCTAAACCGTGGAGAACCCGTAGTAAAGCGTGGCAAACCGTGGAAATTCTATGGGTTTTTCGGGTTCAACCACGAATGCGCTAATTCGAGAATGTTGCTGGAAAACAACGAAGTCGTGAGCAAAAGCACGGTCTTTGCTTGAGCCTGCGCGCTGTTCGAAGCCAGCAAGCCCTCATCATGGCATTGCTGCTTGACAAGTGTCATAAAACCGTGGTACTGTTGACTATTTGAGTCCCCGGCCTCCTTCTTTCAGATTGGAGTTGCGAAAGACGAGTGGCGAATGCGAAGCTGATTTCGTTACGAGCGCAAAAGGGGAGGGCGATGGGAGATTCTGAGGTTGAGATGATGCTTTTGAGATCTTTTGAGAACGGATGACGAGTTGAAGGAATGTATGGGAAAATGCTTGAAATCGAAAATGCGGTGCTTCCCGAAAACATCGTGTTTTCCCAAAAAACATCGTGTTTTTTGTGGGCATGACATTTTCATCGGTTTTTGAGGCTCCTGGTATAAGATAAACACACATTCCAAAAAAGACTCACGGCAAATTGGCCCAACAGGTGATGATGGAGAATGTGCGAAAGTGCGCGTCACTTTACCTTTATCTACGAGCAGGACATGCATTGGACACCCCCCCCCAACAAAAAGGAAAGGGACGACGGTCAACAATGCATTTCGGAGAGGGATGGTTGCTTCGATAATCATTACAGTGAGGCCATACATGAATTGCACTGAAACTTGGTTGATTCCCTTGACCAACTCTTCTTGCCTCTACATTGCACCGGTATTGTTTCCAAAACTCCCTGTCAAACATGAAAATTGTCGTTTAGCAACAATCAGCACTGAACCATGCACATTCCAGCCCAAACAAAGTCAGGTGGGAAACCAAGCGATGCACTGGGATGCTAAGGCTGAATCGCAAGCCCTGACGCAACATGCGCCACTCGCTTCGGCAAGCCAGACACGCCGGGCGGCCAACCAAAGATATGATCCAGGATTCAGTTCAGCTCACTTCCGTTGCAACTGCCAGCTCGGGAGTTCCAATGTGATGTGGCCGGACCCCATGCGATCTTAAGTAAACTTAAACGGTTCCACCTTGTCCTTGGTGAATGAACTGGTCAACTTGTCAGCCAAGGATGAAAATTGATGCATTCCCCTCACAACAGAACACGGCAACCAACTGCAGATATATAACGGTTTGCAGTTGATTGAACAGCAAACTCCATCAACCCATACAACAGTGGGCTCAATCCTCCGGGAGAGGACTTTACTGAGAAGCACCCCCCCAGTTGCGTCGCTCTTCGTTGAACTAAGCCATCGGCTGGCTTGACTCCTGCCAGATCAGTCGTTCAAATCGGAAACTATCAGCTTCCCTCTTGGAGGTTTGGGTTGGTGGTGGGGTGATTTCCCATTTACCCTCCAAGAACCCACCAATCCAAACCAATGAGCCTGCAGAAAGCTTTGACATCGGGCGACACCTCTTGAACGCGTCGACAAGGCGCTCACTCTCCCGCGCTTCTTTGAGTGTGGGCACCAAGAAAGTCAGCCTTTGGTCAACCGCAAAAAAGAAAAACCATGTTGATACTACATATTAATAAGGGGGTGCGGGCCCCTCCAAATGTGATGAATCACTAAACCCAGCCCCCTATTTATAAACTGGGGTTGATTAATCTGGGCTCCGGGCTCCCATTACATACCTGTTTGGCTGGCTTTGCAAAATATTGCTTGTTCGACTGGGGTCTTCGCAAAACAAGCGACGCTTAGCCTTAGACGCAGCTTTTACCCCCTACCGCTTTACGAGGTTCGCGCAAACCACGTGTTGAAGCCCCATTTGGGTGTTTTTCCTGCCAAACAAAAGCAAAACAGAAATTGCCTGGTGTCTCAATGGTTCTTATTCAGAAACAAAGGGCTTCAGTTGCTGAAATGGCTGTGGCTCAAAAAACCGGTACCAAAATGGAACCCTGGTAATAAGTGGAAACATGGACCAAAACCTGCGTAACCCTTCCTGCTTAATTTTGAGCCACACCCAAATAGAAACTCGATCCTTAGAATTCGAGAGACATCCTTTGAACGCCTTTTCTGTGAATGGTTGGGGCTTGAGCCAGAAACCACGGCGAAACCGCGAAACGTCGACAAAGCTTTTGTTCCCTCTGACATTGGTTTCCCAATCCGGGGACAGAGTTCCCATATCATATTTCTCATTGGCTTTCAACAGATGCTTTTGGGCTCAAAGTATAGCCATCCCTTTTCCGGCAAACATCTTGCGACATGCAATCCCCCCAGTTTTGCAGCAACACCCTCCAGCATGCAACAAAGAAAACATGATTCGTTGTTCACGCATCTTTGCAATTTCTTCCTCTTGGGAAACATTCCCAACCTAGGTGACCTTTTGGGTTTCCCTCCGCTATTTCGGGCCTAAAACCAAACGAAAAACCAGTGGAACCCAGCTATTTCTAACCAAAATACAAAGGACACCCACATATTTCCCATATCCCAAGGCTCCTTTCGCCGGGATCGATCCCACCTTTCCACCTCCCCCCACCTCCCCACCTCCACCCCCCGCTATCTTCGACTGGCCTCTCCGGTCGGCTGCTGTCCAGCACCGCGTCCACTATGAAGCTGCGGTCCTGGCGGAGACGTGGCGTGAAACTCGGGGCTGGCGGCATGGGCTTGGGCTCGGGGAGGTAGGGGTTGAGGGAAACCAAAAAGAAACCTTCGGCTGGTTGATGTTGAAAAGGAAACCAACCGTTTCAGCTTGGGGTTAGACACATACAGTATCAGCTTCCAGAAGAAAAGCTTGAAGGGTGAGCCCGGTTTAGAACCAGAACCAGGGGTTCAAATCCCCAAACGTTTCCTGATACAAAACTGGCAAGGAGATAAAACACCAAAGGCATCCCCTGAGAAGGGCTGCCCCAAACAGGGTTCTTCAATGGAAACTCTTCCCTGGTTCCCTGCAATTTCGCAAAGAGTTCATCTGTGGCACCGCCACTACGACCGCAGTGGCAGGTGAGGAACAATCCTGCATGTTCTATACTATTGGCTGGTAAGCAATGGTCTTGCCGAGTTGGCTGTCAATCCCATTCAATCATTATCAGCAAGCATCTGTCCCAATCACTAATACGCAACCTCGCATCACCCCGCTGAAAGGCAGACTTGCTCGTTTCTTTGTGATCACAACAACTCCACGAGAAACTCCCTGCTGCTCCAATGTCTGGTGACATTTCAAAGGAAGCAATGCCGCCAGCTTCCTTGTCAGCTAACGCAGGAACTCTCTCCACGCAAATCCTGCCATAGTCGCATACGATAAATACGTGGATACATGTGTCAGTGTATGAATGTATACATGTATATATCTTTGTATATATACATGTATGTGTATATATATATATATATACACACGCTTTATGTGTGTGTGCCTTGTCTTGACACCACCGACGAGCGCGGCAAGAATTTGACGACCCCAACATGGCGGGTGAGCTCTTGATTCAGGGTGTGCATGAAAATCAGAAGTCTTTCAGATACCTGGGTCAGACAAGCTTCTGCGGCGCTGTATCTCAACCACTGTCCTCTGATCATTCAGGCAGTGACCCTCTTGCACTTGTAGGCAAAAACGTGCTGTGATGATGTGTCCACACAGATCCCATCCGGCGGATTTTTCAGCAACTCACAGTTTGCAATGCGAAAACACTCAGAGCACAAATATGCTCCTTAATCATTCCTTTTGTTTTCCCTTGAAGGAATCCCCGGGTTCATTCCCACATTCCCTACTTATCGCACCACATTCCTCTCTAAGTAAAATTCATGGCCATACTGGCAGGCCTCCGGCATGCGGAGTTCACATCTGAAACAGGGTGCGCTTCATGGCCGTTGGGCTTCCCACCCCCTCCGCTCTCGACGTCCAGCGTCCTGACCCCGGTCCAGGCCCTGCAACGAGATCTTCCCCGAGGGCGAGCTCTTCACCCCCTGCCGCTGCCCTGCCTAGCGCAAGGAAAAGCCAGGCAAAGGAGTCTTGACCCCTCAAACGACCCACAAAAATGGGACTTCACCCTGACTGTTGGGGCAACAACCCATTTTTCAGAGAATTTTGAGGGTCCAGGTACCCCGACAAATGGGGTATTGCTCCGAACAAAATGGGATGATGTCCTTTTGAGAGTAGCTGGAGGATTTAGGTAGGTCAAAACGGACAAATGGATTGGGTGCGTGTTTTTAGGGGGGCCCATTAAGAAATCCTGGTAGCCCTTTGGTCTCACTTCAAAACCTACCAACAAAAGGATTAACTCAAAAAAAGCCGAACTTCCCAAATGATTTGTTTGCTGGAAAGAGCGGATATTTGGCTAGAATGAATTAACCTGAAGAAATATAAGTAACCCGATTCCTGAATTGGTGTGATGAGATATCCTACTCCCCAGATCAACATGAAGGCGAAAACATCGATTGCTCGAGCGTGTTAATCGGGTCCTGGACCGATAGAAGGAGTTGCTTTTGGTGTGTGCAGGAAGTACTTGGGTTTGGTTCAAGGGGATTCGCCATTTACAGATTCCTCGTTGCCCCAAAAGGACCAAGGAAACAAATCCGCAAGGGCCTTAGGGACTCTCTGGGCGCCATGCTGACACAAATATGCTCTGAATGGGTCGTACAGGAGCCGGACGGGAGACACCTCCTCACATCGATTGTATGGCTTGCAGGTGCGGTGTGCTCGAACGAATTGAAGGCCGCACCCTTGACAGACAGAGGTGCTCCGTGTTTTTTTTTGGGGGGGATCGAGCGGAAAGCCTTGGCCTTTCGAGGGGTCTGCATGTTGGGAGACGATGGACATGAGGGTATCAGAGTTCACCCATGTGGCTGTGCTTTTTTGGCGACCCCCGCAAAAATGGTGGTACGCTCTTTGCTTTCCCTTTAAAACCAACAAGGGGTTCCCCTAAGAAAAACACCCCTCACGTGCTTCGCTCCGCTTTAAGTTATTTGAGGCGCAATCCTAAGGAACCAAGCCTGGAGACGACGCCTGGATGTGACAACTCTGTGCACTCAGCCCGGAGCCTCGGCTTGTGCTAGCTTTTCAAACATATAGCATGTACTGAAGCCGATGTGAAATCCAGCCTTGGGGCACCAGCAACACATGGTCATTGCAATCTCTGAGAAGATTGGCGTCCTCAAATAAACAACTGATGTATTGGTCCATACATTAGGCCTATAAATATGTTGCTGGGCATGGGGCGATAAGCACCCCTATTGCGGTGTCCACCCGCACTCACTGGCCAACATGCATCGCCCATTTATGGGTTGGGGCTCGGTTGAGAGTCGAGGTGTATATCGAGTTTGGGTGCGCATGCTGTTGACATAGACCAGGCAGGAGGACAAGCAAAACTGGCAATGTGTGTGTCTGCGGGTCTATGCGCCTTTGTGTCTAACAAGACTTTGCGCCTGTGATTAGATCGCGGCGACCGCTACAAATGGCTTCTCATTTCGCCGGCTTTCTGTTTTGTTCCCATTTGCAAGTGGGTTTCCTTGTGGTTTTCCATCAACCCAAACAGGGGTCTCGGGAACGCTTCCTCCATATTGCTCAAGAGCGGTGTGCCCCTCCAAAAGTGATGATTCCTCACTAACATCCCCCCTATTAGTAAACTGAGGTTTATATGGGGCTCCTTCTGGTCTTCCTTCAACCCCAACCCAAACCCGGGGTTTTGGTCAAACCAAAACATCGCCTTCGCCCCCCCTCGCACCCGACTCGAAAACGTCTCTGGACTCGCGACCCGCGCCCCCCGCCTCCCGGGGCACCAGGGGCCGGATGCGCACCACGACTTTGACGCCCGTGGGCACCGACCGGGTCTGGACACGCGATGCATGGGCTAAGGGCCGCAAAGGGCTTGGAGCAGATCAGTCAAGGTGCACTTCGGGCACAGTGGGGTGTTGGGGAATTGGATTTTCTGGGGGGTTTGGGGGCTTTGAGCCCTTTTCTCCGTTTCACGCACTCACAAGACTTTGGTTCTCTTCACCCACAACCTCCAAGGGATTTGGCCATCTGAGCAGCGCCCAAATCACATGGACTTTTGGTTCTACAGTCATGAAGGTTCGTAGAGGCTGCACTACAACCCTTTGAAATGGATAGGTCTTGGGAGGACTGCCAAAACTCTAGCTCAGTTTTCTCGGCGATTTGGATCAGAGGTGGCCGCCCGGGAAAAACTCGTCAAAAGCTAGCGGTGATTCAGAGAGTCACTTGGCTGTCCTTCTTTTTAGGACCCCCCAAAATGGTAGGGTTTCCCATTAGATTCCCTTTGCAACCACCAACACAAGGGTACTTAAAGGGGCAGGGTACGCAGTAAGTGGTGAGTAAATCTGGTGATAACCCACCCACCTCGCAGACTGATAACCATAGCTTTTGTGTTTTTTTCAGCATGGCGATTACCCGCGTGCTAAGTACCCTGCCCCTTTAACTTGCTTGTGCTCAGCAGGGAATGTGGGAATGAACCCAGGGGTTTTGCCAGAGGAAACCATAGGGGATGGTTTGAATCGGGGTCATTCCATTTCTCATTCCCTGCATCTCTCGCACCGATCGCAAGTCAAATCCCAACTCAAACAACGAGCCGCCCAAATCATTTCTCTCGAGCCCGGCCTCGGAGCCAGGGGAGGTGCCCACCGACGTTCCTGCCAGGTGCGGGTCGCGGTCACGGGGCACAAGTTGAGTCGAAGCATCGGCAATATATACCAATATTTGACCCATTTCACCCATTTGGAATCAAATGGGCTAGGTAAATCCGCCGACCCCCCTGCCTGCAAGGGGAAGGCGCTGGGGGAGTGTTCGTTTAGCGTTGGAGCGTGACTGTGGCAGCCTTCTCCCTTCCCTTTCGCCCTCGCCCGTTCAGCCCTGTACCTTACCAGCCTTCTTTCTTTCCCTTTTTTCTTGTTCTTCTTCGTTTCTTTTCTTTCCTTTTCCTTTCTGCTGCCGGCGCACTCCTTTGGTTGGTGCTCGCTGTAGACAAACGAGTGCGGCCTGGAAAAGCGCGGGAAGCGAAGCTTTTGTGGCTGGCCGCTCCCTCTGGACCGATAGCCTTGCTGCATATTGGACTCAAACGCGACGTTAGGCACCCGGCCGCGGCGGAGCAGGCTGCCGGCGCACTCCTTTGGTTCGTGCTCGCTGCGGCGAAGCGAGTGCGGCCTCCAAGCGCGCTGGACGCGAAGCTGTTCTTGCTGGTCGCGCCCTGGGGACCGATAGCTTTCTACTTTCTATATAGGATTCAAAAGTGACGTTCGGCACCCGGCCGCGGCGTACCAGCCGGTCTTGGCAAGACGCACAGCAAACCCAAAGGGATGAAAGACCAGGGAGAGGCAAACTGTGACAGACGCAGGCGCACATGGGCATGGACAGGCCGGGGATTGAACCCAGCCCCTCTCGCATGCTGAGCGGGTGTGATACCACTACACCAACTGCCCCTGAGCTGAGCAGGCCGAGAGTGCTCAAATACCTGCTGCGCATAGCTTTCAGCGCTGAAGGTCCAGAGGGAGCGGCCAGCCACAAAAGCTTCGCTTCCCGCGCTTGCGCCGGCAGCAGAGAGGAAAAGGAAAGAAACCAAAGGAGTGCGCCGGCAGCAGAAAGGAAGACTAGAGGCCGAACGGGCGGGCCCGCACTCCTTTGCCCACAGCGAGAACCAACCAAAGGAGTGCGCCGGCAGCAGAAAGGAAGCAAAAAGGCCGGACGAGCGGGCCGTGACAGAGCTTCAGCGCTGAAAACTGTGCCCTGCAGGTGCTTGAGCGCTTTTCCAGGCCGCGCTCGTTTGCCCACAGCGAAAAGAGGCCGCTGGACGGACCGATAGCCTTGCTGCATATTGGACTCAAACGCGACGTTAGGCACCCGGCCGCGGCGGAGCAGGCTGCCGGCGCACTCCTTTGGTTCGTGCTCGCTGCGGCGAAGCGAGAGCGAGCTGGACGCGAAGCTGTTGGGCATGGACAGGCCGGGGATTGAACCCAGCCCCTCTCGCATGCTGAGCGGGTGTGATACCACTACACCAACTGCCCCTGAGCTGAGCAGGCCGAGAGTGCTCAAATACCTGCTGCGCATAGCTTTCAGCGCTGAAGCGGTCCAGAGGGAGCGGCCAGCCACAAAAGCTTCGCTTCCCGCGCTTGCGCCGGCAGCAGAGAGGAAAAGGAAAGAGAAAGGAAGACTAGAGGCCGAACGGGCGGGCCCGCACTCCTTTGCCCACAGCGAGAACCAACCAAAGGAGTGCGCCGGCAGCAGAAAGGAAGCAAAAAGGCCGGACGAGCGGGCCGTGACAGAGCTTCAGCGCTGAAAACTGTGCCCTGCAGGTGCTTGAGCGCTTTTCCAGGCCGCGCTCGTTTGCCCACAGCGAAAAGAGGCCGCTGGACGGACCGATAGCCTTGCTGCATATTGGACTCAGCCGCGACGTTAGGCACCCGGCCGCGGCGGAGCAGGCTGCCGGCGCACTCCTTTGGTTCGTGCTCGCTGCGGCGAAGCGAGTGCGGCCTCCAAGCGCGCTGGACGCGAAGCTGTTCTTGCTGCTTGCGCCCTGGGGACCGATAGCTTTCTACCTTCTGTATAGGATTCTACAGTGACGTTCGGCACCCGGCCGCGGTGGAAACAGCCGCCCTTGGCAAGACGCACAGCAAACCCAAAGGAAAGAAGAGCAGGGATCGGCAGACCATGGACAGGCCGGGGATTGAGCCCGCCCTCTCACATGCTGGGTGTGATGCCGCTACACCAACTACCCCTGAGCTGAGAAGGCCGAGAGTGCTCAAACACCTGCTGGCCGCAGATTTCAGCGCTGAAGCTCTGTCACGGCCAGCCCGTTCGGCCTGTCTTCGCACTCCTTTGGTTGGTGCTCGCTGTGGGGGGCAAACGAGTGCGGCCTAAAACAGCGCTCGAACACCTGCAGGGCACAGCTTTCAGCGCTGAAGCTCTCTCGCGGCCCGCCCGTACGGCCTTTTTTCTTCCTTTTTCTCCTTTTCTGCGCACTCCTTTGGTTTCTTTCCTTTTCCTTTCTGCTGCCGGCGCACTCCTTTGGTTGGCGCTCGCTGTGGACAAACGAGTGCGGCCTGGAAAAGCGCGGGAAGCGAAGCTTTTGTGGCTGGCCGCTCCCTCTGCACCGATAGCTTTGCTGCATGTTGGACTCAAATGCGACGTTAGGCACTCGGCCGCGGCGGAGCAGGCTGCCGGCGCACTCCTTTGGTTCGTGCTCGCTGCAGCGCAGCGAGTGCGGCCTCCAAGCGCGCTGGACGCGAAGCTGTTCTTGCTGGTTGCGCCCTGGGGACCGATTGCTGTCTACTTTCCATATAGCACTCCTTTGGTTGGTGCTCGCTGTGGGCAAACGAGCGCGGCCTGGAAAAGCGCTGAAAACAAGCAAACAAGCAAGCGAGCGAGCAAGCCAGCAAGCCAGAACCAGCCAAAAGCCGCTGCAAAAAAAAACCTGGGCTGGCCCCCAGTGGAGGGGTCGGCGGCACTGGGCGGCAGCCCTTAAATCCGGCCACCGGACGTGATCGGGCCGCAGGCCAAAGCCCGTTAGGGCTTACCTTCAGGTATAAGGCCGCGCGCCCCATGCCGCCGACCATGCGCGGACCATGCGCAGAACATGCGCATACGTTTTATGCTGGGCCCTCCCTTATAAGGGGCGAAGGATTTGCGGATTGGTTTAGGCGATTTTTGTAGCATCTCCCCGCAGCATCCAAAAACGAGTCCAAAAACGAGTATTTTTGGGGGGTGCCTAATACTGGACAACACCCCCAGCATTGCCAGCATCATCCCGGATGATGCGGATGATGCTATGCATGCTGGCGATGCGAAACAAGGGGCTGAAAGGAAACAGGAGTGACTGGAAGTGAACGAAATGCAAGTCAAAGGCATTGCACGAAAATGAAGAGGGCGCTGGAGAGAAACCAAGCTGCAGGAAAATGCAAGGACGAAAAGGGAAAGGAATGCGAATGAAGGAGTCTTCAAGGAAATGAAGGGAGCTGAAGCGGCAGTGAAGTGGAAGGAAGTGAAGGGACATGCCAGGAAACTTAGAGGGAAAGGAGATGAAAGAACGGGAAGGGGTGCCCGGTGGCCGGCTGTGTCGCGTCAGCGTGTAAATCCGGCCACCGGACGTGATCGGGCCGCAGGCCAAAGCCCGTTAGGGCTTACCTTCAGGTATAAGGCCACGCGCCCCATGCCGCCGACCATGCGCAGAACATGCGCAGAACATGCGCAGAACATGCGCATACGTTTTATGCTGGGCCCTCCCTTATAAGGGGCGAAGGATTTGCGGATTGGTTTAGGCGATTTCCGAGGATTTTTGCAGCATCTCCCCGCAGCGCCCAAAACCGAGTCCAAAAACGAGCATTTTTAGGGGGTGCCTAATACTGAACAACACCCCCAGCATTGCCAGCATCATCCCGGATGATGCGGATGATGTTATGCATGCTGGCGATGCGCGTGATGCTGGGGATGTTGTCCCCTAAGTCGGGCCAATTTTGCCGAAAACGTGCAACCTGAAAATCTTAAAATCTAAAGTGGATGGAAAATGGATGGAACATGGCCTGGATTGAAATCTCAAAATCCTAAAGTCTTAGATTCTTAAAATCTTAAATTAAAATCTAACAGTCAATCTTAGAATCTCAAGATCTTAAAATCTTAGAACTTAGAATCTTAAAATCTGAAAATATAAAAAAAATCCTAAAGTCTTCGAATCTTGAAACCTTAACAACCTTATGTCTTAGAATCTTGAGATCTTAAACTCTTAAAATATGAAATTCCTAGTCTTACAATCTTAAAATCTCAGAATCTTAAAAAGCTTTAACAACTTAAATTCTTTAAACCTCGAACAATTGAAATCTGAAAACCTTAAAGTATTAAAATATTACCTTCCTTCAATCCGGGCTATATTTTAACTTCCTTAAACTCTTAATCTTGAATTTTTGAAATCTTGAAACCTTAAGATCTTAAAAGTACAACCTTAGAAGATAGAATCTTGCAATCTGAAAATATAAACATCCTCAAGTCTTCGAATCTTGACTTCTTAAAACCCTCATGTCGTTGAATCTTCAGATGTTAAAATCTTAAAATATGAAATTCCGAAATTCTCAAACTCTTAAAATCTCAGAATCTTAAAAGCTTCAAAAACTTAAATTCTTTAAATCTCGAACTATTGCAATCTGAAAATCTTAAATTCATAAACAAGTAAAATATAATAAAATTCCTTCAATCCGGGCTATATTCTAAATTCCTTAAACTCTCAATCTTGAAATTTTGAAGTCTTGACATCTTAAGATCTTAAAATCTTAAATTCCGAAAGTCGCCAAATCTGAAAATCTCGCCAAAAATAAAATCTTAAAGCCTTCGAAATCTGATAATGGATGGAAAATGGCTGGGCAATGGCCTGGCTGTTATAACCTTCAAACACCTTAAGTCTTTGAATCTTAAAACCTTAATTCTTAAACCATTGAAGCCTTAAATTCCAAAAGTCTTCAAATCTGAGACCCTTAGGAATTGTTTAATCTTAACATCTACTCATCGGACTTACCGGAAAGGGAAGTGACAGAACGGGCAGGGCAAGGTGCCCGGTGGCCGGCTGTGTCGCGTCAGCGTGTAAATAAACCATGAGGTAACCAGGAAGCACCATCTATTGTCAACCAAAAACCAAAAAGGACACCTGTGCTTGGGACTCAGCTATTGCTTGGAATGGCTATGGCTTTGTCCACTTTGCAACGTGTGTTGCTCGTCCGGATTCCTTCGTGAAGATTTGATCTGTCCCAAGCAACCATGCGAGGCTATAAATCTAACGAGATGACTTGCTGCCTGAGTGGATTCACAAGTCAAAGTCAATCTGTGCCGATTGCGATGAAACAGCTTTCCGAAACGAGCGGCAAATCAGCGTGCATTGGGGGCTTCCTTTCGAGCGCAAAAAGGTTCAGAAACCACTAGCAGCACAGAAGCAAAACCGTCACACCAGCAACCCCAGCCCAGCCCTGTGCCTGAGAAGCTTGTCCCATTGACCTACAGCGAAGCAGAGGGCAGCTGAAATCTGCTGGGTGGAATCGCCTGTATATCATCTATGTCTATATACAATATACATACAGGTAGCTTACAGCCTCTTACAAGGATCCTGAGCACACCAGCGTCGCTTTGCTAAGCAGTCATGGTTGATTCAAGAATGCTGTGCTTGATTGGGTCGCAATAGTAAAAGTAGCACCTTTGTTTGCAGCAGTGGCGGTAGTAGTGGTAGTTGTGGTGAAAGCTGTGGGAGCGGTACGAAGTTGCACCGTGTCATTGGCAGTAGCTGTTGCGATTTTTATCAGTTGTGTTCTTAGTAGACCTACTGTCAGCAAACAGGCAGCTGCAGCATGAAGACAATTAACCAGTGCAGTGCATCTGTCAACGTCTTTGAGTTCTGAACGTGCAGCAGTGTGCAGCTGCCGATTCTCCGAACACTTGCCACCAATGCCTGTCTTATTGCGCTGTTGTCGGTCAATGTCTGCACTGGCAGAACTTCCAACATGGTATCCGTGTCCATGCCCTGCGGAATGCATGGCCCTACTCTTCGCACTTTTAAGGAAAGCATAGGGAGGAAAAAAACAACTAAACATTTCAATGCGGGACACCCTGAACATTAGCTGGCGGACAAACATGCCTATGTATACAAATGACATCCACCCAAGAGTCCCCAATCAAAACACATTTCCACATGGGTCTATCTCAAAATGTGGCTGTCCCAAGCAAGTGGTTGCTTCTCTTGAAACCAGCCGCAATAAGGTTGCCCCCCTTCCCCAAAAAAAGACCCAAGCATCCATTCCAATGATCAGGCGACTCAGTGCCCCGCGGCGCGGGGCGTCTTTTCCTTGGCGTGTTGTAATTCGATTCGGCGAAGAAAGGACACCCTGTGACACCCTGTGCTTAGTGGTCGACTTTGAACGGGAAGACTCACCAAAGAGGAAAAAAACCAAAAAAACATAAGCCACTGGGCAAGTGTGTCGTGGAACTACAAACAACCCGGAAATATTGGTGCCGCCTTCAGGAAGACGCCTTGTGGTTCAACTTTGTATGGTCAACTCAAGGGTAAGTGCAGAACTCCTACCCAGGCGCTTTTGTTGCTGGACACTGGCGGTCCAGCCAGAATGGTCTTCTGTTCTCTCACAAACAAGTTTGAAGGTGGAGAAACACGTCCCTGGCGCCTATTGTCCTGTTCAAATGGGTTGGCGCACAACCAGGGAGACAGCCAAAGTAATCTGGCGGACTCATATTCGGCCCTGCAACCTAAGCAGCGCCCCCCTTCAAAACAAGTCGGCAAAGATGCTGAGCACTTGTTTGGCTTAGTGCTCAAAGAAGCATGGCAAGGTGCAGCCAGCTGCTTCCAGGCCGATGCATGCTGCTTCCTTCCAGCAAGCACCTTTCTATGTGTTGTCTCACGTCTGTGCATTGAAATTCCGGCCCTGTCACGCCTTTGGGCAAGGCAGCCTAAAGAGCGCTGGTTTCTCCAGGGTTCGCACTGACACAACACCAAAAGGAAATCCGCTGGATAAAGCTGTTAACCGCATGATGCTCAAAGTGCCAAAAAAAAACAACAACGAACAGACGGAATGCCAACCAAACATGCCACAAGGGAGACGTGCTGTGCAAACCGGAACGTATCACCCGGAACTTGAACCAGGTTTGGGCTGTTACCGTTGCCAGCCAGCCTGGGGCCCTGGGGCCTCCACTTTGCTGGACCAGCGGGAAGAGAGCGTGCCTAGCCAGCCGATGATGGGTGGCCATGGCCAGTATCAATATTAGTGCTGTTGACAAACAAATTCTGCACCTAAAATACATAAAACCCTACAGAGTCATTGGGACAAAGCACATTAAGCACATACCAGCTGGTGCAGGATTTTCTCCATCAGTAGAATAATTCTTTTGCGCGATCCTTTTTGGGAACCAGTTTGGCAAACCTTGAGGAATCCGGTACCACTTCTGAGGGGGCGCCGGGCATTTTTCCAAGGCCTGAAAAATGACCACCTCGGTCAGCCCCACTACTGACGTTAATAGCCGTCAAACAAAACAATTGGCCAAGCGGCAGCCGGTGTGGTGGTGGTGGTGGTGGTGGTGGTGGTGGTGGTGGTGGTGGTGGTGGTGGTGGTGGTGGTGGTGGTGGTGGTGGTGGTGGTGGTGGTGGTGGTGGGCAAGGTTGCGAATCATACACTGCGATTCAAGCATCAAACCCCGGTCTTTCAGCGGTCTTTCCTCTTGGTCTTTGCTCTGGTTTGAGGCAATGCTGTGCTGGTATACCTTCAGTTTCAGCCTGATAGGAAGCTAGTGATTCAGAAGGAAAACCGTTTGAGGATGATGGAAACAACTTTTTGATAGACATGATAAGCAAGTTGAGGTGCATCAATATACTTATTTGGCAGGTAAAACTTTGAATCATTTTGAATCGTGCATGCCACTGTGAGTGAAAACACATGTACGACTCATACGGCAGTATCAAATGTGCAACGAGACGTTCGCGGTTCCAACTTGCACACCACCGGCATGGCTTGAAATCGCAGCAAACATCACGAGAGAAACCTGGGTATGAATCGCAATGGTGGACGCTTTGGCGGACATGATTTACATGGGGGTTGACATCCACCGGTGTACCTAATCACAAAGCACTGTGGCCGCGGGCAGATCCCTGTAGCCCAGCCCAAGCTACCCACCCAGACCAGCCCCTCGCAGCCCCGCAGCCACACTGAGCCCGGCAACGCTTGTAGCCCGTGTTGCCAAACCAGCCCCTCTGCACCCAGCCCCCCAGCTCTTCGATGCTCACGCAGCCTGCAAGCTTACAGCCTCATTCCAGGGATGCCATCATTAAGACTGGACAATCCCAACAAAAATAGCATTTTGAACCAGCCCCCACGCTCCACCCTGGTGACCAAACCCAAAAAGTCACGTTTACAGCATCCCACTTGAACAAAAAAAGAAGCGGCCCCCGCCTGTGCCCGGCATGGCGGGCGCCGTGGCGCCGTGGCGCCGTGGCGCCGGAACCGGCTTCACTTCTGTCTTTGCACGTTTAGGACTTTGCCTTCGCTCAGGTTTGATAAAAAGTGGGCAGTTGCCAGAAGCTTGCTTGAGCACAAGTTGGCCTTTCAAGTCTGCGCTGGACGCAAGCCGGCGCTTCAAGCAGCCGGCTCTGATGCTTGCCCGCATGATCATTGAGAACATGGAGCCACTTGTCGCTGCGGCTGGGCAAACAGAATCCAAGAAACGCTGCAGGTGACACAAAAGCGGAACATCACCCTATTAGTTTAGCGCACCCTCAATACCTGACACCACACACACACACACACCCACACGCAAACACGCAAACACGCAAACACGCACACAGGCACACACACACACACAGACACACACAGACACACACAGACACACACAGACACACACACACACACACACAAACACACACAGACACACACAGACACACACAGACACACACAGACACACACAGACACACACAGACACACACAGACACACACAGACACACACACACACAAACACAAACACAAACACAAACACAAACACAAACACAAACACAAACACAAACACAAACACAACACACAAACACAAACACAAACACAACACACAAGCACAAGCAAGCACAAGCACAAGCACAAGCACAAGCACAAGCACAAGCACAAGCACAAGCACAAACACAAACACAAACACAAACACAAACACAAACACAAACACAAACACAAACGCAAACACAAACACAAACACAAACACAAACACAAACAACCACCCACCCACCCACCCACCCACGCACGCACGCGCGCGCACGCACGCACGCACGCACGCACACACGCACGCCCGGGCGCGCTCGCGTGCGTGCGCAGCGCGCGCGAGCTGCTTTGCAGCGTCAATGCATCCCGGAACCCGAAAGCTGATGCTGGAAGCAAGATTCGCTGAATCATTATGCGTTCGGCAAAGCACCAGGTGCTGCTTTAAGAGAAATCAGCGTGCAGGCTCAACAAGCAATACAATGTAGGATTTAAAGATGGTTTTTAATTGGCAACCCCCCAACACTCATCATGGTGAGGTTGGACTATCGTCTATCTCATGAGAGCACATGGTCTCGGTAGGGAATAAGAAGATTAACGCACAAACCACATTGGAGGGACCAGTCAGCAGCTTGATGTTGCGATATGTTGCGGCCTATCCGCAGTGAAGGGGTGATTCTGAGGGCCTAAGAAAAGTCGTCTCACTCCAAATGAATGTCAAAATAGGGGTTGATTGCCAAAATGGTGGCGTTTCTTTTTGGCTGCGCTTTCAAATAGACGGGACTCCTAAAAAGCGCTTACCTTGGGTTTCGCTTCATCTAGTACCCAACACACTCGCTATAAGAAACAACTAGCAGTGGGACAGTTGTAACGACAAAAGCATGCTGAAGGTGCGAAAAAAAGGTTATTTAGCGAACCAAACCTATACGCCCCCCAAGGATCCCAAGCGCTGCTTGCTCTTTTCCAAACCGGCAATGGATTCCTTGCACTTCAGCCATCCGATCCTGGCGAACGGCAGTTGCGAGCTGAAACTGCTTGGGCTGTTGATACTGAAGGATTGGGCAATCCTTGTTCATTCCTGATTGGGAAATCCTTTCGCCCACAACCAACCAACCAACCAACCAACCAAACCAACCAACCAGCCAACCAGCCAGCCAAACAACCAACCAGCCACTTGACAAGCCGAACCACCCACCCGACCAACCGAGCAACCGACCGACCAACTCACTGTCGCTTTACCTACCATGTTCCATCCTGCGTTTCCAGTGGGCGCCTTCAATGGTATTCGACAGAACACTGCGGCTGACAAACGGCATCTGAGCGCAAGATCCGCTACCCTTCCCGCAAGACCGTGCAGGCGGCATGTTTTGTTCATTAGGCAGGGGCTCCCGCGAAAACGATCCAAGGGACGGGCTTTACTCCGTTCACCGGCGCTTGCGAACTGGAGCTACATCATCCACATGCAACGCCTTGAACTGGCGGGTGTCGATGGGGGCTTGCATCAAGGTTTGCACAACATCCTCATGGCCCCTCTCGGAAGCAGCAGGCAAGCAAGTCCTTCCAACCTTATCACACAGCACCGGCGTGCATCAAGCAAAGCACCACTTCCTCGTGGCCATTCCCAGCAGCATAGTGCATAGGAGTCCTTCCATCATTGTCAGCGTTGTTTGCGTCCTCGCAAGCCTGCAGCAAGAAACGCACAACTTTCAGATGGCCATTCTCAGATGCCAAGAACGTCGGCCATGTCCATGTCAGCGCGAGCATGCAGCAAGCAACGCGCAACTTCTTGATGGCCATTTTTGGCAGCACAGTGCATGCGTGTCCTTCCGAAAGAGTCAGCCGTGTCTGCAATAGCGCCGGCATGCAGCAAGCAACGCGCAACTTCTTGATGGCCATTTTTTGGCAGCACAGTGCATGCGTGTCCTTCCGAAAGAGTCAGCCGTGTCTGCATTAGCGCTGGCTTGCAGCAAGCAGCGCACAACTTCTTGATGGCCATTTTTTGGCAGCACAGTGCATGCGTGTCCTTCCGAAAGAGTCAGCCGTGTCTGCATTAGCGCTGGCTTGCAGCAAGCAGCGCACAACTTCGTCATGGCCCTTCTCAGCAGCCATGTGTGTGGGAGTCCTTCCAGTGCCGCCATCGGCCTTGTCTTTGTCAGCGCCAGCTTGCAGCAAGCAACGCACGACTTCCAGGACACCTGTGGCGGCAGCCCTCTGGGTGTCACAAGAATCCCCTTCTGAGCGCTGAGCTCGTCTTGCCCCTGCGCTTTGGAGTCCGGATCAAGGGGGTCTAGGATCTCACAACTCTTGCAGCATCGTCGCCCGCTGGAGCAACCTCTCCCGACCATCTGCATCTGTCAGGTACCAAGTAACGGCCACCAGCTCCGCATCGATCCATCTGTCTAGCAACAGCCTCTCACCGCAAAGTAGCGGCCGCCGGAAGTTCTTCACCCGCCCAGCCAGTTGCCTGAGCCAGGGTTATTGCTCCCATGCAGCGAACTCACCCTCGGTCATGCCATCCTCACCAGTGACCTTGCGAACGCGCCCCATGCGCCAAGCTGAAGGCCCAGAGAGCTACAGCAGACTGGACCCAATCTCGAGAAGTCCGCACTCACGGAGATCTAACAACCCATATTCAGTCGATTGGTTTCCTTGGCATATGTTGTTGGGTGCGGAACCTGGCCAAAACAAGTCGTACCTGTGCGAATAACCTACTGACAAAATATAGCATCATCGAGACGAATCCGTTCTGAACCAAACAAAGCACTACCACAACCATTGCTTTTTGGTGTGCCATAGTCGTTACTTCAGTGTGGCACATTGCCACATTCCCTTCTGCACAATTTGTCATCAACCAACTTAACTGAAGGATCGCTCGCTTTTTTGGATCTGAAACCTTGCGAGCCGCAAGGCTTCCATAAGACCGTTGTACCTTTAGACTCTGAAGCAAAGCCATGACGCTTTTGCTTCGCGCTGCCATAGGCAGCAAAACACAAAGAGGTGGCTGCACCTGGCAGCCAAAGAACATGGGGCCAGCTCACTTGGATCATTGCCCAGAGCTTAGGCGTCTGGGGCCCAGGCGTTCACCTCTCAGCGCAGGCCCGCAGAAGCCTGCGGTCAAACGTGGTTCGGCCATCCAATCTTGGGTGGCCTGGAACAAGGATGCCCATTTTGGGATGGCTTAGGAGGCTCTTCAAGAAAGAGGAGACCCGCAAACCCATTCGAAGTTTAACACACAAAGCACTGAGGAAATGCCAAAGTGGCAAGTTGTTCGCGTAGTTTCAATTTAGTACTTTAAATTCGCGTAGTTTCATATTCTACTGGTGCAGTCTCAGTACCCCAATTACAGTGTGGCGGCTCGAATCAGCCCCCCCCCCTCGTGAGGATCGGCCCCCTAAACTGCCAAAGCAAGGAGAACTCAATGCCAGCATAGCGATGGTGATCAGGCTTTCACATCACCTGCCTGCAATGGAATAGCTAGGCTCGGGTCTGCAGCATGTTGAGGAACCAACCATAATACCTCAAATATTCCTGGCAATGAAAATCGGGCCTCCCAAGCAGGCTACCAGACCGGTAGGCTCAAAGGCTCCTGGTAAATTGCCGTGGCGTGACCCAGGGAACCTCGCCAGATGCTCGATGCCCTCTCAGAATGTCTCGATAAGACCACCGAGCTGTTACCCGTTGTCCACTTGTCCACCTAAAACGGGAAACATGCCTTCCACTTTTCCGGATGTCCCACCTCCAGAACTGCCAGCCCTTGTAGAAGTGCTCGGGGTCTGCCAACAGCACGCCTTGCCCAAAGCAGCTCCCAAGCATCCCCTTCAATGGAGGGTCTAATGATGCTCAACCCCAAGAATCCACCAGAATACGAGGGCTCCGGACTTAGAAATGCAGATTGATTTTTGCCAGAAGGCTTCGTTGCTTTCCGAGTAAGCAGCAACCAAAAAGCAAGTCAGCAGCTCCAGTGCAACGCTGGTTGTGCTTGGGAGCATCCTTCAATTAAACTAAGCTCAACGCAGCTCCCGAGAGCCTCCCGTAAAAAAGACACACCCAAATATGGCCAACACTTGGGCCATCGGCCAAGCCTTCGGGCAAAAACTCGCGTTGGGCTCACCGAGCCTGCATGCGAGGGTCACCCGGAAAAGCTTAGCCGACAACACACAATTACTCTGAATGCGATGCAAGAGGTTGCAAACAGGTGTCCACGCAAAGCGATCTAGACAACAAGTCTCCTTTACCAAGGGCTCAAGGACCCTTGGGGCTTTCGCCCGCTTTTTGTTAAGGGCCTTTTTGTTGGTGGGTTTCAAAGCAAAACCCAAACGGAACACCACACATTGAACACACACAACACTGGTGGCGGCATGTGGGAGTGTGCAAATTTGGGGCCCACTTTTGATATGCGACCAAGTTGGCTTCAGGTGCCCAAGTGGTGGAGAACTAAATAGGCTTGTAGCTTGCACAAAATCTCTCTGCGGGATAGCGCAGGTTTGCCCTGACAAAGTAAGAGCTGTTGTTTTCATACCCCCTTCTGTGGTAAGAGTTCAATACCTGTAGAGAAACACACACGCACACACAACACTGGTTGCGATATGTGGGAGTGTGCAAATTTGGGGCCCAGTTTTTAATAATTTGCACACTCCCACATATCGCAACCAGTGTTGTGTGTGTGTGTGTTTCTCTACAGGTATTGAACTCTTACCACAGAAGGGGGTATGAAAACAACAGCTCTTACTTTGTCAGGGCAAACCTGCGCTATCCCGCAGAGAGATTTTGTGCAAGCTACAAGCCTATTTACTTCTCCACCACTTGGGCACCCTAAAACTAGAGACAATCCTCCAACCAATTAACAAGGGACCTGGCGTTTTGGGAGGGTCCTGACTTCCTTTTTGAAGGGATCAGGTTTCTCACGCCAGGTTCCGTGTAAAAAAGATTGAGGGTAAGGTACCTGTCTGGCAGGCACCGTGCCTCTTAGACTCCCTCAGGGCGTGGCTTATCTTTGCCTTGCTGCCGACCTTTGCAGCTGCAAACTTGGCCTCAGGGATGCGAGTCTCGGAGCCCATGAGTTCTAGTCGAGGCGAATACTTTTGAGAAAAGGAGACCTCAGTTGTTCAGTGACCCTGGAAAAAAAGGGAACCCTTTTTGGGGAAAACCATTTTTAGTGGGGCAGCCACAAAGAAAAAGGGAAAAAGGGTGCCACTGAACAACTGAGGGACTGTATACCTCAGTTGCCCAACTAAAGGGCAAAAGGTCGGTGTTGGGCAACTTATGTTTTTGTGGGGTACACTGACATTTGCTACTCTCTGATTGACGGATTGACGAAATCCGTCCGAGGGGAACCCCCTTTTGGAGAAAGGACAGGACTTTTTGGTCTTCCGTGTTTTGCGCACCCTTCGATTTCGGGGTCAGTTAAGCATTTAGACACCACATGTTGGCTTCTGAGGACAGGTTTGTACCAACCACCTGTTTACCATAATGAAGCCAGTGTTGAAGAGCTACGCACACGCACAGACGCGCACACACACACACACACAAAGTGGCGCGACTGAAAATGATCAACGGTCCAAGCCTCTTGTATGGGCAAGGTCAAAATTACTCTCGCGCGAGGAAAGGCCTGACTAATTATTTTCACATATCACGAAAGCGTCTCGCTGCAAAATGCCCGATGATCTGCGACACGTCAGGCTTGAAGCCGGTACGGGAAGCCAAGATATATGAAGTTGCCGAGCATGCAGCGGTGGACATACCACCTAGTCGTTTTGGATCATCAGGGATGGATGGACATCAACCTCTTCAGTTATAAAGGACAAGAGGGAAACATGACTGTCCTTCATAAGCCCTCCATCTAGCTGGTTCTGCACCATTCTTGTTGTACTTCACCGACCCATCTGAAGCAATCCCCAAGTAGGGAACCTCGCCCGTTTTGCAACCCTGCATCGGACTCGTGTTCTCGCGGCACTCGCGTTGGGAGCCGGGCATCGTGCAGAAGCTTCCTGTCGACCGCCGACAGCCGACACGACAGGCGACAGCCGAAGTGCGGTCGATGGTTTGACCTTTCCTTTTTTCTCCAATGAGTGTCTCAAAATAGAGGCAGACCCCCGCTGTTTTCCTTTGTGTTGTCTTTGTAAAACGACAAAATTGCGCAACCTCAAAAAAAGACAGCTCCAACTGGGAAAGCACGGCTTCCCGCTTTCCGGCTATTTCGCCAACACACATCGTAGCCAAGGAATAGTTGGGCAGGGGCAACCAAAAAATACCAACTAGATGTCATAAGGAAAAGGCGGTTCGGCACACTTCCACCCAAAAAGGAAACTTGTCCTGTCATAAGCCGAATGGCGAAGAACAAATTTGCTAAAGTAAAACACAGAATGGTTTCACTCGCTGCTCGGGAGAACCTAGAATCGAGCTTTGCAAAGTCAAAAAGACCCACGGGGGCATCATCTCAATGCCTTAGCGATACCAACGTCAACCATGCGGGCAAACAATTCACGAATGGCAACTCGCAAGCGGCTGGGTCTGGGAAGCCAAAAGGAAGCCACCCTCTTGGGCATTCAAATTGGGTGCGGATTTGAGGTCAATAGCACTGACAAGCTGGAAGATGACAGCAAGGATTAGCTGAAAGGATCTTGGCACCCAACTAATGAGCTGGTTTGCGGCGTCTTGTGATACAAATGGTGGCAGTCTGCCATGGCTGGCAAGCTAAGTGCCGACATCTGAGGCTAGCACTCTTGCAGGAAACCTCTGCGCGTCTGTGCCACCTCAGCCATGCTTAAGATGCTCTAAGAATTGTCCAGTTCTCTCATGGGTCCAAACCACAAACATCGAATTCTGGAATTCCGAGCTTGACCATGCTGCATGTGCGCCAATGCCTTTCAGCACCTGACCTGGTGTGTAGGGGGCTCGTGAAAATGCATTCCTCCAGATGGTGGATATGGCCTCCAGTTCCCCGGTGGTCAAACCTCCATTAAAGCAAAGGGGGTTCATATAACCACCATTGTTTACCTAAGGATTGTCATAATCAAACTTGGGCCCTTGCCATTCTTTCCGTGGGGGCTGAACCCTAAGGAGTTCGGTAGGAAAGAAAAGCAACAGTGAACAACTTGGCTACGGAACCCATGGTGGGAGGGTATTATCAGAAGGCGCTGGCCCCGGCCGTCTCCAGCCGTCTCCAAATGGCTCAACTCAAATGACTCGGGCTGCAGCAAAGGGATGCACGTAGAAGTTGTGCAGAAACCTGCTCCAAGGAGGATGTGAGCGCTCAAAACGACTTGACTTTGGTTTGTGCGAAAATAGTCAAGGTGTTCATAGCCCTCACTACCCTACAATATAACTTGTAACCCAACAAGTAGAAGGTCTCAGTCAATTGTCAATGGGCAAACAGGGGTATATAGTTTGGCTCGGTGTTGACCGTCCGCTAGACGCTCATTTTCAGCGATCCCCATGAGTCGTTGCGTCCGAGTGAGTTGGTCTCTGGCTCGAGAGACATCATGGAATGACCAAATAGGGGATCTCCAATCGTCCAATTTGTGTGTGTGTGTGTGTCCTTTTCTATTCTTCGGCTTTCCTCAACCGCCCAAAAAGGGGTACCATGGGTACTCAAAACAAACACGCCCATTTGCTTCCTTGCTCTACGGGCGCGGATGGCATTGATAGGCCTGGCTTCCCTAGCCCTTCGCTTCTCAAGTTGCTTCACAGGCGCTTCGGAATTGAAGATGGCTAAGGGTCAACAAAAGGTACCCCGCTGATACATGGAAGGACTAACACCTGCGGTCCCATTTTGACCCATACCCAAACGGCGGGCATGGCTTTTGTTGCCAACAAACCAAGAACTGGAGAACATGGCGTGGCGGCGCTCCTTAAACGTCAACGGTATCAAACTTCCATCAAACCGTGGCAGGCTCAACCGACACTTGTGGCGGGATTGACTTTCGGAGCTCACAAGAGGCGACCTTAGCCACATGAAGGGCACCTCAAGCACACATCACGGGTAAAGGTTGGAAGATACAGTTTGCCAGCACAAAAAGGGCAAGCAAAACCACATGTATCTATTGCGTGATGCACGCCAATCATGTGATACTGCTGGCAAAACACTTTACATGTCAGTGTCACACGTCCAAACCTTAGGGTCAAGAGCTGAGTCGACACTCCTTGATCGAACAGCAAGCGACCTGTGTGGACTAGGGAGACAAACCGTCCAAGTGGGGGAGATGTTGTTGGTAGAGCCTGAGAAGCGCGTCAAACGCTGCTTAGCGGCAAAATGCAGAGGTCACTGCCGTTGCATGCCAATCCAGCCTCCTGGATTTGTTGAGGCTGAGCTGGGCGCAATCCGCCACAACCAGCACCTCGCTCCCCCTCCAGCCATGAGAAAAACGCTAACATCCGTTTTGGGCCTTCAAAAGACTCATTGGATGAAGCGTGAAACAACACGATGCTCCCACTTGACAGTTGAGTTGGATAGTGTTCCCCCCCTATCGACTTGGTCCCCCTATCGACTTGGTGAGCTCTGTCGGCTCATGGGTGCCTGCGTCGCGGGTACCGAGCCAACAACATGGCCACTCCGACTCCCCCCCACCAAAAGAATTAAACAACCACCATAACAACTAAGAATAAGAAACGAACAACCAATAAGGTCGCGAGTGTGGGCATGCTAGCGGAGAGCGCTGACACAATCTAGCATACACTTCATGATTGTAAGTGTCATGTGTGTGCGTGTGTGCGAGTGTGTGCTATGTAAGTGCCTGCGTGCGTCTGTGTGTGCCTTCTTGTGTGTGTGTGTGTGTGCGTGCGTGCGTGCGTGCGTGCCTGTGTGTCTGTATGTGTGCGGGTGTGTGTATCTGTGTGTCTGGTTGGAGATGTTGCTTGCCCCCGGAGTGTCGCACCTTGTTCATATTATCTTCCACTGATCTTCTGTTCAAACATCCCTGCGACGGGCCCTCTTGCAAGGGAGTGCGGCTGGCTCCGCCTTTTCCTTTGCCGACCTGGCAATTTGCCAATCTGCTACTGGATGAAGGCGCGACTTGGCCGCAAAGAGAGTCGCTTCTCTCTGGGCGTTGGGCTTCGCTCCCTACGTGTTTTGTCAGGAGTGGGTGCTGGACTACGTCGTATTCATTATTTACGTAGTGGCTCATTTGGGAATTCGGCCTCCTTCCCAGAAAGGGTACATTGGGTAGTCCCCCATGTCAACCATAAACTTTGTTGACTCTCGCTCATGTCACATCGAGACTATGGGCACTTCTCATGAAAATGTATCAGAACTGTGCCAAACATGTCTTAAAATGTAAGGCAGGCTCAAGCTCAGGTAGCACTTCGAGGGCCCATCCATTCAAGAACTTGGGTGTGAAAAAAGGTCCCGCTTTGGCTCTCACCATTTTGTTCAATGGCTGAATAAAAACCCTTTTAGACGGGTGTGTCTTTTTTGCGGCTGCCCGGTTTTTGCTGGCACCCACATATTTTTGGGGGGGGTTCGATTCCGAAAAAAAAGAGGCACCCATGTGCTGAGCCAGGCACATAGTGTTCTTGGCCAGAACCTCAGATCAGCATGCAGTGAGGCTCCTGCGGACCATCATGCTCGAAACTCCCCGGTCCATGACCATCCCTACAAGTAAAAGGGTGTTTTGACCAAATTACCAAGGCAGGTGTCTGTGCATGCACTCGAGGTAGAATCAATCGCCATGGCTATCATACACATTGCCCCAGTTCGGCTCCGGCATCGGCATTGGGGTCTCCGGCGAAGCACTTCAGACTGGATGTGCGCATCCTGGCCAAGCCGCTCCAGACTCCATTCTACCCCACTCAAGTTCCTGATGGGAACACCAAATTCATAGAGCGAACCAAGGCCTCCCATCGTTGCAGCGGGATCCTTCCCTCTTGCGCGCTTGAAGCAATCGGCTAAGGTGGCGCATGCTAGGGCTCAGCGGGAAGAACTTGCCACATTGTAACATATGAGCCAGGATAATAGTACCACAGTAAGTTTAATTGGGTAGGCCCCCGTAGGCTTTTATGAAAGAGCAGAGGAAATTGGGAAGACCCCAACGTCCACTCCAATTCAACAACAGACTACAAGCAATACTGTCCGCTGCTAGTATGTAGTCCATCGGAACATTACTCTGCCCCAACACTCACTTTTACGCAGCGACCAAATTATGATATGGGTGTTTCTCAATATGTGCAAGATCTTGGCTTCTGCTTGTGTTCCTTCAAACCACCCCAAACAAGGCGGACAAAAAGGCTCTGTAAGAAGAAAGTTACAATGGCCTTGGCGAAGCCTGCAAACAAAGGGAATGCAACCTTGGCACCCATGTTTCTCAGTCTGTCCAAACAAGCTGGGCCCGGCCATTTTGTTGAATGGAAAGAATGGCAAGCATCGGGTCGTTTGTCACATTGTCAGCGTGAGAACATCAGAGCTTTTGTCAAGTTTACCGACGGGGTCCAGCTAAGGCTGTCTCAACATTACGGATACCTTGTTTGTCAATAAGAATAACCGAAAACGATGGCCGTGGGGTCAAACATAGCTACCCAACATGGGGGTTCCTGGTAAATGGAAACATGGACTAAAACCTGCGATGCATATCCTGGTGAACAATTTGACCCATGCCCATTTGTGAGCGCCCTTCTGGGTCACCTCGGAGTGCTCTGAAAAACGAGAACGCTAGGGGTTGATTCCCCATTCATTTTAAACCATCGTTCTTTTCAAAACCCGGTGTTTCCTGTGAGGTTCTGATGGTTTTCTGCAAAAAAGGATCCTGGGGAAGTGTCCCCTAGAACCCTAGGCATTGGACCCTTGGACCCTCCATTGAGGGGGAGAAGGGACCTCCATGGGAAGGTTCTAGTCCTCAAAGAGAGCCAAAGGTCCTTCCGGACAATTAGAAGAAATAAACCAAAAGCGCAAATGCAGGTGTCTTCACACACCTTGGCGCAAACCCTTCATCTCGAGTCCTAGTAGATCCCTACAATCAGCCACTTGAGTCGAAAGGGCGGCAATATCAGGGTCAGCCTCTTTGCCGATCTGACAAATGGTGTGTCTCGTTTTGAGGCTTGCTGGTGTTTGAAAGGACATCAGGAGACCGCCCATATGTCCAAGGCGAACCACTCTTGAGACCTGCCTTCCAAGCCACCCGTTGCATCACCAATTTGGTCGATCTGAATACATGAAACGAATCAACGCGCTTTGCAGTACTGGACCGGGTTCAAAGTTGGGCCAAATTCTACCCTTGGCCGGAACTTCCACTTTCCATCAGCTTTCTTCAGCCCTTGCTTGGCCTTTCTCCATGGGAAGGTTTTGGACCTCACAAAGGTCCAACCGCCAATTTTTGAGGGCCCAGGCGGCCCAGGATGCTTGTTGTGTAGGGTCTGTTTTTGGCTGAAGTCTCATGACTTCCAGGAAGCTGTCGCTGGGCTTCAGCTGGACATGCCGGACAGGCATCTCGCGCTTCGACCCTCGACATGCCGGACAGGCATCTGGCGGCAGCCAGGGCTCGCTGTGCGCCAGGGTCTCCATGAGCCTCACCACAAAGGGCTGGTCAAAACCTGTAAAGACCCGAACGCCCCCATGAAAGGAATGGCCCAATGGGGACCCAATGTGGACGACAATCCTTATGCAAAACAATGGTTTGGTTCTATCTGAACCCAACCATCGGTTTGATGGTGGTTTGAACCCCAAGATGTAGACACATTCGCCTAGTTTTTGAGGTCCAACACCTTCCAGTGGAGGTCCTGAAACCCCCTCAGTGGAGGTTTCACTGATGGATTGCGTCTTCTTTGGATGTACGTCTTTTTGTTTGGCAGCGCTGTAAAGGGGAAGCGAAGGGAAAGTACCCACACGGAGGGTTCCCATAGTTTGGGACAAGGCTCAGTCCTGTGTTCCCAGAAAGTGTGGAAGTTCGGAGACTGTGTTCAGGCAACCAAGTCTCGAAATGGGAGGGTTCCATTTGGTTTCCGCTGCCAGTGGTATGGGCATAAATTTCAATCGACCCCTTGATGCTCATCATTCAGGTCTATCCTCCAAACACTTTTGAGGTGGTGCCCTATCAAAAACCACAGCCTTGTGGCATAAAAAGTGCAACTTGATGCTGCAGCTCGTCAAATGTGCCCATGCCGGGCTTCGGGTTTGGGTAGATTGCCATGTTGAAATGGCGCCCTCAGGCTTCCAACTGCAAGCATCTGATTCCAGCTGCGTGTACAATTCACATCCTACACACCTCAACCATATGGGCTCCGCACTGGATTTTGCTTCCAAGTGCGTTGCAACCCCCCCGAGCCATGTTTTGGGCCACGTCTCCGGACGCAACGTCCCGCCTCTGGCTGAGGAATTTTTGCTTGCCGGGCCTGGCGCTCCCGGGCACCTGGCAAAAAGGGCGAGCGTGTTGCTTCCTGGACAATTGAGTTCAACAAAAAGAGAAATCTGCAAACTTTGCTATCCCCTCCCACCAACCATGGAAGTGCAAAAAGACCCTTTCATTTTTGAACTTGGGGGTCCTTCAAAAGGGACAACCCCAAATATGTCCTTTCGAATATCTGCCAATTTTACTATCATTCCAAAAGCTGAGTTAAGACTTGAATCCCCAGATAGAGGATCGTTATCATGGTGAGCCCCAGGTGAGCTCGCTATAAAATAGACGACTCCATCCCTTGTGGATTCCTTCAAGGGGACCCCTGGGATTCCACATTCCCTACCAAGCACCAGCAAGAAAAACGGGTGCAATTCGAGAAATGCCCCTTGGGCAGTTGGTGACACTCCAACGTGAGTTCAGTGCCCCTGCGCATGGTTCCTCGAGGCTCCTTTTGTACCCAACAAAATGACTGTGAGGGAAATTCCAGGATCCCATTCTCCCGTTGCCACCGGCAAAAAAAAAGTTCAGCATAGCTTGTGTATCGTTTTTTTTGTGCGCGTAATGGGAACTGCACCTGCTTTCCGGCGCAACGAAAAGAGACTTCACGCGGAAGGAGCCTGCACGTGGAGCTCTTGAGCCTTGGAAACGAGGCCAAGGAAAATGCAACCCTCTGTCGCGGTGCCTGAAGGGAAACCATACTTGTATCAACTTGAAATAGTGCTTGCAGAAGAGCATACAGTTTGTAAAGAGGGACTACTGCTGAAAATATCTGTACATGTAGAGAGGAAATGGGCTAATTACTGCTGCAAATGTCACTTCTTCACAGGCTACACTGCAAAGCACCATGTGGCCGGCAGAATAATTGGCAATCACACGCTGAAAGTCTGTGCTGCAGAAAACTCTCCATCCCGACCATTCCCTACAGTAGTTTGGCAACACGTTCGTATCTATTTTGATGGTCCTTACCAATTCTCACAGAGGATGCAACTGCATGGTCTCCTGCAGTCTGTGTAAGTAGCAGGCATAAGGGCCGATTACTAAGCGGACATGTCTCCAATCTGTAGCATTCTCTTCTCCAATCAGGGCATGCTTGACACAAGTCAAGCCATGAGCTTGCGGGATGCGACGACCAGCTTTCATGGCCATCGGAGAGGAAACAATTTGCAAGCCAGCACGTAGGCAGTAAAGCAACACGAGAATTCGCTGAGAGACAGTTGCGATGAGCAATGTGTTTGCCAAGACATGGTTCTTTCCACTAGCAGTTTCAGATCCAGGTGGATCTGTCAGACTGTTGAATCAAAGGAACAAGCAAACATGCCAACCTGTCTCTCAAACATGACCCTGGGTGAGGACAAAGCAGGACCATTTGCCTTCAAAATCAATATCCAGGCAAGGAGCACCCGAGCAAAGCCGAACTGTCACCCACAAGCCACTCCCTCCAGCTCTTCCAATCAGGCCATCTGGCTCCCATTTGCATGCTTCACTGGCTTGCCAGTGTTTCCCTTTGGCAACCAAAACGGGGACGCTTTGTTCTGCACGGAACACCCATTCGAACAGAATGCCATCGCCAGCGCAGAAACCAATCGACCAAGCGACCGTTGTGCTGGGCTCCAGACAAAGTCCCGGGCATCGACAATCTGAAATACGCCTGCAGCACCACGGCGTGTCTCCAATTGGGATCTGGGCGTCCACTGTTTTCGCTTTCAGACAGCCCCGCAAAGGGTAGCCTCAACTAATAAATGGGGGTTGATCAAAAGGTCCTTTTCCTGGGATGACCACCAGGGAAATCCCAACAAAAGATGAAACTTCCTACTAACTGATGCTCATGGTCCTTTTAGGGGCGGGAATATTGATCAACCTCCAAATACGTACGCAATCCAAAAGCCTCCGAGGCGCGCGTGGCCGAGTGACGTCCCAGCCCCAAGCTGGGGGCTGCGGTGTGGTGTTTGGTTGAAACCAAAGCACGAAGAAGTATTTACTTCTCAAACATGCATGGTACTGTGGGTGGTCGAAATTCTGCACCGTTCAGAAGCCCGGAATGATGATTCTTCCGTAAATACCAATAAACAATGGTTTCCCATGGTTTCAAAGTGGTGCAGGATTCTGTCCATCCACAGTATCATGCGAAATATGCAAGAGCAAGCTGAAAGACAAGCAAAGCAGCTGTGCTGCCCGAAGTCGGGGGCCACCATCTCCACTCAACTTGCTATCAAGTAAAGCCCCTTCTTGACTGAGATCTCTGCTAAACAACAGCCTGGATGATGCCATGTACCTTGCTTTTAGTAATATGTATGTACATGTCAGCGCTCTTTGAACGTGGACTCACTTGTTCGGAAGTGAAACATGCCCCCCCCCGCCCCCCCAGATAGGAGCAAGTACTTGCAGGCTAAAATCGGTCTTTTGATATGGGTGTGGGTCAATATTCTGGTGTGGAACGTTCCGCGGTGACGCGGACGTCTGGAACGAGTCAGTTACGCAAGGTCGCTTGTTCCGGACCTCTGGGAGGACATGCGTGGAGTCCTCAAGCACAGGTTCATTTTGTGTAAGATGGATAGATGGATGGATGAATGGATGGATGGGTAGATGGATGGATGAAACGACTACGGGCGCGCCGCCATCGTTGCCACCCTCGCGTCATTGGGACACCGATGCGCTGTAGTCACGCCCGCCACGCGCGCCAGCCGATGCACAAGGCTGGGAGGCGTAAGCCGATGTCCACCGATGCGCAAGCCGATGCAGGGTATCCTTCAAAGACTTCTTTGTCTCCAAAGCCCTGGCACATGTCGTCCTTAAAGGCTTCTTGGGTGGCGGGCCACGTGAGAAGCGCAGCTACTTACATAGCGCATGTGTGCGCATGTGGACTTGGTGGCAAATTGCTCCGCTGCGTCTGGAACACGTCTGGAACGGGTCTGGAACGGGGTCTGGAACGGTTACGCGAGCGGCTTGCACTTTGGAATGCTAGCAAGCCGCATGCAAACATGGTCGTTTCAACCGAGAACGGTATCGAACCGTTACCGTATCGTATCGAAAGCGGCGGAATTGTATCGCACCGAACCGAACCAAAGTTCCGGAACACCGATACTCCTTTCTTCATTTCTTTCACCTTCTTTCTTGCTCCTTTGCTCCTTCTTTCTGGCTCCACGCCATTTCAGCCTTGGCCATTGCACTTGCACACCCGACAAAGAACGACCATCTGAATCAATACTCTAGAAATAAATATACATAAACAAGGTCTGGAACGGAAGGTCTGGAACATGTTTCTAGGCAAGGTCTGGAACGGAGGTCTGGAACGGAGGTCTGGATCGCATGTGGGTTCCGGACCCTGTTCCGGACCTTACAAATTGACTCGCAGCCATATGACCACTGCGCATATACAAGACACGACTCCGCACTTTGTCTTCAAAAAGCAAAGTCGGTCCCTTGTGGTCAGTACAGGAGTCCAAGTCTTCTCCTTCCAAGTCCAGGATGCACGCGCATGGAAGGTGCGTCAATGCAAAAGCAATTCAGAGCTGCCAGGTGTGTTGTTGGCTGCCCGGTGTTTCTCAGATGCTTGCAACAGGGCAACCTGACCTTTCAAATGCGACATTGCTTCGCCTAATGAAACAAAAGGACACCTAAGGATAAATATGATAAGGTTCCAGTGGTTTTCAGTTTGGCCCTCGTCCAAATGGGCTCCGCCCTGTCCCACCACAACACCGTCATAGTAAAATGTATCCACTTGAATCATTCAAGGAACTTGGCGATTTGCGTTTCAGTTTTGCCAGGCATATACTGAAGTTGAACCGTGCTAGTCGAAAGTCAAAACCCGGGTCCAGTAGAATAGATGGGTCCGGGAATAGACATGAAGCACGCATGCACCCGGAGCACGTATTCAATAGGGGGAATAAACTGCGTGCGACTGTCTTGATGCCACTGTGTAAGGTTTGCACCGACCAAATTCGCTCCTCCAATTGCATCAAACTCTCTGTGCATCTCTGATGACTTTTTAGGCAACGGCAAAGCACTACCTGGCAGCAACTGTGACCCTATCTACAGTGAGTGAACAATGCCCTACTCTACTCTGCCTGCTTCCAACTCAAAACAAGTGCAAAACAGCCACCAACCAACCAACCAATCAACCAAGCAAGCAAGCAACCAGCCAACCAACCAACCAACCAGCCAGCCAGCAAGCAAGCCACCAAGCAACCAAGAAACCAAGCAACAAGAACGCAAGAACGCAAGAAAGCGAGCAAGCGAGCCAGCGAGCAATCAAGCAAGCAAGCAAGCGAACAAACCAACCAAACAAGCAACAAACAAACACACAAACAAAACAAACAAACAAAAAACACAAACAACAGAAACAACACAAACAAACAAACAAACAAACAAACAAACAAACAAACACACACAAAACACAAACAAAAACACAAACAAACACGCAAGCAAGCAAGCAAGCAAGCAAGCAAGCAAGCAAGCAAGCAAGCAAGCAAGCAATCAAACAAGCAAGCAAGCAAGCAAGCACGCAAGCAAGCAAGCAAGCAATCAAACACACAAACACACACACACACAAAACACACACACAAAGCACACACAAACAAAAACACACACACACAAACACACACAAACAAACAAACAAACACAAACACACACACACACACACAAACAAACAAAGAAACAAAACACAACAAAACAAACAAAACAAACACTCAAAACACAAAGACTCAAAACAAACCAACAAACAAACAAACAAAACACAAACAAACAAACACTCAACACACAAACACTCAAAACAAACAAACAAACAAACAAACAAAACACACACAAAACAAAACAAACAAAACTAACACACAAAACACAAACAACCACACAAACAAACAAACAAACAAACAAACAAATAGACAAACAAACAAACAAACGAACAAACAAGCAAACAAGCAAACACACACACACAAACACACGACACAAACAAACGACACAAACAAGCGTCGCAAACACACGACACGCAAACGACACAAACAAACAAACAATCAAGCAAGCAAACAAACAAACCAAAAGAACAATATAAAAAGGCAAACACACGAAAACACACGCAAACACGCAGACACCACGGCACAGCCACGCAACGTATTGGGCACCACGTCCCCAACACCGGACGAGCTCATTACATTCGGACCGGAATCGGCCTTTCACTGGCTCCTTGAGGAGGCCGCAGACCTCGCCGCGTCGGTCGAACCGATTCCATCCCCCAACTGCCTTTTCCATCCTTTTCCCATATCCAAAATCCCAAGTACTGTCCCAAAAGCAGTTGAGGTCCGGGAACTTTTTGGAGACCTGGAGTGGAGTGGGACAGAATAGGGGGCCCAAGGAGAAAGGGTTTTGAGGACCCTCCTTTGGTTTTGGTCCAAGGGACAGGCTGCAAAGGTGTTCCAAAGGTTCTACTTTGGGGATCATGTCCGTTTTCTGATTCCAGTCTAAAAGTCGACAACTTTTGGTCACTAAGCCGACCAAAAAACTGAAAAGCTAAGGAACTGGTGGCTGGAAGCCACCGAGCACATATATCTTGCAAGAGTATGGTTTTCGGCCGAATGCTGCACTTTGGCCAAGGCCTGCCTGCGCGTCTCCCCGGGCAACCCGAATACTATCGAACTCATTGGGATTCTGACAGCGGAAAGCCCACCCGCGAGCCACATCGAGGCACTTTGCACCAGCGGCAAGTCTTTGGCCGGGTGGGAACTCTAACCGCAGCTGGAGGCAAGGCCCAACATCACCCCACGCCTATCTTGCATGTTAAGAAGTACTCGGTGTAGTCCCTGCTTGCTGCACAGCGCATTTACAATCGCCGGTTGCGCAGCGCACCAGGACCCAAATGATTTGCGGAACGACACTGCGCACGAACACATGCAGAAAACCTCTCAAACGCTCAGCCATCTCCTATGGCGCGCGATCCATGCCGGCATATGAAAGGAAATCGCATCTAGGAGCATCCAGTATTGGCCAAGTAGCCGTCCCTAGAAACAACGTTCATTATCCAGCTGAATGGAAGGTCCTTCGCAGCCGCTTCCAGCATCTTCGGCCGCGCCAGAGTGGAGGAACGTCTGCGCAGCCTCTCACTTCCTTCATGGGATTGCCCCTGTCCCCCTGAAGAAGAGGAAAGGCCGGCGAGCAAACCATGGGGAAAATGGGGTCAATGCGCGGAGGGTCTGGCAACAGCCGAGCCGGCGGGCTCCGAATGACATGATGCACCTGGCATGCTAAATCGCCTGAGTGTGCTCCTGACGCGATGGAAGGCAAAACCAAAGGAGTACACAAACAAGCCACTCAGCAAACCACTGCGTCAGGCAATCCGTATACTTCTGATTGCGCATCCCATTGTATTTGCTCGGATAAACCAAGGTCATGCCAAGACAGTTGCTGTGCGTGAATGCCATCTTTTGTATAAACAGGTTCAATCACATTGAATGGCCAAATGGTGCAACATGTCAGGCCTTCGGAATTTCAATGACAAAATCTACGTTATCTGAAAAATGTTTCAGCGAACAGCTCCGCGAAGTTCCGCGAACAGTTGCGCGAACCAACTCGCAGTCATTTCCACAAGGGAAGGGTTCTGCGAACCCCTCGGCCGGAGACTTGTTCGAGTCGGCATCCATCCCGGCATGCCGCAAACTCAGCCAAATCCTAAGAAGGGGGTTCCAGGGTTCTCGGGTCTCCCATTTTTCTTTAACTCCTTTTCCCCCCCAAAAGGCTGCGGACTTTCTAACCAGGGCTGTGGCAGCCTCAGAGAAGGCGCCGCAAGGGCGTGTAGCATTTACCAAAGTCACGATGCATCACATAGGCAAAGGCGTCCATCCGAAAGGGCCGTGGAGCTGACACGAGGCAAAGGGGGCACATGGCGAGGCCTCTCTGGTCGCAAGGTCGCTAACATGTGCGGCTTGCGGATTGCGGATGCTTTGCACGGACTTTGGACGCTCCAATATACGGTTTTGACCAAAAGCTTGCAGCACGGATCACGGATTGAGAAGATTGCCGACCACAACAAGGATTAATCGGATTATGGATTGCGATTAGGCCCCCAGGAGTTCGAACAGGTTGGGTTGGACTCAACCAGCTTGGCCGCACAATCCGTCTGCTCATGATTCTGTTTTGAACAAGCTAGCCAACAGCTCTGCACTTTGCTGAAGTCAGAACACTCCCGCAGTGGGAACTTCACAAAACTTCCGCGGCCTAGGTTGCTGACGGAGTCCTTGCGAAGCACTGCCTGGGCAGCACCTCTGTCAAGTGAAGCTTGGGCTCAGGAAGCTCCCCCAATGCACAACTACAAATTGCCTTGGCTCGCAAGCCCCAGAAGCAAAGCTTGAAACTCGCGCAGCTGCAACTTCACAACGCCGGAGCCAGGTCAGCTGGCTTCACCACTTCAGCGCCGTCCAAGAAGCACCTGCGCGTAAGAGAAACAAACAAACGCAACGGACTGGCGTGAAAGAAGCTTACGGGTGCAGCCTCGTGCAAGCTACCTTGCGCATGACTATGATGCGCAGCCAGCCAACGCCAATGCAACAGCTTCGCAAAACACTTGCTGACGACAAACGCGTTGCAACGCACTGCCAATCGAGCAGCAACTGCGCCCTGCCAATTCAGGCCGCAGGTCAGGTGTCTGCTGAGTTGCGTGCAAGTGCAAGCCGCTTACGAAATACCCGGCGGCGCAGTAAGCTCTTGAAGCACATTGTTCCTTGCTCATGTCAAGGCAACATGAAACTCATCGTGATGCCATCTAAGGCTACTCCTAACAGTCATTACAAACCTGATTCCAAGCAGCTTACTTCAGGAAAACAAGCCCTGAACGAACATGCTAGGATTCTGAGTCGCGCGAGTGCTGGGATGAGTTTCAGCCTTGACGGCTGCGTGCCTGGCAGGCTCCACAAAGCTCAGTTTCCCACTGGCGGGGTCAGTTGGCTTCAACACAACTGGCAATGACTGTGTTCAGGCCGCAGGTCAGCTTTCTGCTGAATTTTACCCAATCTCAAACCTCTTAAGAACTGCCAGGATGCGCAGTGAGGCGAGGACCCTCGCCAGCATTCCCATGGAAAAGCGTGCTACGTCTGAAACACGCCAACTTAACTTGCAAAAGGCAACCTTGCCTCTGTACTGGAACAAGTAGGCTACCTCAAGCCCAATGCACACAAAATTCACCAACAACTGCAAGTGTCAGGAGGCCCTTCAATTGCAAAGCTGCCTCCATGTGGATCTTCTGGGTGTTTCTGGCCGCGCGGCTGCCTGTGTAGCATAAGGCTGCTGGTCTTAAGTGGTACGATGCGCGACGCATCCAAACAAGGCGCCGTGGCTTGTGCGACTAAGCCCAACGGTATTAAGCGGCACGGTGCAACTAAGAGAGTAAGGAAAAAGGGCATGCCCGCAGATCTTCCTATGTGTGCCGCATCTTGCGCCCCATATCTTGCGCCACCCATTCCTGAGTTTATTGCAAGTGGCTGAACGTGCCTTTTCCCACAACCACAATGATTGATTGGTATTCGGCCCCAGCGTTTCAGGCAAAAGGAAGTGAAGGGGGTTTGCGCTATTCCTTGCAGCCAACGCAAACCTCATTCCCTGCAACCCATCAAGGCGGAAAGCCCTGGAATGGCAGGCTGGGATGAGATGCGCCAATGCGACAAGTGTCTGCCTTCTCTGCTTCTGGCCGGAAGGGTCCACGAAGCTTCCAACTCGCGCAGCTGGAACTTGACGCAGCACGGCACCAGGTCGGTTGGCTTCAACTGTCATCAAGGCCGTGGCGCGAAGCACATGCCAGGCCGAAGAACGTACTATAGAATCAAATCCCAACGCATGCCAGCTGTCGGCACTGCAAGGCAATGCCACCTACTCTAAAGATGTAAGCGCATGCGCAAACAGCACTTTGGCAAGCAGTACTGAATCTTGTCATGAAGTTTTGCGCACAGCCGAGCTGGCTGGGTACAACTCGGAACTTTGCTCAAGTCAGGCAGCATGATGTTCCTTGCTCAGTGCAGTTTCTAGCAGCCAACACATGGCGCATTCCAAGCAGGCTTTGATGCGCAAGCGCGGAGATGAGTCTTCGCAAAGGCACAAGCAGCTCGGTTGGCTGCAACACCACTTGCTGACGACAAACGCATGGCAACGCACTGCCAATCAAGCAGCAACTGCGCCCTGCCAATTCAGGCCGCAGGTCAGGTGTCTGCTGAGTTGCGTGCAAGTGCAGCCGCTTACGAAATACCCGGCGGCGCAGTAAGCTCTTGAAGCACATTGTTCCTTGCTCATGTCAAGGCAACATGAAACTGATTGTGATGCCATCTAAGGCTACTCCTGGCAGTCATTACAAACCTGATTCCAAGCAGCTTACTTCAGGAAAAAACAGCCCTGAACGAACATGCTAGGATTCTGAGTTGCGCGAGTGCTGGGATGAGTTTCAGCCTTGACGGCTGCGTGCCTGCAGGCTCCGCAAAGCTCAGTTTCCCACTGGCGGGGTCAGTTGGCTTCAACAGAACTGGCAATGACTGTGGCCGCAGGTCAGCTTTCTGCTGAATTTTACCCAAACTCAATCCTCTTAAGAACTGCCAGGATGCGCAGTGAGGCGAGGACCCTCGCCAGCATTCCCATGGAAAAGCGTGCTACGTCTGAAACACGCCAACTTAACTTGCAAAAGGCAACCTTGCCTCTCTGTACTGGAACAAGTAGGCTACCTCAAGCCCAATGCACACAAAATTCACCAACAACTGCAAGTGTCAGGAGGCCCTTCAATTGCAAAGCTGCCTCCATGTGGATCTTCTGGGTGTTTCTGGCCGCGCGGCTGCCTGTGTAGCATAAGGCTGCTGGTCTTAAGTGGTACGATGCGCGACGCATCCAAACAAGGCGCCGCGGCTTGTGCGACTAAGCCCAACGGTATTAAGCGGCACGGTGCAACTAAGAGAGTAAGGAAAAAGGGCATGCCCGCAGATCTTCCTATGTGTGCCGCATCTTGCGCCCCATATCTTGCGCCACCCATTCCTGAGTTTATTGCAAGTGGCTGAACGTGCCTTTTCCCACAACCACAATGATTGATTGGTATTCGGCGCCAGCGTTTCAGGCAAAAGAAAGTGAAGGGGGTTTGCGCTATTCCTTGCAGCCAACGCAAACCTCATTCCCTGCAACCTATCAAGGCAGAAAGCCCTGGAATGGCAGGCTGGGATGAGATGCGCCAATGCGAGTGTCTGCCTTCTCTGCTTCTGGCCGGAAGGGTCCACAAAGCTTCCAACTCGCGCAGCTGGAACTTGACGCAGCACGGCGCCAGGTCGGTTGGCTTCAACGCCACTTGCTGATGGCAAAGCTGCATGCGCGCGCCCTGTGAAGTCAAGCAGCAGGTCAGGTGTCTGCTCAGTTGCGTCCTAAGTGCAAGCCTCTTACGAATTACCCTGCTGCGCAGCAAGCTCGCGAAGCAAATGTGGGCCAAGACTGCAGCATTCAGTTGGATGCCCCCATGCGCGGCAGCTGCAAGGCAACGCATCAAAAAGGTCTGAGCGCATATGCAAGCAAGAGTGCTACGGCGTGGAGCGTGCGCGAAGTTCTGGGTACAGCCAAGCTGATCTAGCATGCCTCCTGCCCGGCAGATCAGACACACAATTTGTCCCTATGTGTAACACGCTGTTGCTGAAAGCTGCAGGGCACTCGTGCGAGATGTTTCTTTTTTGAACGTGAGCGACATGCCGGTGGGAGGTATTCTTTCAGTCATATTTTCCCGCGCGAAAGCGAAGCGGTCTCGTTACTCATCCAAACAGCAAGTTGTCCGGTCCAAACGACCAAACGAAAACTTGTCGCGACTAATGGGCGACATAAACCGATTCAATTTATGAAACGGCATGACAGCTTTCGCAAAACGGCAGAAGAAACAACATGACCATTGGTTGTGGAAGCAATACCTTACACCATGCCTTCCGTGCGCTTTCGAAACAGGCCTCGAAGCTTGCGGTGCAAAGAAAGACTGGCAACAACTTTCAAGAGCTTCCGCGAATGTGCGACTGGATAGATCTGCTAGGAGGCCCCTCCTCAACTCCTTCGCCCTGTATCTCCGCAGCGATATCTTCTGAAGGCCCTTGTATAAATTTTAGTTTGCCTGACAGCTGGTTCTGTCCCTATGTGTTCGCAAAGATGGCTCCTTTTTTGGTTACCGGTGCTTCTCTGATCAGAAGTTCGAGCCCATGGAGCCATGGGTCTCCGCAAAGTGCAGGAAGCAGGTGCCACTGGAAACCTCTTTCGAACAAAGCGGGGAAACCTGCGAAATCGCCCCTGAGCACTGGTCAATGGCTGGCACAGCTTGCTTGCCGAGGCACCGGGCAACTATATCTTGAACCAACACACACGCGCTTAATCCATCAAAACAGAGAGCTCCTTTGGCTCCACTTAGGCATGTGAGACTCTGCGAGTCAAGGTGAAGCATGTTCGAATGGAGGCCAATGTCCATGGACTCGAGCCAAACATCTCAATCAAAGTGTCGCGCGAGCTCTCCTTCTGGCTGCACTGATTGATCTGAAGTTGGCCAAGTTCTGCACAAGCCATCCCGTTTCAATGTTCCGTCGGCCAGTCCTTGAAACCATCCACCCAAACCTCGAAACTGCTCTTACGTTGACGTCACTTTCTTGCTACCTTACAACGTTCCAGCCAAAGAATTCTCAACTTACCTCTTCAGCGCGAGATGCGCAAAAGGTTGGGGCTTAGGGCAGCATTGTATGGTGAGGTCTTTGAAGGCCAATCTGGGATCGAGGGCCATGGCCCGAAAACTTTCCAGCTTCATACATGATCTGCATGTCTCCGTGTATTTCTGCTCGCGTCTCTGCGCGTCTCTGCGCGTCTCCGTGTGCGTCTGTGCGTTTCAGTGTGTCTCTGCGGGTTCTCTGTGGGGCTCTGCAACTCTCTGTCGGTCTCTCTGCGTGTCGCGGCGTGTTGCTGCGTGGCTCTGTGTGTCGACGCGTCTCTCAAACTGCGCGCTGTGTGTGTGTGTGTGTGTCTGTGTGTGGGTGTGTGTCTGTGTGTGTGTGTGTCTGTGTCTGTGTGTCTGTGTCTGTGTGTCTGTGTCTGTGTGTCTGTGTGTGTGTGTCTGTGTCTGTGTGTGTGTGTCTGTGTGTGTGTCTATGTGTGTCTGTGTGTGTGTGTCTGTGTGTGTGTGGGTGTGTGTGTGTGTCTGTGTGTGTGTCTGTGTGTGTGTGTCTGTGTGTCTGTGTGTCTGTGTGTCTGTGTGTCTGTGTGTCTGTGTGTCGGCGTGTCGGCGTGTCTGTGTGTCTGTGTGTCTGTGTGTCGGTGTGTCGGTGTGTCGGTGTGTCGGTGTGTCGGTGTGTCGGTGTGTCGGTGTGTCGGTGTGTCTGTGTGTCTGTGTGTCTGTGTGTCTGTGTGTCTGTGTGTCTGTGTGTCTGTGTGTCTGTGTGTCTGTGTGTCTGTGTGTCTGTGTGTCTGTGTGTCTGTGTGTCTGTGTGTCTGTGTGTCTGTGTGTCTGTGTGTCTGTGTGTCTGTGTGTCTGTGTGTCTGTGTGTCTGTGTGTCTGTGTGTCTGTGTGTCTGTGTGTCTGTGTGTCTGTGTGTCTGTGTGTCTGTGTGTCTGTGTGTCTGTGTGTCTGTGTCTGTGTGTCTGTGTGTCTGTGTGTCTGTGTGTCTGTGTGTCTGTGTGTCTGTGTGTCTGTGTGTCTGTGTGTCTGTGTGTCTGTGTGTCTGTGTGTCTGTGTGTCTGTGTGTCTGTGTGTCTGTCTGTCTGTGTGTCTGTGTGTCTGTGTGGCTGTGTGTCTGTGTGTCTGTGTGTCTGTGTGTCTGTGTGTCTGTGTGTCTGTGTGTCTCTGTGTCTGTGTGTCTGCGTGTCTGCGTGTCTGCGTGTCTGCGTGTCTGCGTGTCTGCGTGTCTGAGTGTCTGTGTGTCTGTGTGTCTGTGTGTCTGTGTGTCTGTCTGTCTGTGTGTCTGTGTGTCTGCGTGTCTGAGTGTCTGTGTGTCTGTGTGTCTGTGTGTCTGTGTGTCTGCGTGTCTGTGTGTCTGTGTG
>CAUJNA010000724.1:375755-409005 GCA_963377175.1 Effrenium voratum | reverse complement strand
TGTCTCGGTGTGTGTGTGTGTCTCTGTGTGTTAGTGTGTGTTCTGTGTTTGTGTGTGTCTCTGTGTGTGTGTCTGTGTGTGTGTGTGTCTTGTGTGTGTGTGTCTCTGTGTGTGTGTGTGTGTCTCTGTGTGTGTGTGTCTCTGTGTGTGTGCGTGTCTCTGTGTGTGTGTGTCTCTGTGTGTGTGTGTGTGTCTCTGTGTGTGTGTGGTCTCTGTGTGTGTGTGTGTCTCTGTGTGTGTGTGTTCTGTGGTGTGTGTGTCTCTGTGTGTGTGTGTTCTCTTGTGGTGTGTCTCTGTGTGTGTGTGTGTCTCTGTGTGTGTGTGTGTCTCTGTGTGTGTGTGTGTGTGTGTGTGTGTGTCTTGTGGTGTGTGTGTCTCTGTGTGTGTGTGTGTGTGTGTGTGTGTGTGTGTGTGTGTGTGTGTGTGTGTGTGTGTGTGTGTGTGTGTGTGTGTGTGTGTGTGTGTGTGTGTGTGTGTGTGTGTGTGTGTGTGTGTGTGTGTGTGTGTGTGTGTGTGTGGGGGGGGGGGGGAGGGTGCGCGTGCGCCTGCGATTGCGCGTGCGCGTGCGCGTGCGTATGCGTGTGCGGGTGTGTGTGTGTGTGTGTGTGTGTGTATGTTTAGTTGTAAGTGTTGTTTTCAGTTTGCGGGCGTGTGAGGGAGCCCTTTCCGGGGGTGGTCTTAAAGGAAAGCAACAGGAAGCAAACTATTCTGGGGAAGAATCGTTTTTTTTGTGGGTTCGCTATGAAACCAGCCAAAATAAGATTGCAGCAAGACACACCCGTGGCTTGCCCCACAGCTTGCTTACAGCGAGCCGAAGAATGCCACGACGGCATGAGACCTGCTCTTGCTGGTGCTCAGCAGGGAATGAACCTTGATTGCCTTAAAGGAAACCATAGGGGATGGCCTTTCTTGGGGCTGCTCCATTTCTCATTCCCTCACCAGCAGCTATCCCTGCCTGCTCACGCCAGTGCTTTGCAGGACTCTCCGCTTCCTGGCATCGCTTTGGCCGTGCCAGTGCGTGGCTACCAAGGCCCTTGGGTTCAACCCCCCATGCTATAATGGTGGTTTCTGAACCCCAGGGAAGGGCGATCTGATTGGCTCAAAGGGTATAAAAATCACATCGGGCTCAAAGGAAGCCCAGCGGCCAGTATACAGGGAATCAAAGGCACCTTTTGGAACCTGAGGTGGGAAAGGTCAAAAGGTCGGCTTTGGGCAACTGAGTCATCCGGCAGTCAGGGTCTTATGGATGCTGCGGCCTCGAATGCTTGCAAGACAAGTTGCGCTTTCGCGGCGCTCGAGGATGAGAACCATCAACACTCCCCCGAACATCTCGGTTCCCCTGCCGCCTTCCCATGTTACACGCAGCCTCTTGACACATCAGCGTTTCCATTTGGAGGTTCTGCTCCTGCCTCCCCCCCGCCCCCCCAGCCTTTACCTGCTAGATAACGACAACAAGCATATGGAGCGTATCCCCGAAGCACCACCCCAGATCACCAAGGCCAAGCCCTGGCCGTCAGCTCAGCGAGGAGTTTTCAGACCCGCGCGGTCTCCGGGAGTCTCCGTGGAGCCCGCGAAGCGGAGCTGGATCAACGCGTGGCCCGAAGGTAAGAAACAGGACGGGGATGCAGTCACGCTTCTAGCCATGGGAAGCCATAAGCCACGTGCCAGGTGAGGGGAACATCCAGGCTTCTGCATACGGCACGCAATCCTCACCCGAGAAGTGTCGGTTGCTTGGAGTTCCAGAAAATCAGTTGGCTTCAGAAGGCTAGCCCATCATCCACATATTCATTTCAGCCCAACCTCAAAACCAGGGTCATTTCAGAACCCGAAGGAGGCCCTTGTCCTTAGGCACCACCCTGGGCCAAAAAGTGATGCCTACGCTTGTTTCATGAGACAAACCCAGCTGATCCTTACCAAATCCTGCCCCCCCCAAGGGCCTTGGCAGAGGCCCAAATGCCAGTTCTGGCGGCGCGGTTCTCGGCGGCTTTTGCCGCGCCCCGCATCTCCTCAGAGAGAAAACCACTCGAAATCGCTCATGTCCAATGAGAAAGGCGGCCCTAGCTCTTTCTGTTCTACCACCTGAATCTACCTCTGGGTTTCGATTTTACGTGCGAGTCTTACGACCTGAATCTGCGTGTGTCTTGGTTTTTGCTCGCGTTCTCGCTCGCTCGCTCGGGAAACGAAAGACACCTTCTCCGATGCTTGGGGCCGCCTATCTGAGCGCGACCTTGCAGGGCTCCACACCCGAGTGCTTTTTTGAAGCCTCCCCACATATGTCCAAAGCTCAACCTCCTGCGGGAAGGCGATGATCTTTTGAGTGGGCTGTGTTTCATGGTAGGGGATCCTTTGACCGACCTCAGTTGTGTGGAATAACCGCTGAACCACTGGGGTGTCGAGAAAACTCATAGCCAGCAACCCCTTTTTAGAGCAGGCGCGAGGATTCCCTGCCCGAAAGAACAAGCGAGGTTGTCCTGTGGAGTTGCTGGTTGGAGCCCCCGGTGTTGCCTGGTTTGTTGCTGGGATGCAGCGCGACGCTTGCCTTCTTGGCTGACGTTCTTGTGGGGAAGAAGGGACTTCCTAGCTGTGTACCCACTGTTTCTTAGGGCTGCCTTCTGGTCTAGGGGACATTTGCGTGCCCTGTTCTGGTCATGGTTCCTTGACCATCTTTCTGGTTTGCCTAAACCGCCATTGAAACATTGATCAGCCTCCCACTGATTGGTGGTTTGGATTGGTGGTTTGGTGGTTCTGGGTGGTTTGCCATTTACCCACAAGAACCAGGGGCTCAAATCCCCAACCCACCAATCCAAACCACCACTAAGGGTTACCTGAAATATGATCATCCCTCGAACAATACAACCAATGGCTCATATCCCCCCAAACATCAGCCGAAACGAGAAAGCTCTCCACTCGGAACGTTGGGGTTCATCAAAATATCAGTCGCACGAAAGGAAAGCTCCTTTCAACATGGACCAAGGTGACTACCACATCACAAAGAGGACCTGCCAAAAACGTCACCAGGCGAAGTCCAGAAAAAAAGGAGACAGTTTGGTCTGATTGGAACCAACAAATAAATCGATGTTCAACCAAACTAAACTAACGCACACCCGGTGTCAGGTCTCGCGGGTCAAGTGGACGTAGGGCGCCCGGCCCGCTCAGCCGCGGCGACCTTGGGGGACACTTTTCCCTTCTGCAGGCCCCATGTTACCATGATCAAAGTTGCCCTGTGCGTGGTAGCTTAAAGGGAAACCACCCCATTTTCTCGCAATAGTCACAGTGGCAGTGGAAGTGGTAGTAGTAGGCGGGCAAGCACACCAGGCGAGCAGGCAAACCAGGCGGGGGCAGGCAAGCTGGTAGGTAGTAGTAGCAGCAGTATAGCAGTAGTAGTAGCCGTAGTAGCGGTAGTAGCAGTAGCAGGCGTAGTGGTCCTGCCAAAAAAGCGGAGGGAGGACACCAGCAAAAAGGGCCCCAGCCTGCCAACCTATGACAGGGCACTTTCTAGGCCCATCTGATAAGGAAGCAACGCGCCAAACATTCGCAGAGCCTCCCGGCTTGACATCCATGTGTCGCCCAACAACCCTGGTCTAGTCCTAGTCATGTTAGTCCATCTCGAGGTTCGGCGCATTCCGAGGAAGGACGTATCTCGCCACACTAGACTTGCCAACAAATTGTATGTGGCATGAGCTTAGCGTCGATATATGTGCAAAGAGCGGCCATACATGTGCAAAGAGCGACCAGGGGTGCACATCGATCATTGAGGTAGGCAGCAGTTTGTACATACGTTCCACTACTTTCGGTGGTATGTGTATATATATATATATACATATATATATATGTATACATATTAAAAGTCTAACTTCAGACATAGCGAAACGCTGCACCTCGCCCGCACTCGAGCACTTTTTGCTCGCCTTTTGCGCATCACACATAGAGGCCCTTCAGCAAGCGGCTCACCACTTCTGGAGTCGCCTGTGAGGACCAGCGACGGGACATCATTTGTTTGCGGGTGCCGTCAACAATCAACAGGGATCCTTACATTATACACCTGAGCATTGCCTTGTAAATGGTGGTGTCTCTTTATTCTGGTGGAAAAAAAACATGTTTCAAATGGTTGCAAAATGTATCTTTTAAGGAGCCTGATCAAAGACCCATTCCCCTCCAAAACTCGAAACTTCAAGGGATGGGTGGTTACAAAGGGAAACCCACATGAACAGGCCTTCTATGTTTCAGGGCCTTATGTTTTCCCAAAAGGTCACCTAGACTTTGTAGTACAATTCCATGGTGACTGGCGATTTCATGGAAGCTCCCACGACCCTGAAATGGAAGACAAAAGGCTCCATTTACAGGAGTCTTCGGGGAGTTGCCCGTTGTGCCAGTTGTTGAGAGGCATCCTTGTTCCCTTTAAGTTTGATTGGGTTGAAGTTCCAAGGGTCAACCCCAGATCTTTATGGCTATTTCTTAATGGATCTTGGAACTTCAACTTACTTATACAAAACTTGCTGGTGCTCAGTGAATGAGGGAATGAAACCAACCATCTCTGGGATGGTTTTTCTTGGGGTCATTCCATTTCTCATTCCTTGCTAGGTCCTCCAGTAGAGAGGTTAGAATAAGGATACCCTTGTAATTCTGTAGTCTGTTTTAGTAGGGGAACCCTCCCAACCAAAAAAGTTGGGTGAGAAAGGGCACCTAGCTGGGGACCTAGCCTGCATCTCTCTTTCGCCAAGAAACCTCCCAAGGTGACCTGGCCATGGGTCAAAACCCAAATCGTACCCCCAATGAACATGCCAATCCAGCCACTAAAATAGGTTCTAAAACGGGTGGTGCACTGAAAACCCCAAAATGGTAGCATTGGTTTTGAATTACAGCGTAATATTCTCACCATTGGTTTTGACCCATGGCCACCCATGCCGCGTCTGACTCCTCCCGGAGCTCCACGCCTCCAGGCCGAAGCGACGAGGCCAGGCCGCCAGCGCCAGCGCAGCCGCCTGCACCTGGCCCAGGCGCGCCAGGTCCCCCACCGCCGTCAGCCGCTGCTCCACGTCTGACGCGGGGATAGGAGGGTGGGAACGAAGGCACCCATTTATCATGGGGAGTCTCCCCCAACCTTCATCTGGCTTTTCAGGAGTCAACCAAAGGCTTCTCAAACCCGAGCCATCCGACCGGCATCCCGATGCACCCAGCTTCCCGGAGGGAATCCCAGAAGCTCCGAAGAAAGACCCCCGCCGGGCGGCCAGTCCACTGATCCGGTGAAAGGAGCCCCAAGAAGGGGTTGACCATTTCTGGTGGGGAAAGAGGCCACCGGTTGACGTGACATAGCATCTACAGAGAGAGAGAGAGAGAGAGAGAGAGGGAGAGTATGCGAGATATGTGTAAAGGCTTATTGGGTATACAAATGGATAAATTAGTTTGACTGTGTATGCTTGGTTGTATGCATAAGGTCTCGCTTCCCTGACTTCCTTGTGGATTGGCAACCACACAAGTCCAAGGTTTTGGTTCACCGAGGGAACTTCTGAAGCGGGTCTGTTGTAATTCGCCACGGTGCTGGCTGTCGAGCCTCACATCCCCAACAGGTCCACGACAATCCATACACAAGGTCCTTAACCCATGGGTTGAAGAGGGATGCCAATATGTCCAGTAGTCGTAGATTCCCTTAACCAATAGGAGAAACTAGAAACAATCTGAAACGCAAGCGGAAGCTAAATGAGTCGGAAATCAGACAAACCCTGCGGGCCAATGAAAGACGTGGAACTACCACCATCCACCCCACCCCGGAGCTTGCCCCTGGATCAAAACCAAAGGCGTTGCCGTAGGTGAAGCAAATTCAAGAAGTGGGATCTATCTAAGTCGTCTAGGAATCCATCTATGTTCAACCAACCTAAGTCACAAACAGTCGGGAGATGTTGGAGATAGCCTCTTTTAACTTTCATTTAGCAAATTTAGCACCTTATGCACAGCTGGATTCGGCATCCAACCCTAGATAACAGGACGGTGTTGCACAAAAAAGCTCTGCACCAGTTGGTCGGGGCTGTCAACCATAGATTGTCTCCATCCCAAGCGAAGCGGATTTGAAGTCCATCCACACCACCAGCGCAAGGCCCGAGGGGGCCTCTCAGTCGCTGCTGCGCTTCAGCGCTTTCGTCTCGCCACAGGGCCACGTCCGCCGAAAACGCGGGCGCCAAAGCCTGCGGCTCTTTGGATGGAACGCGCGGAAAGGGTCGACCCTGTCACGTTGCATTGGCGACTGGGGTGACTAATAGCTGTTACCGTCCGGTTGGACCCGTGGGAAGAGTTGAACAGAAGGCGGCGCCGATCTGAAGATTCACCGGCTTCGACACCAATCGATGCCGCTCAACAATCGGGAACTCCTTTTCTTTCTTCCAAAACCAGAAAGGCCCCAGGTCCCAGCTCCCAAGACACCCTGTCCAACTTCCCGATCTGCCTCCAAGGGTGTCCAAGTGATCTGCACCCCGTCCGTGCGCACGCGCGTCTGAAAAGATGCCACCTGCCTTGACGGCCCGAGGCCTGGCGACACCGGCTGCACTCAGCCTCAACCTTCTAGGCTCCTCCCCCGGAACTTGTTAAGATCGAGATCCCACACTCCAGCCGCCAAGACAGACCCGTGCCAATCATGGCGTCTCAGTGAAACCCGCGTGACAAATGCTGCTTTCAGCTAGGTTCTCTTCCCCAAGTGCATTCACGTGAATCCTCAAGCATTCCAATCAAATCGCTGGCGCCATCTCTGGACGCACCAAACCAAGTTCGGACCACTTAGATGCGGCGGCTAAAACAGCGCGACCTGGCTTTGCACAGAACTGTCGCAGGACTTTCCTGCAAACTACCTGGACCCCCAAATACCCCAAAGGACCGATTCCTTGTTTCTGCCTTTGACCGACCGAAAAAGGGGTACAACCTGTTTGCTGGCAACACAGCAAGCTGTCCCCTTTATTTTTCCAGTGCTGGGCTCCATTTCAGAATTTCTGCATTTGGGTCAAGTGTGGGCCCACAATGAGAGCCCAACCAGGATCAATTGAAGCTGAAGTGGACTCCCAAGAAAGAATCGCTCATGAGGTCTCCAGATCGACAAACCTTTTCACGGGTGGCTCCCATGGATGGCTTCCTTGTTTCCCTTTAATTCATGGCAAACCAATCCCTCAAACAGCGACAAACCCAGATCTCCAGCCCAAAAATCGGGGGAGACGGGGATGTGGACACGGCGTGACCCAAATCCACGGGAGGGCAAAAGGTCAAATGGACGGCCTCTGGCAAGTGAGCGGTGGTTTCAACCTGGCACAGAGAGTGCGCCTCAGTTGCAACTTGTGTTTCCTTCTTCAAAGCACAATGGCCAGCTGCTGAGCGGCATGGAAAACTGGCTCTCCTTCTTGCTTGTCATCAGCAAACCAGTGAAAAAAGAGGCAGGGGATCCACAACACAAGTTTGAACGTGGAAAGCTCGATGTCCCGCTGTTGCACCTGCCTGCGACGGCTTGCACCTTGGCTCGCCAAAATGCGTCTGCTCGTGAAATCAAATCCTTTGTGGCAAGAACATGCACCACAATACCGGACGACGAAACGTCTCGCACTGAAACCTGGCCTTGTGTTTGCTCTGTCCTTTGGCGCTGCGACATCCCACCCCGAATGCTGGATTTGTTTTCTCCCAAAGCAACTGTGACACACCTTGCTTTGCACTTCGGAATGTATCCTCTCCGTGTTGGTTCCATTCAACCACTATCTGGTCTTGCAAAAGTCGACCCGAAAGAAATCAAAAGAAGGGCCCAAGAAAACCCGCATGCCCGTCGCCAACCAAAATGAGATTTGATTTGTTCAAACCTGGCAAATGATAGGCCTCCCTTTACGCAGCTACCGTTCCAAAAAAGGGAACCCAGGATTCAGTAACAAAGGATGGAATCCTTGACATGCTGGTTCTGGCTCCATTCTTTGGTGGGTTTAAAGGGAAACAAACAGGATAACTCCTTAACAAAGGCACCCATCTGGGCAAGTGACCAATTGGGCTCAAATCCACTGCTAAAAGTTGAGCTTTGAGTGGGTGAAATGCAAACCCAAGCACCAAACCATGGCTGGGATCCACCCAGCTCATGACACCCTGGGCAAATTGCAAGTCAAAAACTGGAAGTTAGGAGGAGCCCCTTTCTCGGGTAAGGTATCCATCATTGGTGACCTCCTTCTACCCATCGACTCGACTCCTCGACTCCGAATCCGAAGAACTCCCAAGGCGCCCAGTGGGTCCCTCCGCCGCTGCGGAACCGAGCAGGGGCGCTGGTGAGGTCGCAGGCGCCTCTCAAAAACGTACGCCCCAAAGACCAAAAAAGGCCCGGGCCTGGAAAGGACCGATGTTCCTTTCCTCTGCCGAAATGACCAAAAAAAAAAAACGGGGGTCCCCAAAGAGAGATTCTGATCCTAAAATGGCGGGTTCCATCTTAAACTGTTGAGCATCCGTTTAGATGCGTCGCTGTTAGCTGCGACGACGCAATACGATTCCATGGAAAGCAATGCACAACGAGACGATGCACAGTTGAAGCAAGTGCCTAAAAGAGGCTGCGAAAGCATCAAGAAGAAGCACCCCATGTCATAGAAAAGCAAAGCTGGCCTCGTCACCACGACTTTGATTCTGTATCTCACACAATATCAAGGTGAGCAGCAATTCATCCCAATCGAATCTGTTGCCTTTTTCAGCAATCATGCATTTAAAACTATGTTGCCAAGACATGTTGAGCCGCACTGCGCTCACGCAGCTTGACAAAGCTCCACTGAGGGACAATGTGCGGATTGCCGCTGTACCAAATTATGCTCCGCAAATCTGCGCGATGCAGGACCGTTCCGGTTTTTAACATGGCTTCTACGCAAATACTGTCGAGCGACTTGTGGCATTCAATATTTACATGCTTTAACCTGTCAATATGGGTGTGTCTGTTTTAGGTTTCGGACCCCCCAAAACGAGTCCGATGTTCCCTTTGGCCTCCCTCTAACCGACGCCCGACCCTCGAAGCACGTCGAGCCAGCCTTTTACTGTTTGATGGCCGCACCTTACGGTTGAAAGCAACTGGATGCATGATTCAAAAGCGAAACGGCCCACAATTCCCCATTCTTTTCAACCATCGTCCTTTTCAAAAACCTGATATTTTCCCTGGGATTCCGGAGATTTTCTAGAAAGAAGCATCCCTGGAAAGAAGGGGGAAGGTACCCCTAGAACAATGCTCACCTCCAAATGCTCGCAATGCGTCAAAGGCTAGGACATCCGAGATCGCCAGAGTTAATTTACTCCAAGGCAGGAACTCAAATCTACCTTCTGCCAAACCAAAACACATAGCACACCGAGACATCCCTGAAGCGACGGGATCTCACTCTCCCCGATTTCGCCTTCTTCACCGATGCCCAAGTCCTCGAAGCAAACGTCTATCCGGTCACTTGGCCACGTTGGCTCTGAAGCACGTCGTGCAACCCCCACTTTGCGCGGGGGCCGTTTGGATCTTCAAACAGCTTCGTCGTCGCCATGTCAGGGACCAATTGTGCATTTCTAGTACTTAAACATCCAAGCTGTTTGTAACATCAGGGTGAAGCTATAATCCACCAGCGGAAAGAAGCTGGATCCCTAAGAACTCAGCCGTCGCCATGAGGTCAAAACGACTCCCTGAGGTCTCCATAATTCCTTATTTCACCCAGACGTCTGGGCTGTCCTCAGATTCACCCAGACGTCTGGGCTGTCCTCAGATCCCCTGAAGTGACTAGCTTTTAGTGGGTTACATAGAACCCCCCAGTAAACCAACCACAAACCACCAAAAAGCCAAGGAACCAGATCCCCTGCCAGAAGTGACCAACTGTTAGTGGGTCAAAAGGAACTCTGTAAACTAACGGAACCAGTGGGTTCAATTGAACCCCCCCAGTAAACCAAACAGAAACCGCTAAAAAGCTAAGTAACCAGATCCCCTGCTAGAAGTGACCAACTGTTGGTGGGTTCAATGGAACCATGCAAACCAAGGGAACGGGATGGCTGCCAGGACCCCAGACTGGCTGGCATCGGGAGGTCATTCCACAGACCATTTGCCAGCCATTGGGGGGTTTTGGTGGGAACCAAGTTCATTGGCGCCCTTCCCATCGACTCGGGCCAAGCAGCGGCTTCGAACCACCAGGCGACGGCATTGAAGCGCCCGGACACCTCGAAAGACACCGCGCGCTCCTGGCGAAACGGGCAGCTCGTCTTCTTTGGAGGCCCTTTTTAGGGTGACCTTTAAAAGCGAAGCTTCTCGCCGAACCATCTGAACGCTGAGTCCTGCATAGGACAAGGGCCCCTAAATCAACCCAAGCCAATATGCAACTAAGCATCCCATCAAGCCTTTGGCAACGCATCCATCTCTCAACCAGACCCTTCCCCACGACTCCTAGGTTTTGCAGTAGCGAGGTTGGAATAAGGGTACCCTTTTTTTCTCCGTGGTTTATTTTAGTAGGGGAACCGAATCTCCCAACCAAAAAAGAAACGGGTGAGAAAGGGCACCGATCGCTGGGGGACCTCTCCCAGTTCACTCCTGCAGCGCCTCGGCTAGCCCACTTTGAGGCCCTTCGAAGTTCCTCGGCGCGCGCCAAAATGCGCCGAACGCAACCTCCTCGCGGGAGAAGTTGGAAATCCGACCGGCGTCCCCCAGAATGCCGCCCCCAAAAGTGGGCCTACAATGCCACCCAAAAAACATCACCGCCCTGTGTGCCGTGTGCCAGAACCGCCCAAAGCAGAACACATAGTGAAGCCTGTGCCCGCAAACGGAGGAAAACGCCGACAGGGGGGAAGCGTGGCTGGCCCCAGGCCTGTGAAACCAGTTGGAGACAGACCCATGGTTTTGTACCACTCATTGCCACCCAGAAGAGAGAGGTTCAAAACTGAACTGAATATGACACCCAGAAGCAGCCAAAATTGGCCACAGTGAAAAGGAGGCTTGAAAAAGGTCATTTCGGTGCAGGCAAGAACAAACGCAGTGGCAGACTGCCGCAAACGAAAAGATACGCCAACACCAAAAGAGGGCCTAAGCCTTTGTGTGCATGGTTGGTGCCTAAATATTTGCAAGTCTACCACGCCAACAAAACGGTAGATTGTGCCGGACCCCAACAACGGAGCTCACATAGCTTGTGAAGTGATGGGCTATTCTGGGGCCATTCGAAAGAGTGGGGGGTCTGGTACATACTGTGGATGGACGAAATCCTACACCACCCAAGAAACCCTGGAATGATGATTCCCCATATCAACAAGCAAAGGTTTCATTCCCATGGCTTCAAAGCGGTGCGAGTTGGTCCACATATATATGTATATACATGCTCAGGCCCCCACCTTTTGGGTGTTGTTGCAATGTCTCAAGGTCTCTCCGCCGACCCCTTTCTCCAAAAAGGGAGGCGTATGGGAAGGGTTTGCATTCGTCCTTGTCTTCGTGATGGTTATCATCACCACTGATGTTGGGTGATGATTCGCAGCATCCGGATCATCATCATTCTTCTGTTTCAGATATGTTGCAAGTGTGCTGTGAAACCTGACTTGGAATGCAGGTGATGCATAGTCATGATTGCTATGATAACTGCTGCTGATGCTGTTGATGCATATGGATGATTCTCATCAGGAGTCGTCACGGTAACTGCTGGTGATGCTGGGGATGCGTAGTGATGATCGTCATCATCATCATAACCCGACTTGACATGCAAAGTGAGGATTTCATGACTGCTGGCTGCGGATGCATAGTAGTGATTATCAGCATCACTGATGTTGGGTGATGATTTGCATCATCAGGATCATCATCATTATCAAGGCGCTCTTCTTTTTCCTACACGTTTCAAGTGATTATCATGATGGCTGCCGGTAGTGCTGGGGATGCGTCGTGATGATTATCATCAGAACCATCATCATCATCATCATCATCATCATCAAGACCCGACTTGCAGGTCATGACTGCTGGCGATGCTGCGGATGCATAGTGATGATCATCAGCATTGGCGTGGCCCTGCTTGATAAAATGAGGGCCCGACATGGCGAAAGGATGCGATGGTCTGAAGGGGTCTTGTTTTGCCTGCAGCAGTGGGTACAAACAAGCTGTAAAGCCTAGCTTTGAGAATTCCCACGAACGCGATTAGCCCCGGACACGCGCCCTGCACATCAAACAAGGGTCCTCTCCAAACGAGCCCCGCAAGGAGCCCGGTCAAACGCAACGACTCTTGTTTTCCGATCTTCACAGTTCACGCAAGTGTTTCCCCAAAAAAGGAAAGCGACCCTGCCAATCCTCTTCAAGATCTTCAAGCCTACCACACTCGAAGCCCCTCAACCGGCCAATTTCCTTAGAAGCTGGTCCGTCTAGAAGCCGCCTTAAAGCCTGTCAAAGCCCCCTCTCAAGACCGACCAAGCCATGATATGGAAGGGCGCGGACATGCGCTACCTTGCAAATCCACGCCTTTCCGCACCGACTCACCCACTCTAACATACAAAACACTCCAAGGCAAACCAAGGCACAGTATATACCTAGCCAAAAGCGGACTGGCAGAGGCGGGCAACGCGAAGCGTTTACAGCTGCAGTTCCCAGGTTGTTTGGTGGGAGTCCGTACCTCAAATAAAGGTCGATCTGAAATACGTTACGCCATGCTGCGTGTCAACACGGCAACTTCTGAATCCCCATCAAGACGGGCTCCAGGCACCAATTCCGAAAATGCGGGTGGATAGTGGGCATTACTTCTCCCAGAGCCTTACTTCAGGGTTACCAAGTCGAATTCACAGTGGGGTCGTGTGACCTAAACTTCACCCAGAAACATCCCTGAAAATCGAACAAGTATCCTGTCCAAACAGAGCCCACAAAAACGGAAAGGAGCCGCAGATGCTCCGGTGGTTCCGCACACGATTTCGGTGAGTCTGCATGAGTCCAGCGAACAGAAACATGCAGGGTGTTCCTTGCATGAAAAAGACTGTTCAACCGTAGGTGAGACGACAAATTGTACAAGGAACCTACGGTGGGCACAGTCGTAAACACGGTGCAAAGTGCAGTTGCACAAGAGATATAAATTCAAGCCGACAGTGGTTGTTGCAGAAAGCGTTATCACCGCCTGATCCGACCACGATTCCGATCCCGCTCCCGTTTGAGCTTGGCGTAACGCTCTCCCGGAATTTCTGAGATTTCATCTTGGGACATGGGCACATGGAAAAGGGGGGCACGACGCCCTGCAATAGTCTGATGGTGCCTGTTGGAAAACCCTCTTGCAGCAAAAGCATGGTATCCTGCTGGTGCGGCAGCTCGGGTCTACGGGTGAAACCTCTGGCTGGCTGTTGGGTGCCGAATGCAAGAAGTGATTTGGCTTCGCCTCTGAATCCGTCCGGCAAAATGCGACAGATTGAAGCATGGACATTTCTGACACAGTTTTCGAAACCTTGGGTTTGAGTAATCCAGTCCCATGGCATGGCCGACACGGCCGGATTTTGCTGTCAATTCTGGTAAAGTGAACGCCAACAAGCCGCGGATATTCGACACCGTTGGTAAGGAGAAAATTAATAAACAGCTCAAGGAAAGTGATGCCGGCATCGTGGGGTATCTTTTGAGCTGGCCACGTGAGGGCGCTTGCACATTGACACAAAGATAGTCCAAAAGCGGTGCCGTAAAGAAACAGCTCAAGTCGAGAATCAGTCAATGTGTCTGGGGCTGGTAGAGATTCTGCAACAGCCCAGTTGACCAAGGCAACCTGAGCATCAGGTCCTCGGAAAGGTCTGTAACGGACATCATCTGTGTCTTTTAAGAGTTCCCACTGCTTCACATGAACATCCCACATGAAGTCATGCAAGGTACGAACCCGATCGCAGCATGCGGCTTGTGTAGCTGCAATTCGGACACTGATCTGGTTGAGGTCATGCGGATGAGAGTGAACCGCCTGTTTGGCGGCAGTGTCTGCAATTTGATTACCTAGGAGATTATAGGCGTCTTCATCTGGCATTGTAGACTGAATTTCTTGATGCGCTTTGATTTTGAGCACTGTGTGCAGGTTCCGGTTGGCACAATCTCGGAGCCTGGCGATCAAGTCAGAGTTAGGCGCATTGTGCCAATTTCTAGACTCGCGTCCCTCAAGGATACTTTGGCATATGTTGACTGTGTACTGGCTATCCGCAAGACGTACCCCAGCTACAACCTGCAGCCGCTGCTGCTGAAGCGCTACCGGTCCTCCAAACACAACGGCTGTTGCTCTCTGGCGCCTCACGGGAACCTTTTCAATCAACTCGTGCCGCCGCAGCGGGGAATCCACCTCAACCAGCACCGAGTTGGCAGCCAGCCACGGGTCCGAATTGTGGTCCCAAGCGTTCGTGCAAATAACTAGGGGCGTGCCGTATAAGAATGCGGAATAGCAGTGCTGCTGCGTTGGGCTTTGTCCAAGAGTCAAAGGGAAACCGCCCCATTCAAAAACCTGACGGTTGGAAAGGACCACGCCATGCTCACATTCGTCGAAGACGATGCATCGGTGCGACGCGCGGTCGAAGGCTTTGAGATTGGGTTTGGTCACGCCTTGGCAAGACAAGATCAAGGTGCGCTCGGCTCCCCACAGTGACTTGGCAAAGTGAGTCTTGCCGAACTGCGACGGCCCGAAAAGCACCAAGAAAGGGAAGCGCGTGCGCGTTCCAAACTTCTCTGCTATGTCCTTTCCATATTCTGAGGACAATCTTGGGTTTGGCTCAAACTGTTTCGGTGTTTTTTTAGAAAGCCAAAAACACCCAAGGCTTTTTTGGTGTTGGCCCTGAAAGCCAACAAAAACTCGAGGAACACCAAAACACTCGAGAAAACCAAAAAACACATGCGGAGAATCTTGGGGTCGCCTCAAATTGTTGCCTTTTGGTTTTCTCGTGTTTTCTTTTGTTTGTTTTGGTTGTCCTCGAGTTTTGTTTGTTTTTAAAACCAACAAAACCCCAGGCTCTTTTGGTTTTCTGGGCCCACCCACTTGGAAAACCAAAAAAGCCTTGGGTTTTTTGTTTTGTTATAATGTTAAGAAAAACAGGCGCTTTTTTACAACCCATAGTGGTAGCATCTGAAAAACACGGAAACACAGGGTTTTTCTTGATAGTTTTCATATTTTGAACTATGTCTGCAAGAAGGCACTTCAAAACGGCATCTGTTTTGTCATTTTTGCTTTATTGTCGAGAAAGCTCAACCCTACAGAAAAACACAGCGTTTTTGCAGTCATTTTATGAAGAAAGAAGGCAAGGTAGTTCATGTGGGGGGGGCCTGACCACATAAATATAAATATATATATATATATATCCTACATGGATTGTTTGGGTATGGTCCCAAGTGTTTCGACCCATTCACCTGGCAAGAACGTCTGGCAGCTCGAGGCGAGGCGCAGACTGAAGACCTCCACCACTGACGAGGCCTGGGCGAAGTCGGATCGCTGCCTTGTCCGTATTATATAGATGTCATGTGTACAAATGTATGTGTATAATCCCTTCTTCCTAATGCTAAAGAATCCCCTAATACTAAAACCGATTCTTGAAAACCCCAAATCCGGGAATACTACTTTTAGAATAGCCAATGCTAAACCAATTCTAAAGTAGGTAGTTTCCCGCCCGTGCCCAAATCCAGCCCTGTTAGGGAGCCCTTTTTACACCTTCAATCCTTCAAGCCATATTCATTATGTGGGGGCGGGCTCTTTGCAGAAAAGGGAAGCCAAGGGTTCCACTTTTTCAGGGACTCAGGAGGCTTGCTGGCTTGCTGGCTGCGGGGAATCAAGCGCTCTGCGAAAAAAATGAAAAACAAACAGTCAGGTTTTTTCCGAAGAACGAACCGGGGACCCATAATGCTAAAACCGTTTTTTTTCTTATCTTTTTTTTTCCGGGGGGACCCACTTCGCATTATATATATGTATATATATATATATGTGCATATATATATATGTGTGTGTCAAGCCAGTGTCCCTTGGGGAAACTAATGATTAGAGGAGTCTCCGGCTTCGCGCCAAAGCCAGAGTCATGGCACCCACTCGAATCGCATGACCCGCCAGCTTCTCTTTCAGATCGAGTCCAATTATCTTGGCCATAAGACTGCGCAAGAACTAACTCACTATCCCCTTTTTGCCCCCCTTCAAACCAGCCAAAAGGAGACCAAGAAAAGACAGCCAGCAGCTGTTGCCAGTTTCGGCCTCGTTGGTATTCGGGTGTATCTTATTACAGGATTCAGCCGCCCCCCCCCCAAAAAAAAAATGAACCTATCAAAAGCTGCGGCTTTCCTTTTGGTTCCTGCCAAACAGGGTTAACAACTCCAAAAAGAGGAGCCAAACACCTCCCCCCCGCTTGGGCTTCCTGGCTGGTGTCCACTCGGCCGCATCCAAATCCAGGCCCAGCCATTCGCCCTTCTCAGCTGAAGCCGGCAGCCAGTAACTCTCCCACGCGCCGAGATCCTCGGAAAAGGAAACGCGCCCGTAGGCGACCTGTTGGTTTGAAAAAGATAGGTTTCCATGGCAAATGGGGCATACAATCAATCTAAACAAAGGGACCCCATCTATTTCTAACCAAAAATCACCGGTCAAAATGCTTTGGCAGCTATGCAGTCATGCCGTGGATATACATGCCGCTCTCTTTCTTCTCAGTTGGATATGGGCTCGTCGTTTAGTCATGAACCAAAAAATGGATTTAGGTCTTCCATTTGGCCTCCCGTTAAAGATAGCAAAGGGCACGCCGTGCGGTTCTCTATATTCGTTCTTTTGCAGTGCAAAGGGACTGGCCAACCTGTAACTATCTGCGACTTGAGTGCGGGTCTGGCCCATTTTCTCCCCACATCTTGGCCATGACCCGCAAGCTCTGCAGATTGCCGGCCCACACGCACTGATGCGCCTGAGGAAAAGCCCCAAGTTTTGATACGTGGAACCCCAGCACTTCCAGCGGAAAAAACCGTCCCCAGGTGCCGAGGAGATGCCGACTCGCCGACTCGCCGAGTCGCGACCTTTCGGAGCTTCGGCAGATGCAGCTCCAGCAGCAGCGCCTTGACCTTGAGCCCCCGCGGCACGCACTGGGCGCCCTTTGTGGCCAGCCTGGCGAGCCAAGAGCCTCAAGGGGCCGCGGGTAGGGGCCACCTATGGGTAACGATAATTACCCTCCTTGGGGCACATGGTCGTGTAGAACCCGTGTGATATCAGTGATATCCAAGCATGACCAGTTAAGTAACGAGTCCCTTGGCAAACACCCTAAGCTCCAACATGTAAGGCCCATAGCACACCTGACAGGTACGAATGGTTTGCCACATGAAACCGAGGAATAGCCGACGGTGGCATGGAGATCCTTGTAGCTTGGGGCGAGTTTGCATCAGTTTGCACAACTTAGAACACCGTACACTGCCGTACACTGCTCCTGTTTTATGACCCTCAGGTGATGTTTAACCCCGAACCTCTCTAAACATGCCCCTGCACCCCCATACCCCTCTCACTGCCTGCTCTTCGCGTGGCGCATGAAGGGCACAATCTTCTCCCCCAGGCCTCAGGACTTCACTCAAAGCGGAAGTAGCTTTGGTCTCCAACTACCCCCCGCAGGAAGGGTGTCTTTGGGTATCCTGCAACCCAGCAAAACTGGGTGCCCCTGAAAAGAGGACATCCCACTTAACGATCCCTAAGGCTTGGAGCTCTGGGATGCTTTGCGTGTCGCTCTGCAGCTGTCGTGTTCATGGAAAAGCCAAACAGCTTCCTGAGGGAAGGAAGACACCGTTCAGAAATATATAACAGAAATGAAGGCCGGTGATGATTTCCCTGGCCCTGGCACGAATTTGGTGCCGCTTCAGCTGCCGCCGTCCAACAGCCGGAAATTAAGCAAGCATGCAAGACAAGCGAGACCGGGACTAAAAAATGCCCCTTGTGCCAAGGATGTTGAGCCGTCGCGTGATGTTCTGACTTCTGGCCACATGGGTATGCGTACAATCATGGCGAACCGCGGGATGACAGGGCACCGAAGGAAATGGGACTTGATGCACAGTGCATGTGAGGGAAAGGATCCCAAAGTCTGGCTTTGTTCTCCTCCACGATACAACTGACACCTACAGGCGCCTAGAAGCCAAGTGAGCCCTCATGTGGGATTTGCTTCATTGGTATTCACAGAAAGTGGCATATCCTCGCTTCCTGAGTAGATTTGCCAAACAAAGTAATTACACACTTTTGTTACTTACCGCTTACAGGGTCTTCCCAAAAGGTTCAAAGTCCAGGAACACCCTGGAGGTGAGTATGATTCCCTGAACGTTGCAAACCCATAAAAATAGAAACGCCCGGTTCCTTCGGCCTTCGAAACCCCACTTGGGGTCTCCGCCTCCGGCATCCAGCAGCTCTGCCACCAAAAGGTCGAAGCGCTCCTCCTATCAACCGGCGATTTGTCGCCCGGGAGAGATGTTCTCACAGCGGATGGGCCAAGAAAGTGACCAGACTTGTTCGCGACTAAAATGGTAACCCAAAATTACAAAGTCCAGGAACAGCTTTCAAAGTTTGCACTTGTTTCTTGGTCCACTCCATACGGCAAGGCAAATCTGCTCGCTCCGGCTGGCCATGGATTGAAACAAAATGGTTTGGAGGTGTGGATGAGCACTTGTGAAAGCAGCGTCTTAATTTTCCCAAGTGCTAAGAATTCATTGAGCCAACATCCCATTCACTTGAAGCTATGGTCAGCAAATGTCTCGCTCAAATCCTCTAACCCTCAGCAAAACACACCCGGATAGCATGAAAAGCGTCTTGAGCTGGACACGGCAAAATGGTTGTTGCCATTTGTTTTCCCTTCAAAACAAGCCCGACAGGATATCCCTGCAAAGAAAAAAAAACAAGACAAGCATTGTGAGTGACATGTTCACTTTGAGCTTCCACTGTCCTTTGCGCACATGCTCAAACTTCCAAACATCTGCATCTTGTCATGCTTAGCACAAACAGGAAACCTTAAGGATACCTCAAGCTGGGGATCTAATTCCGAAAAGGGGCCCCATGACCGAGCCTAAGCCCAGATTCGTGCGTTTTTGACAACACCACGTAGGCTTTCTACATGCGCCCAAGTGCTTGAATTGACGTGCACGGGCCGGAGAATTCACCAAGGCAAGTCCCAAAATGTTAATCTCACAAGCCTAACTTTCTGACCCCCCCCCCCCCCCCCGATTTTACCGTTTGGCTTACGGGCCCCAAAAACCTGGCTTACCGCGAAGCAGGGCCCAAAAAAAAACTCGGTCCTCCGACACCGCCACTGCCCGGATGTCGCCGCACGTCACCTCCGCCTCTTTTGGTGCCAGTGGTTCAACATGCTCTTCGGAACCTTTTTCCGTGGGAGAATGGCTACAACCTACTTATCTTCCATTTGCTCTTTCGCCGCCTGGCCAAAAAAATGCCAGGAATGACATCGATTCCCCTTTAAAACCAACAAGGGAAATTAACATCATTCATTTCAGCAAACGGATGGTTATAACCGTATAATTAGGGGGGTATGACCATGTCTGGTTTGGTTGGGGGTACAACCTATTTCAAGTTTGATTCAGGGTATAACTGGCTTTCAGCAAAATGGAAGTTATTGTCGACCCAGGATTAATAAACCCGTCCCATTATTCGGGGGGTGTTCCCTCCTAAAGTGATCCCCACAAAAAGGGGACCCCCTATTAATCAACCAGGGGTTTATTAATCCGGGGTTAACACTATTCACTGCATCGACCATCCACGTCGCATCCCAAACCCCAAAGCCGCCGGTGAGGCGCCTCCGGCGCGACGCGTTTGGCGGCCCGCGCCAGGTGCGGCGCGATCTCCACGCCCACCGCCGCGCGGGCGCCCGCGTCCAGCGCCAGGCGCGTGAGGAGCCCACAGCCGCAGCCCAGGTCCGCGACCTGCGGCTGGGGGTTTTGGGGGGGGGGGGGGGGGGGGGGGGGGGGGTGGGGAAATGTCTTCTTTTTTGGAGGGGCGGGGTGGGGGAATGGAATACAGTTTTTTTTTGTTTTTCCTCTTCTTCTTCTTCTTTTTGGGGGGGGAATGACAAACAGAAGGGCGATGTTGCAACCGAAAACAGGTCTGTATAAGAAGAATTATTACATGCCACCTACAAGCTTGTTCAGCCCCTTTGGGTGAAGAGTAGCAGGTTTACATGCGTCCCCAACCTGGCTACCCTGCTCCAAGTGCCGCCAAAGGGCGCGAGCGCCACAGGCCTTCTTGCGAATGGCAGTAGCAAAAGCCTCGTTGCGTACGGCGTCATTCAGCATCTCGGAGTACCAATCCTGGTGCCATGGAGTTCTGGACATGTGGGCATGGGGCCACCAGGGAAACTGCAGGATTTTGTCCTTGGTTCCATTTACCAGGGTTCCATTTTGTGTACATATTGTTGACCCACAGCCATGTGAAATCACAAACTTCCAAAAGGCTTGGGGATGTTAAAGGAACCACTGGACATCCACTGGACATGAACCTGTTGGACTAAACCACTCAAGGGCATTCCAACAATCTTCAGCCACCTGCACTGTTCTGCTCGGGAGGGAGTGCAAGGTTACTTAAACCCAGCAAGCAAGTAGCCGCGACCATGCAACCCGGGCCACAGCAAGGTGTGAATTGGACATGCCGGATGACTCGCCATGTCAGCCACAGTCAATATTCAAAGCACCCAAGTTCAGCAGCGCTGGCCCATTTCCTAGTGCGATTTTTGCAAATAAACCTCCCGTTACCCCCCCCTCCCTTGTCTGGACATGTGTGTGTGTGTGGCAAATGATGATGATGATGATGAGGAGGAAGAGGAGGAGGAAGAGGAGGAGGAGGATGATGATTGGTGGTGGTGGTGGTGGTGGTGGTGGTGGTGGTGGTGGCGGTGGTGGGTGGTGGTGGGTGGTGGTGGGTGGTGGTGGGTGGTAGTGGGTGGTGGTGGGTGGTAGTGGGTGTGGTGTGGTGTGGTGTGGTGTGGTGTGGTGTGGTGTGGTGTGGTGTGGTGTGGTGTGGTGTGGTGTGGTGTGGTGTGGTGTGGTGTGGTGTGGTGTGTGTGTGTGTGTGGTGTGTGTGTGTGTGTGTGGTGTGTGGGTGTGGTGGTGTGGTGTGTGGTGTGTGGTGAGGTGGGTGGGTGGGGGGTGGGTGGGGTGGGTGGGTGGGTGGGTGGGTGGGTGGGTGGGTGGGTGGGTGGGTGGGTGGGTGGGTAGGTAAGTGGGTGGGTGGGTGGGTGGGTGGGTGGGTGGGTGGGTGGGTGGGTGGGTGGGTGGGTGGGTGGGTGGGTGGGTGGGTGGTGGGGTGGTGGTGGTGGCGGTGGTGTTGATGATACTCATTTAAGAGGCGTGCGCTCTCAATGCATCTGGGCGGCCAAGAGGAAAACGCGGGGCAGCGGCGGAGTCGCGTAGAGCGTCAAGTCTGGCACCTGCAGTTTGCCAAGTTGTCCCCGTCGGCGTCGTTTGGACAAAGCCGGCGAAAGGACAAACATCATAATTGTTGATGGTCGCTACATCTTGCCTATTGCAACTAAATACGCCATCTAAGAGAGCCATTAGCCTATATGTGTAGTGCTTCAGGCTTCGTGTCCTCAACCTTTCCGCGTTGTTCAGACCACGACGCGCCTTTCAATCGTTCCCTGCTCCTCTTTTGAATCCAGCCGAGAAAACAGAAGACGACTAACCGGCAACGACCACGAAAACAGCGAACAAGCAACAAAGATCAGAGTCAAACAGATGCAGCAAACACAAACAAAACAAAGCCACCAGCGGCAGCAGCAGCTGCAGCGACGACATCAATCACGACCATCACCACAACCACGAATGCTACCGCTACCACTACCACTACTACACCGACGACGACGATGACGACAAGGCCAACGCCCTCACTCCTGCCCTGTAGTTTCTATATACACGGTTACCCCGGACAAGCACAGAACCCAACACATGCAAAGATCGAAACAAACAAACCCACACACACACACATTGCACAGACAAACAGACAAAGACACAGACGCAGAAACAAACGCAGACGCAGTCGCAAAAAAACAAACAAAAGCCAAAGATAGCACACCAAGCAACGAGCAAACCAAGCAAATAAATAAATCAATCAAACAAGGAAGCAAACAACAGACAAAAAAAGGAGAAAACAAAAAGGGAAAAAACGGGCAATGAACAAACTGACAAGCGTCTATATAGTCACCACACCCCGCTCATCCTCACTAAACATCCTCTCACCGCCCGTACCACGATACGGGACTCTGTGATTTATCTGTTGCATGTGCAATGGTTGTCATCCCCTATGACTACCTGTAGCAGCCATCAGATCTGTCATCAATATCGGAACTTTGTGGCACCAGCCATCCAGGTTGAGTAGATTGCGCGGCTTGACGCGATTGCGCTCATCCCATTACATTGGCAACCAAACAAATCGATCACTTGTTCCAGGATCATGGGCAACCTGACTCCAAGCTAGCAGAGCCATGGGCCGTGTGGCCGTTGTTGTCTTCACCGCTTGGGTACTTCAAATGAACCCTGATCCCCCGTGTATCTATATATATATAGATAGTCCTCCAAGCACGGAATCTATTGTATCCTCCTTTTGCCATGGCATGTCGTGCTCAAATGACCTTTCAAGATGAACACACTTCACTTCCTGAGCGGATTGGCCAAAACTCGTCCAAACTTTCTGGTTGCCATTAAAATGGTCTTCCCAAGAGTTTGAAGTCCAGAAGAAGCTCAGGGAGTGAGTGAAGTTGCTATGAGCCCCTACCAGAAACTGGCCTCATTATTTTGCCATGGGGGTTAAAGGGAAACAACCCAATTTCTTCACTTTGATACCCCCTAGAAACGGCGACCCCAGAGGAAAGGACGAAACACACCCAAGGCGTCCGGGTGCATCATGCGCGCCTCGAGGCAAATTCCCTGCGCAGTGCAGATTCCAAGGACCTCCACGGGGCCATCGAGCGCTTGGAGCCTGGCAAGTCTGGATCGATGGCTTGGAGGTTGTGCGCTGGGGGCTCAAATTGAAGAGCTCAGGTGTTTGTCTTTGTTTCCATCTACCAGGGTTCCATTTTGGGTACCCATTATTGACCCACAGCCAATTCAGAATGGAGAGGTTGGGGAAAAGCTGCATAGGTGTAGCCAGGCTTCACACATGCCTTCGAGAAAGTTGGAGAAGGTGTGAAAGGCTACGAGACATTGGAGCTGACTTTTCGCCATCTCTGGCGTCCTTCCCTCATTTCAAGTTGTGGAGCCCCTTGGATGGCTTGAAAGAGACAAGAGGATACCAAGCGCTTGAAAGGTCCCTGGTTCGAGTTGGGGTCGGGCTGGTTGAGTTTTCGCTGCAAGGCAACGACGGCAAAGGGTTCTCACACACTCACGCGCTGCAACGTGCGCACGGCCGGGCGGCAGTGCGGCACGTCCAATCTGTCAGGTGGCGTTGTGCCACAGCGAGTGCAGACCCCCTTGTGGGGTCTTATCGAAAAGGCCTGGCCAAATCATTGGCGGCCGGCCAGTGCAGAAGGTGCGGATTGCACTTGCCACATCGACAAGAACGCGATGTGGGAGGTCTATTGTTAGACCATTTTGAGGAGGCCCAACTCCGGCAACGAAAGGTTGAGGCCTCGAATCTCACCTAAGTTCAAGGAAAACAAGGAAGCGAAACCGCGAAAAAGAAGCCTAATCAAGTGCACATCCCAGCCAAGGGTACCTTGAACTGAGGTGGATTCATGCTGGTCCCTCCAAATGGCACCATCGCGGTGAGGTGCCGGGGCCGGAAATTGGATACATGCAAGCCTGAGTGCGACAGCAACCTCAAGCCATGAAACGAATACCGGGCTAGCACAGGTGGAGGCTTTCTGATGAAGCCATTGAAAAACCTGTCGAGGAAAACGTGGCCCGAACTGAAACTCAAGCTCCGAACCATCGAGTTCAGATGACCATTCCTGACTGAGTGAGACGAGCCAGCTGGCCTGTCCCTCACTGTGCTGATAGGTCGCGACCTCTTCATCATCAGGGATATCATCAGGAGCGTGCCGAAGCTGTTTGGCCTTCTCCTTGCTCTCATTGCTGCGTGCAACAGCAAGGTGAAGGGCTTGGAAAAGGCGAAGGTGGTGAAGTTGTGCTTGTTCAGCATGCTGGTATTCCTTCCAGAGACTCAAGAAGGAGGGCTCCCGCTGCTGATTTGCGAGCTTGGCTGCTCCGTCAGCAGCCCCATTCCACCTGATGGTCCATTCATCAGCTGGGTCTTCGCATTCATCAGGGCGTCCATGGCCAGGAAGGTGAAGCACCCGAAACTGACCAGGTTGAAGGCGCTCAAGATGCAGCCGGAGCTCCTGCCAGAGGTCACTGTTGCTTGTATCAGGGGCGTCAAACTCGTCAGCTTGAAGTCTCCAAACACCAGAAGCGGCATATGCAGAATCAGTCCACAAGGTTGTAGCACATCCGCATTGATGTGTCCATCTTGCAGCGTACAAAATGGCTGTAAGTTCAGCCCGGTTGATACATTGCGCTTTGCCGGCAAGTGGTCCTGCTACGATTTGGCATGCATGCGTTGCAGAGATGACTGCCCAGGATGCCAAGGCCAATGGCCGGTACGTAGGAGATGTGCAGGAGCCGTCAGTGAACAAGTGCACGGTCTGACCAGGTTGGGCGTAGATCTCAAAGACAATCTGCTTGTACTTGAGGCTGTCGAGATAGTCCCTGACTTTACAAAGCAGCGGATTGCAAGGGAGAAGGAGTCGTTCACGTAGGCATACAGGTGAATCATGCCAAAGACGACGCGCTTGATCGTGCTGGGCGTGACATTCAGCATGTGCTGGACATTCAAGGCAACGATGTTCGGCGGTATCTCGGGCAGAGCAGTGATTACACCGGCTGGCAGTGAAGTTGTCGAACTTGGCCTTCTGGGAGTTAAGGTAGAAGGCTCCTTCTCGAAGGGTGTTAACCCTGGCAGTTTTGAGGGCGTCAAGTCGGGCACTGCAGTGAAGACTGGCTATCCAGTTAATTCCTTGTAGGCCCTGATAGTCTGCCCGCTGAACAAGATCCCGAGAGGTGGATTGTAGCCAGGCGTCTTCAAGAAGTAGTCGGAGGAGGCCAATGTCAATGGTCAGTATGTTGTGGTGATGCCCTTCATGATCGACAAGTGTAGGTGGGGATGCAATCTTCCACGTGATGGCGTTGAGCTGTCGTAGTAACACCGTAAATGGTCCAGCAAAAGCACGGCCATCGTAAGAGGCAGTAAATTCGGCCCAGGTGTCAATCAGGGAAGCCTGCTTGTGGAGGATGCGCCTGAAGGTGCGTACGACCTGCCAAAGCTGGAAAAATCCGGGGTCACACAGGATGTTTCCTGAAAGAAGACTGAGCCGGATTCGGGGACTTGCCCCTGCCCGTCCCGCGCCAGTGGCTCGGACTGCAGCAGTGCGTAGGCTTTTGATGTTGGCAGTGGAGAAGTCCTCAATGGGCGCACTGTGAAAGACACGTGGCCACAGGGCTTGGTAGAGGACAAGGTGCTTGTTGAAGGTTGGAACGTTGAGCTTCTTGAGCAGGATCCAGGTTGGTTGAAGTCCAGCAAGGATGTCCGGGTGATGGGCTGTTCTCCTGCGGGCACCATAGGTCATTTGTCCGCCGAGATCCTTATCCTTGAGGCTCATACGGCGCCCCATAAGCTGAAGTTGCTGCCGATGTTGAGGATGGACCGCCCAGAGGTAGGTTTTGTCGAGGTCGATCCGTAGCTGGAACATCTCGAGAAAGGCGTCCTGAGTGACAACTGCGTGTAGTAGTGCTCCTGGGTGATTTGCGACAATTTCAAGATTGTCAACAAAGGATGCCGAGGTGGCCTGTGGCGAAAAGTGTGATTGGTACAGGTGGTAGCACCAGTCCACAAGAGCCATGGCCAGGCAGCTGAGTGGACATCCTTCGGGGTAGCCGCAGTTGGAGAAGAGCGGGCCACCCACCGTGTCATGGACGCAAAATCTTCGGGAGAATCCAACGAGGAATCGATGCCAGGCCTCCACAAAGTTGGAGGGGAAGCCAACGTGTTTGGCGATCTGCTTGATGGGCACTCGCGGCAAGTGGTTGAATGCCTTCTCGACGTCGGCGACACATCCAACCAAAGGTCGGTTCTGTTGAGCGTGGAGCTCAATGTGAGCTTGTAGAGGAAGCCAGATCTCCTGAGCCTCACGAGAAGGCAAGAAGCCGAAGGCTGGACAATCCATAAGCTGCGAAAGTCTGGAGAGTCCTTGTCTAGCTCTGAGGGATGCCCAGTTGCGATAGTTCATGCTGAGCACAATGATCGGCCTGAACTGAGCGACCTCTTCGGCCCCGTCGCATTTGGCGATGCCATGAGCGAAGCCGGTGAGCAGCTGTTGTGGCCATTGTCCACCGTTTTCAATGCAGCGAAAGAGGTCCACTTGGGCTTGACGGAGTGGATCGGGCATGTTGACAAGGTCGTTGCGTCCATAGCCATCAGCGCCTCTTGCTGTGTGTTTCTTGAATCTTCGCAGTGATTGATCCCAAGAAGAGAGGTCGAGGTCGGGAAGCTTGATCAAACTCCGTGGTACAAAAGCTTGTACAAAGCCGAAGATGCGCTGCCAGGCTTCTGGAGGGAGGTCCTTGCGCTTGCTCCATCTGTCGGTCCAGAAGTGGCTGAGGGCTTCGTGGATTTGAGCATCCTCAGTGATGTGGATGTGCTGATGTAGCTGTTGTCCAGGAACTAGGAGGAGATCCGTGTCAACCTGGAAGGTGTCCGGGGTGATGTGGGTGATTTGTGCCGGGACGTTGTCAACCCACCATGAGTCGTGCTTGGCGACCGACAAGGGCTGGTCAGTGAGCACCTGGGTGCCATCCGAGGAGACCGCAATGATGGTAGCAGTCTTCTTTTCGACCAGGCGATCGATGGGTTCTCTTCTAGCCGGCTTGAGGGTCTTGAAGATGCGAGCATGGTGCTCCTGCATTCTAACCCGATTGCATTTCGCTTGCTGGCGCAGATTCCAGCTCTCGAAGGAGCGGAAGTTGTGCTGATAGTCAGTGTAGATTCGTTGAAGTGTTTCAAGGTCAGGAGCATGTGCTGGTAAGCAATGAGGGCTGCCTTGAAGCTGGTGCCGTCTTGTCTGCCACCATTCAGAGAAGGATGATTGAAAGCCCCGTGCAACAAGGACAGCTCGCCAAACTTCAGCACGGTAAAGTTGATGAGTAGCCTCTTGACCGCCAGCTTTGACAGAGTGTAGTAAGCTCTGAAGTCGACGGAGTTGGCGGAACCACTGCAAGACGGCGCGGCCGACCTGGTCGGAGCAGAGGTGGACTTCTCCTTGCCGACTGGGTCGAGATAGTGGTGGTTGCGGAAGCCGCCGTCTGGGTCGAAGCCTTTGTCCTCTTCCCCAACAAGCTGAGGGAAGTGGGGTGCGCGATGTAGCGTGAAGGTGCTGATGGAGGCCTTCCTCGTAAAGTTGGCCAAGTTGTGCGTAGTGATGCGTGAGGTTGGTGGTAGGTTGAAGAAGTTGAGGCTCGGGCTGGAAGTCGGAGTGCCAGGCGTCGATCTGGACATCATCCCATGGAATCTGAGCTGGGAGAGGCCAAGCCCAGTAGGAAGCGCCACCATCGGGAAGTCGAAACGTGGCGGAGAGGGCTCCATGGTCGGAGAACCAGGTTGTGAAGCGGGATTGGACAAAGTAGGCCGCCAGCTCAGGAGAGATGTAGATGCGGTCGGGTCGAGAGATTCCTCTGTACGTGTTCTGAGGAGCACATCCAGAGATTCTGGCGTAGAGTGTCTGAATTTCTTCCCAACCGGCTTGCATCCAGGCTTGAAGTGAGGGGAGGGTCTCGGGGTGGTTGAAGTCACCCAAGACGTATCGCAGTCCGTGGGAGCCGAGGATGTACTCACTTGTGATACTCTGGAGCATCTCCTCAGTGAGAGCGCGGGCATTGGGCCACGTAGGAGATGTTGGCCAAGCATACAAGTTGATGCTGGACAGCTGGATGTTGTCAATCCAGAATCTGGTGTGTTGTAGTCGACCAATCTGATGATATTGGTGAAGACGTGGAACGTGGACTGGTTGGAGTGGCACATCAGCAAGCTGCATTACTCCTGTCCATGTTCCGGTCGTGCTGGAGCCGGTGCGCAGAGGAGCAGGAGCTCCATAGCTGGTTCTGATTCTTCTGTGATCTTGCCGGGCAAGGGACTTGAGGTGCCGGTCAAACGTGCTGATGGCTCCTGCGGCAAGGTGGGTCTCACTCACATTCCATATGCCCGGGGCAGCTTGGAGATGTACAAGGCCTTGCCGTTGAGGCCGGTGGGATTGGTGGTCCCAATTGTGAGGAGCGGTCCAGGATTCTGGGCTTGTCCATATCTGTGAACTCGAGATGGAAGTGCATGAGGAAAGCACATTTGCCACCGTGGCCTGCCCGACCCGAGTTCGCGGGAGACCGCGCTGTGCATGAAGAGCTGGGCAAGACAGGGCACGGTGGGCCTGTGCGCAAAATTGTTGACGTTGAAGCCAAAAAGGGGGTGGCAAAACGCCGGCTCAAGTGCAGGCTGGCCAGCCTGATGGAGAGCCGATGCGAGTCGATCACTTGGTTGGCCATCCGAATGATGGATACCAAGGTTGTGCACGTAACTGTTCAAAGAGCTGGTGGTGCATGAGGAGAGCGGCCAGTTGTTGTAGAGTGGCTCCCCAGTGTGACCATGGTCAGCATCCCACAGGCTGAGTCGTGTCACTGGCTGAAGAGTCAAACTAGTAGCTGAAGGGTGGCCTGCTCCGGAGTGAAGTACGGATGTGTCCCTGGGGCATCACGTCCGTTGACGGCAAGGAGAAGGGTGACCCAGATGAGCCACCGAGGGAGGAGCCAAGTGTTGATGGAGGGGTTCCAGCTGTGATTGACTTTTTTGGGCACTCGATGTGCTGGAAAATCGAGCCCCTAGTCAATCGGTGCGGTGCTTTTTGCTCAGCAAGGCTTCGATGTTACCGAAGCCTGCCGACATCTCCCTGCGAATCTCCGCATTGTGGTCGTGCACAGTTTTGTTGAGGTTGCCGAGCTCGAGTTGCTGGGTCTGGACCTGAGTGGCCAGGCCATTGATCTGGCGGTTGGTGACCTGGTTGGCCTCCGCTGCGTCACCAAACCATTGCTCGAATTTGACGTTCTGTTGCCGTAGCTCGGCTACGGATGACTCCAGGAACTGGAAGCGGGTGTCGATTTTGTTGTGATCGTCGCCCTCCATGGTCTGGTCGGTGTCCCATCCAGAGGGTTGCTGCCATTGGTCAATTTGCTTCTGGAGCGAGGCAGTGACGGTGGCTTTGATGCGTTCTTCGGCTTGTTGAAGACGATCTGCAGTTGGCTTTGTTCCTGCGCTTTTGCCTTCAGCCGGATGTTGATGAAACCACTGTGACCATGGGTCACTTCCGGCTTGCCAGGGGTCTTGCGAGGCACGGGCGGCTGGCTCGGGGTTGTTGTTCAGGTATTTCTGCGTCCTGTCGAAGGCGACCAGTGAAGGACCGTTGAGATCGGGCTTGAGCGTTCGGAGCTTGGTAACAAGAACATCGCCATGAGCTCCTTGAAGGATGTCGCTGGGCGGGGGAGTGTCGGCGCCGACCTCCCATCCAATGCCGTGTTGGTCACCTTTGCGTGGCTGAAGTGGCTTGGTCTTCCATTTCCAAGCCGCGAGGGATTTGACGAGTCCTTGCCGCTGAGTTCCATGAGGAAGGGGAAAGATCTTGTAGATGTCAACGACCTTGACCTGGAGGTACGGCTCGTCGGGCTTGAGCTCCTTGTGTGCTTGTGGTAGGTGGTCTGAGGTGAATCGGAGCCCATATCGGTCGTTGAGACGCACGATGGAGACCGAACTTTCTGTGGTCCTGTGCTTGTAGGAGATGGTCTGGAGAGTAGCTCCAGCAAGCCAGACGACACCGAACTGCTCATCCGGGGAGCGTCCTGTGGAGTGTCTGGGGTCGACATAGAGACCATCCGTGCCGGAAAGGTTGAGTAGGTTGTGGAAAGCAACCTGAGGGATTCGAACAAGAGCGGTCCAGCTGGTGGCTTTTTCTTTGGGGACACGAGCTCCTTGTGCGTTGACCCACTGCCTTCCCCAAATGTCAAGGATGACACTGGTGACTTGTTCTTCATCAACTGGAGGATGGAATTTTCGGCAGGTGTCACCGCAACCTTCAGAGCGGCAGAGCGTCATAATGGGGTAGTGCTGCATGACCTGACGCATAGGTCCCTCAACGAAGGTGTTCCATGGGTTGGCCCATTGGTCCTGGTAGATGGCAAGCTTGATCGTACAGGTGGCGATGGGTGCGACATCTGGGAGTGTGTTGCGTACTGGCCGTGCAACTATGACCTGGCCAAGCTGAATGATGCTGCCGTGAATGAGGATGGGTTCCTGCGTGGCAATGTGCTTTGCAGGGAAGAGAATGTTCTCGGTTGGAAGTTGTCCACAAAGCGTTGGCGGGATGCAGGTGGTGGTGAGTATAGCCAGGGGGCCAGTGCTGAGCTGGATTCCTTCCTTGAGGTATGGAGCTGCTTCGCTGATGGTAGCAAAGGCGATGCCAGTGCGACCTTTGCTGAGGTTGTGGATGGAGAGAGCTTCAATGGGGATGCCGTCTTCCCCAGTGAATGTGCCTGGTATGAGCTGAAGCTCGCTGGGCGTGATGTTGCACTCGGTTTTGCCTTCCGCGGCACGTTCTGGTTTGTTCTTGTCCTTCTTTTTGACGGAGGTGCTGATGCCGAACTGGTTGGCAGCCTTGAGCTGGACTTTCTTGAGGAGTTCGTCGTGCCTGATCCACTGAAAGGGGCTCGATGGCCTGGATCCTAGCGCCTTGATAGCGCTCCATGTTTGCTTGGAGGCCAAGGCCTCAGCAATACTGCTTAGGCCGAGCTTCTTGATGGCATGGGTGGCTCTCTCCTCGACGCGATCAAGTGGTACGCCCTTGTCTGCGAGGATGGCGGTGAGCTGCTTGAGCACTTCCTCTTCATTGCATGGGCCGTTGGCTGCATGAATGTACTCGTTGGTGAGGTTGCCAGCTTGAAGGTGACGATGCCAAGTAGCAATGTCTGGCTGGTTGGACTCAGGCCAGAGGTCGAGAACGGCCGCGAGATGGGCAAGTGCTATGGTGCCGCACGTGCAGTTGTCTTGTTGGTGGTAGTAGGTGAGGCTTTGGATGCACTCGCACGGGATGTTCCATTGACTAGCAAGGGTCGTAGCGATGTAGTGGCCACCTTCGTGAGCCCGATGATCGAGCCCGTCAAAGATGGTTGCCTTGAAGCGATGTTCGACAGGTTCAGCAACAAGAAGTGCCCAATGACCGTCAAAGGCGAAGATGATGGTGGTGAGAATGGAGGGGTCGAGATTGGTGATGGTTCCTCATCTCGCGACTAAGAGAGGAGCCGGGCATTGATATGGCTGGCCTCCGAGTTCCCCGTGGATGTGAGCTAGTCGATGCAGCTCACTGCTGATCTGCTGGTCGTTGAGCCCGTGTTCAGAGGGTCCACCGGCAACGATGAGGCCCTTGCAGTTGAGAACAGTGTTGTGCCATAGGCGAGTGTGAAGCCGAAGCGCATGGCCAAGGAGATCAACAGGTGGCGTCTCCCTGGGGTTGATGTGCCCTTTGAGGCATGCCTGGAAAAGGAAGGTGCCAGCCTGAGTTGAGATCGTGGTTGTGGTTCTCCCGATATGGAATTGGATCTCGATGTCATGGTTGCTGACATTTGGGCTGGTGGTGCATGGGGAATGCAAGGTATATGGACCAAGCAGACCTCTATCTTGAAGGACGGCATCAGCTGGCACCGGTCGGTTTCCATCCCAGAGCTGCAATTGTTTGGGGAGTTCGGCAAGGCATTCTTCTGCTTGAAGCAGGTCTTGCACTGTCTGGTATCCTTCACGAAGGATGTGAAGGTTGTGTCCATGGTTGTCCTGAAGCCATACGTGTCGAGTGGCGTGGGAGTCGTCTGTGGCCCAAAGGTGGTGCTTCTGCCAGAGGAGCTTGTGCTTGGTGGACTGGATGAGGGTCTGGGGTTGGCACAAAGGTTCCCAGCCGTAATGAGCTTGGACGGCCTTGACAAGATGTGCGCATACCCATTGTGCTTGAAGGGGTGCAGCGACCTGGCCGATGAGGACAAGCCCAGCTCTGGCGTCCCCGGGGAACTTGTAGTTCACTGGGATGGTGCATAGCAGGGCCGCCTCAGAGGTATGGAGGTATCGGGGCTTGCCGGTGACTTGGGAGATGATGTAACATCCCCTGATGCCCCCACGCTGTAGTCGCTGTAGGTTGAAAGGAGCTTGTCGACAACCACAAGGGCATTGGCGCAACGTTCCAGATTGTTGTAGTAGGCGAGGAGGTTCCTGGCCATAGTTGCTGTCCGTGTAGAACGTGAGCTCGACCTCGTCCAGTTGGAGTTGATTCTCAGCCACGGTGTCCCAAAGCGGCCAGTCAGGAATGACGTGCTGGATGGTACTGAAGTGGATGTCTTTGCTTCAGGGCACGAAGTCGGTGAGGTCAAGTTCCTTTGGAGCAAGGATTGCCCACCATCTAACCCGATTGCATGGCCACTGGTCCTGCAGCGACAGCACGATGGTTTTCAACTGAAATCCCATCAAAGTGGCAAGCTCGATGAGGTGCTCATTGATGAACCCATGGTTCTGGACTCCCGGGACGCACTTCAGAATCACCGCAGAGGCTTGCGTCAACCAGGCTGCTTGAAGTGTGGCCAGAAAGACCTTAGATCTGGGGTCGTGCTTGCCGCGATTGTCACCTTGAGAGCTGTATGGTTGGCAGGGAAATCCTGCTCCAAGTACAGTTCGTCTGTGATCACTGGCTCCATGTAGGCGAGCGATGTCCTGAGGATTGCACAAGTCGCCGTGTATGACGTTGTTGGCGCCATTCTTGATGAGGGCCTCACAGGCCAATGCACAGTGGTCCAAGTAGGCGACTGGGCGGATGCCAGTCTTAGCGGCGCCTAGTCCCAGGCCACCCATGCCGGAGCACACCTCCTTGATGTGCTGGTAGTTCACAATGCTGATGGGGTTGTGGGCATACCAAGTGGATTGATCTTGGGGCAGCACGAACGTGGAGCCATCTGAAGACTGGCAAGCCACGAAGCTGTAGACGGTGACGAGCTGCTCCCGCGAGAAGAAGTCGGGGATCCACACTTTCATGCCGATGGACACCTCCTCCGCGGAGATGTACGTGCCCATGCGCACTCCACCAATGCGAAGCACTCCGGTGAAGTCGCCCTCGCGAGAGGCGAGGTCGGCGATCCAGCAAGGCGCAATCATGGCGGGCCAGCTCCCGAGCGTCAGTTGATGGCTAGTCCACCACTGGCAGGTCTCGGGCCGAGACTTACGGCAAAGGGTTCTCA
>CAUJNA010000724.1:355755-373255 GCA_963377175.1 Effrenium voratum | reverse complement strand
GGGTGTCTTTTGCAGGGACGCCCCAAAAGGGTTGGTTTCTACTTTGGTTTCCCCTTAAAAGCACCAAACAAGCGGGTTCCTAAAATAGGCCCAGGCGGTGATCTTTTGGACGGACTGTCCAACAGCAATGCACGAATGTTATCAGCCACCTTTCAGCAATGGCTTTTCAAGCATCTTTATCCATGGGATTGGAATAACCATCCTTCTAGGTGCGCAATGATCATTAACCCATCGAACATCAGATTTCCCTGGGAAAGGAAATTGCCTCCCCAAGATGGCAGTTGTGAGGCCGCTACCTTTTGTCTGGTTTCATCTAGAGGTTGGTCTCAAAATTAGTACAGGGTCTTCAAAAACCCCAAAACTGGCATCAAGTCCAAAAGAAGACACACCCAATTAGATGCCCTGAAGGGAAAAACACGGTCAGACAAAAATGGTCAAACAAAAAGTAAGTCGGAAAAAAGGTGTAGATGCCCTGGAAAACAAACATAATCAAAAAATGACAATAACTCAAACAACTGGTACCACTGTCTGGCCTCTTGGATGGAAACAAAGACCAACACCTGCGTAATCCCGGCTCTTCAACTTTGAGCCACACCCGAGTAGCCATGGGTCAAATCCCGTATCCCCAGTGAACATCCCAAGCCAACCACTAAAATAGGTTCTAAAATGGGTGGTGAATTCACCTACCCTCAAATGGGATCCCATTGGCTTTGACCTACACCCAAGTAGCACCCAAACCGAGCGTCGGTTGTCACGTCGGGTTTTCGCCTCCGTGCCTTCTCGGTCTGAGGGCCAAGGCCCCCGAAACGGCAGCTCCAGCAGCGGGACAAAGGCCGACAGTGGCGCAGGGCGCAGCGCGGCTGGCGGAGTTGTCCGGCCCGGGCGGGGTGGCACTTTGTGTGTGTGTGTTGTGGTCGTCCTGTGTTTTCCCCTTTTTTTTTTCCGGAGGGAAACATTTTGCAAAAAGAAAAAGGAAAAGTGGAGAGCCAAAGCATGTCTTGTTGGTTCGATAGGCAGGGAATGAGAAATGAGAATCACCCCCCATAAACAGTCCCTTGTGGTTTTCTTCAAGGGAGTCCACAAAGCCGGTTCATTCCCAACACCCGGACTCAGTCATTCCTACCTGAGCACAAGCAAAATGTCCCCTCCGGCATGTGAACAAAGCGCCTTCAGACAGGTCGCTAGCATCAACCCTGGGCTAAGGCCTGTGAGACCCTCCTTCTGAGCATTTGGCCCACTTTACCGTGCAGAAGTACCTCGGCAAATTGGCGAATTCTATGAGAAGTACCTCGGCAAGAACCGGTTTTTGGAGCCGGATGGATGCCAGGTTTGCCTGGTTCGCGCGGGAGACGAGCGGATGGCGGAGGCTGCAAAAGAGGGGGAGGGGAGGGGGGGGGGGAAAGAGAGAGAGAGAGAGAGATATAGACAGAGAGAGAGGGACAGAGAGAGAGAGAGAGAGAAAGGGCTGGGGCATTTTCACTTAAATCCCTTTTCCCTCATTGCTTGGAAAGTTGGAGCTCCAGCAACACATCATCCCTGCCCCATGCTCAGGTTTCTCTATAGCACCTTAGCAAATAGACCCTGTAGGAGTTGCTGTTTGGTTCCTCTTAAAAGCAGAAGAGGAGGCTCTTCCCCTTGTTTCGAAACAAAACCTCTTGCAGATTTTCTGAGCAAGCCTCGTGCTTACTCAAGCCTCGTTCATCCAGAAAGGCTCGTCGAAGAATTCAACTCGGTTTTGAAACTGAGCAAGGTTTGCAAGGGATGGCCTGAAAAAAGACACCCACCGCAAGAGTTTAATAGATTCCCTTTGACGGATGCAGCGCTGAACCATTTTCTCAAACAAAGATCCCATAGTGCCATAGAGGAAAGACGGTCACACGCAGGTCTGCTAAAATCGACCTCCCTACCAACCCCCCCCTGTCCCCTGTCCAAAAAAAGACGAATGGTTTCCCTTCGCTGTCCCTTTCACACCCAAAAACTGGGCCTGCGCCCGGCTTCTCCGGCACCGCTTGTGGTAAGGGCGCCAGCCCCCCGTGTGACGCCGCAAAGGGCTCCTAAGGGTCCGCAGAGTGTCCGGGGGGAGCAGTTGGCGGAGCAGAGTCGGGCAACAGGATGGACCGAAACTTCTCGGTTGGCCGCGTCTCGCAAATGGTTGATGGATTGATTCTAAGCATGGTTCTAGCATACTAAGCGGGTTGAACATCCATACGCATCCGCGTTGACTGATGAACTAAATCTTGTCATTCAGCGCACCTTGCAAAGCTACTTTTGACACACTCGGCCGTGCACCCTCAAGAAGCCAAACAAAATGTTCTGCTTTGTCTTCGTTCTTTGTGGCCATGTTGATAGGTTCTGACGACGGAATGTTTGATGCGATGAAACGACGTTGTTTCAACATCAACTTGCAAGGGAGTAACTCGTCCCAAAACCAAATTTGCCCCACCCTCGTCTGAGCACTTCCGCCCAGTGCTCCGCCGAAGTCTTTTCCAGGCCCGCAATTCCAGGGGTAAATCCGAACTTCGCCATTCTTTGCAGGATCCGTCTTTCCAGTTCAAACCACCATACACGCAGCTGGTGTTGAGCCCAGGCAAATGCTTGAAAGTTGAAAAGATCTGGCTCACTTGCCAGGACATGGAAATCAAAGGTTCATCTTTCATCTTGACCTAACCCAAAATGGGAGAATGGCTTTCCTGCCGGTTTCCCTTTAACCACAACAACGGGGCACCCTTTCTCCCACTAACATAACAGCTAGCAGTGCCCCCTCCAAGAGGAAATTGATCCTCCTGGTACCTTTGCAGAGATGCTATGTTAGTGGGGAGGGTGCCAACTGGCCATGGGGCATAACCTATGGCTCCATGGAGACTTTGGGGATGCCTCCGCGGGGTAAAAACGCCCCATGCCAAGCGGCCCCGCCGAAATCGGGAAAACGAGTTGGGGGCCGGAAATAAACACAACAGTGGGGTGGGGGTGGGGGGGGAAGGTGGGGGTGATGTGATCTTGAGATATCTTGAGTGTACGGCATGCCTCTCTTGAAAGTGTACGACACGTCCCTCTTGAAGGTACAATGCTAACACACTATGTAAAAATTCATATGTCCCGATCTTGGAGTGCTACGCGCATGCCTGGCCAAACACGAAAGCAAGTGCACGACAAAGGGTATTCCCTCCCTCCCCCCCAAACCGACCCCACCCCGAACACCCCCCCATTTTGGGGTGGATGAAAATCCATGTGCCACCTATTTTGATGTTCACCAGAGGTTTTGTGGGCTTTGATCCACAGCCAACTCTAAAGAGAGACCCATTTCAGGTCCAACTCTGAAGAGACCCATTTGGCTGTGGGTCAAAAACAGGTACCCACAATGGAGTGCGCTGGTAAGAGGCATGGACTAAAATCTGCGGTCCGGTGGTTTAATTTGGACCCACAGCCATTTCCGGTCGATCCCTCACGACGATCCCCTCGCCACCGGGGCCCCGTGCCAAGCTCACGCCCACAGCCGCCGCCTCCGCAAGCCGCTGTGAAGCCAAGGCCACGGACACCCGCAGGCACCGCGGCAGGACCTGGCGACTGACGCAACTTTGGCCGAGGGTTAACTGGGCTGCCCGGTTTCTGATCCCCTGCGAAAAGTGACCAACTTTTTGTGGGTTAAATGGAAACCCCCACTAAACACTAAAAGGCTAAAAAGCTAAGGGGATGGCTGGGAGCCACCAAGTTAAGGATCCAAATGGGATTTCTCCTTCTGATTGCAAGCAAACAGCCCAGCCCGAACTTGCTCCGGTTTCACTCAAACAGCCCAGGAACTTTCGAAACCAGGCCATGTTTGATACAAAACACGTTTTGAAGTGTATCTGAGTATCTGTCAAAGGACGCTTCGGCGAGAGCCGTGGCAAACCCCGCCGTCGCCTGGGCGCTGAGTTGCGGCGCCAAACTGCGCCAGGTCTCAAGGACCCCCAGGCCCAACATGGCGTCTGGCTCGAAGCCTCCCGCGCTCGCCAAACCGAAAGCGCTTTCGGCTCGGGGCACCGTTTTGTTTGTTTGAGGGGGGGATGGATGAAAAAACGGTTCGGGGCCACTGATGTCCCACTTGAAAAGATGACCAGCTTGATGGACTCCAATGAAACTGCCACTATCGGGGGAATGCTTTTTTTTGTCCTGGGCCGGAGCCGGGCCGGAGCCGGGCCTAGTGCACTATCGAAGGGCCAACTTGGAGATTGAGGGACTGCCGACAGTCCGACCGAGGCGGTGGGACAGAGATTTAGCGAAAAGAGCCGCTTGGCCAAGAAATGGCTTGGCAACATGTACGTAAGGGAAAGTCGTGAAACAAGTTTCGACTGAGAGAGGAACATCTGTGTATCACAAGACATGGTGGGCCAAAAAGAGGAGTGTGCAAGTGAAGTGGGAAGGTGCCTGAACAAGCATCATCAGTTTCTTCTCAAAAGGGGGAGCGATCAACATCAGCCAGTGTTGGTGAATGCAGTAGGGAAGAGCATGATGTAAGCTCAAGAATCCTCTCCAGTAGGCCACCCAGCGAAGAGATTGAGAAAGGGCAAGGGAACGGTTGCCTTTTCTCTTCAAAGGGATCCCACACATGTGTGTGTATATACATGTATGTGTATATGTATACGCATGCATCCATGTGTTTGTATGTATGTGTATGTAAATAAAACATATAGACTCCCCCTTCCCCGCACTCCGGGTGCTAAAAAAAACAAAAACACAAAACAACAAAAACAAAAACACGGTGATCTGTTTGTGACTGGCCATGTACGTGTATATATATATATATATGTGTGTGAGTGTGTGAGTGTGTGAGTGTGAGTGTGAGTGTGAGTGTGAGTGTGTGTGTGTGAGTGTGAGTGTGAGTGTGAGTGTGAGTGTGAGTGTAAGTGTGTGTGTGTGTGTCTGTGTCTGTGTGTGTCTGTGTGTGTGTGTCTGTGTGTGTGTGTGTGTGTGTGTGTCTGTGTGTGTGTGTGTGTCTGTGTGTGTGTGTGTGCGTGTTTGTGCGTGTGTGTGTGTGCATACATGTGTATGTGGATGTATATCAAGACGGCACGTGTATGTGCATATGTGCATGTAGCTATGTATGTATAAGTGTATGTCTGTGTAAACACACAAGTCTGTGTGTGTTTATACACTCCATATACTGCATGTTGTATATTGTATACTGTATACTCCATACTGTGTACTCCATAATGCATGCGTATTATGTGTACTGTGTATGTATGTGTATACGTATGTGTATAGGTATACGTGTACGTATATGAAGACGTATATGTATGTGCATATGTATCTGCATGTGTACTTGTGTTTGTATATGTGAACACACATGCAAAGGTATGTGCAGTTGCAAATGCACATGCATGTATATATATGTATATATATATATAACTAGTATATAATACATACATCTGCATACGTGAAGGTATGTGTCAAGGCATATGCATTGCACATATGCATACGCAAGTGCATGCACATGCACATACATATGCGCATGTGGATGTGTATATGTATCGATCTGTGCACGTGTCTAGTGTATGTACATGTAACTGTACGCCCGAAGCCTGTATACGGACAGCATGGATGTATATGTACATGTACCTGACGGTATATGTGAACGTAAGCGCGTTTGCATATGCCTTCGCAAAGTCACATGTATGTGCAAATGCGCATGCCTGTGTTACAAGGGTGTATATGGAGATTGATCAATATTCCGTTCGGCCCCCAGTTTTGATCATGGGTAACTGTTCTCCCAATTTTGGTGGTTGGAATGCCAAGGTTTTTCGTGGTTTTCCCATGGTCATCCCATGCTTTTCGTGGTTTTCTCCATGGTCATCCCATGTATCGCGGATCTTTTGATCAACCCGTCCCAGCGCCCCAGCCTTCCAGGGCGCAGGCATCAAAGCTCGGCAGATCCAGGCCATCCGCATCTCCAGCCACGGACACATCCACAGCGTTGTCGCCTCACACTCCCAACCTGGGCCCGACTTTTCCATTTTTTGTTGGCGCCTGGTTTCGTGGGGGATGTCGCTTCCCGTGGATTTTCCCAAAAACAAAAACAAGTCTCAAGGAGTCCAAACTGTTTCTTGCCGCTACACTGGTCTTCCCAAAACGTGTACAGTCCCGGAACTCAGGGAGTGAGGGATTCTCCCCACTTTTGGGGTCGCCCCAGAAATCAAAGCGGCTTGGATCAATTTCACCAGGAACCTGAGGGAAGGTACGACAGGTTGCGTGGTGGCAGGGAAAGGGAAAGGTATCTGGTTTGCACAAATTTGGTCCAAATCAATTTGGCCCTTCCCTTGGATTTGGTCCAAATCAATTTGGTCCAAATCGGTCCAGGGCAACATGGGAACAAGGACTCTTACCCGCGTTTTCTGTGAAATGCAGCTCCAATCAACCCTCAACAAATGCCCGTTGATGTATTCACAGTCCTTCGAAGTCCAAAAAGACACAAATTCATGCGGTGTTCACGTTGGGAGATCATCCATACTGTGGATGGTTGCGAGTTGCGAAATGCAATTCGCACCACTTGAAAACCATGCTTGAAACCATAACGTTGGTTGGTATTTACGTAGCCGAATGGAATCATTCCCGGGTTTCTTTGCGAGAAGCGGGTTTCGTCCCGGCTTCACCCTGCCACGTCGCGCATCAGCTGCCGCAGCAGCGGCACGTGCTCCGGCGGCGCCAGGAGCACCACGGAGCAGCCGAGATCTCGGGCCGCGTGCACCGCTGAGACCTGCGTCTTGCGATTTGAGGGACCCAGCTTGGAGATGCTCGAGAAGAACCGAGGAAAAAAACCGCCACTAGCACCAACCTGACAGAAAAACGCCTGGCAAGCTCTCTTATTTGTTTGGTTGGGCCTGTCATAGTTGGCTTCTCTAATTGGTGAGATTGGTGGTTTGGAGGAATCCATTTACCCTAAAGAATGGGTGCACATCCCCAAACCACGAAATTTCAACCACCAACTAAGGGTTAGGGTAAATTGTATCCGGTTTAGGCCCCGATCTATTTTGACACATACTCACCAGTCGGGCAAAACTTGCTTGAAAGCTGTCCCACGGGAATCACCATGTTTTTCTCGCATTAGCACAACCCTGGTGCAAACTTTAATCCCACTTGCCATGACCTGAAAAGTTTAGGTGATCACTCATCACCTTTGACCACCTTAGGGGAAACATGCACTTACATGGGAAAACTAAACTTGGCTCAGATCCCCTGCTAAAAGTGACTAACTGTTAGTGGGTTAAATACGGAAACCCAACCACTAAACCACCTAAACAGCTAAAAGCTAAGGGACCGGACGGCTGGATGCTCAAATGGAAAATTCGAACAGTCCCCATCACCACATGCCACGAATACCCTCGACACGTGGAACCCGACTGGGCTGACTGCTCCAAGACCATGTTCCTTTAAACAGGACCCTCTGCTGGGTTCCATGTTAGCGGGACCGGCGGGCGGCAATAACCATTTTCGCAACCCCCGGGTGAGCTCCTTCGTTTTTTGTGCTGGAAAAAGGGAAGCCGGAATACACACAAGATGTTCAGGCAGAGGATTTGTCCAGGATCTTGCTTCCAGCTTCCCTCCAGAAGGTTCTTGCTGCTCACACCTGTTTTTGTCCAGACTGAGCCCTTTCGCGGGCAAAAGGCCACCGCTCAGCCGCTCAGCCGCTCAAACGTGACTCTAAGGCTGGTTCCTTTGCAGCGTGCTGCAACTTTTTTCTCAATGTCACCCAGCCCTAGGTGCGAGTTGGTGAGTTGCGGAGCCCGCGAGTGCCAAGTTGGGGGGCTGGAATGAATGCAGCCACGACGTGAACAATCGGATTCCCACGGGTTGACCAAAACATCGCTAAAATACAGCGATGATGAAACTGTTGGGTTCAAGTGCCAGGAATCAGTGAAGCAACCCTCACTGAGCTGGCAACTGGTTTGGGGCACCACTTGAATGATCCAAAGTTGGTGGCGCCTAATGGGCCTCTTTGGGACACGACCAACAACTGGAACAAAAAAGTGGGAAAGGGGGCATGCAGCTGAACACCTAATTAGGTTGAACAATAGCACATGGTTTGCCCTCTAAGACCTTGTTACTCAAGGCAGAGGCACCACCAATGGAATTGGAACCAGCTCTTGGATGTTCAAATCAAAACTAAAAGGAAAGACCAATTGTACATGCCCGTATGGTGCATCTGTCTGCATATATCTGTATCTTCCAAAATCATATCAAACTAATTTTAGAAACCGCCCGTCTGGACTTTCCCGCCGAGTGGCGCCAAGCCCCCCCAGAACCAGCAGCCGCCCAGGCCGCAGCTGGCTCAACTCTTCGCAGAGATGGTCGTAGTAGGACCACTGCTGCTCCTAGGTTCCAGTGTGGATGGAACAAGTCCTGCAGTCTTCGTAGGGCATCCCGACTGCTGCTTGAGTTACGCAGTCCAATGGGCCGAAACCCCGAAAGGATCCTTCACCCCGATCCCAAAAAAGGGCCCAGCGCGTGACAGGGCCCAGGTCGTCGCTTCATAGGAGTTCCCAACCAGGGACAATCGAGTGTCTTCATTTGGGAATCTTTCTGGCTTCCCTTTGAGAAACATCCCAAAGGGATCCTCCAAATTTGAACATCCCCAAACATGAGCTAGTGGTTGGCTCCCCTTTTCTTCTCCCATGAAAGAAGGTCCCACATTTAAGGAACCGCCAATCTGAGCATTTGTTTTCACCCCGACCGCATTTGGCTCAGGTACCGCCAGGCGCGCGCGGTGCGAGAAGGACGCGCAGCGGCTGAGCTGCCGAGCCAGCGACAGCAAGTCCTGAAGTGACGCTTCCCGCCGAGGAGTCCATCTTGGGCTTCGCTCGGGGAATGCGTTGGAAGCCCAAACTTTTACCATCCAACTGGTTTTCTTCCTGGCGTATTTCCCAAACCCGTCGGCATTTCCGGGAACCAGCACATGTTTCAAACATGGGTGACTTGTTGAAAAACTAGATGGCCCTGGCAAATGGACATTTAACCAATCTAAACCTAAAAGGGACACCTATGACCCCAGAACAAACAAATGGGTCCACGTTGATTCGCAAGAGCATTGTCGGGGATGTGGTGGGGTACATTTTAAAAACCAACATGGGTTTGTCTTTTTTCAGGTACACCCCCATCACAAACGGGGTACCCTCCAGCAAAGACACACACCCACATGTTAGTGAGTTAGTTTCCGTTTTTTCGAAGCCCAGGGTGACCAAACCCCTGGTTGACTGATAGGCAAAAGGTGTCCCACTTTAGAGGTCATGGTTGGCATGCGTTTTTTGGGGAAGGGAACTCTCTTGCAAGCATCATCAAGATATCCGGTACTTGCATAAAGCAGCTTATAATCATGGCTATACAAAAGTGCATACGCATATGCATTTGAGTCCATGTATGTCATTACACAATTAGATTTGGCAAATGTATCTTATTCATTCATTTATTTAAATAGTGCCTTAGTTGTACATCTATCTATTTAGTTGCTGTTTAGTATGCACATATATAGAGAGAGAGAGAGAGGTATCTATTTATTTAGTTGCTTGTTTACTTGTCAATTCATGAATTTATGTGTTTGTTTATGAATCTCCCCGTCGAGTTTCAACCATGAAAAGGCGAATATTGACCGGCCATGTCTGATTGATCCATTCAACATGCTTCCGGACAGTCAAGCCGGTGTGCTGCTGGGGATCCTTTCCAGCCTAGTGAAATTATCCTGTAACTAAGAGGAAAGCTCTCTGCTCTCATCCACTGCTTACACATCATGTGTACAAGGTTCAGTCGGTCCCAGACGGTTGTCAACTGCTTGGTCGCCTTTGGCTTGCTTGCGACATCTCATCTGTCCATTCAAATTTTACATGTGTCCCTAGAGTTCAGAACTCATTTTGGCAGTTTGGTGTCCACTTGGGTTGTGACACACGCCCGCCCGAACCCACTCATGCAGCTCACTGCAGTCAGGACCCGAAAAGAGATTGGAATGTTCAACACACTTAGATCATCATTATGGAAATTATGGACATAAAAAGAACTCGTCACAGTTGTCCCAGTAATCACCCACTTGATGTCAACTGATCATCAAGGATCCCTTAGGCATTGTTGCCCGTAATCAATGAGGGGGGTATTCATTGGCTAGCATTCGGTCTTCGGATTCATCCGGAAGACCCCACTCACAGGAACCCTCTGAAACAGTTTGAGTTCTCCTTATACTGAAAGGGGACCGCTCCTGATTGGTACCGTCCTCCGGGTGAATCTAGATATTTAACGTTGACTTCGGATCAATAAACCCGTCCTGTTCTTAGGGGGGTGTTCCCTCCAAAAGTGATAAAGCACCACTAAAAGGGGACACCCCCCTATTAATCAACCAGGTAACCAGGGGTGTATTGATCCTGGAACACTACTGTTAACTTGGGATTGATCCGGAGGACCCAACTCAGAGGAACCCGCTGAAATAGATGTTTTCCTGGCTAAAGGGAAACCCCAGTCCCATGAACCCAGGGTATGCATCCCTAGTTTTTTGGTGAGCCAACCACTTACGGGCTTGTGTTGTGTGTGTGTCTTTCTATAGGAACCTTCAAACATGTCCCACTAGGAACCGAGGAATCCCCCTGGGTCATTTCCATATCAAAGTCAACTCTGGATTACGGTCCCGCAAATTGATTTGAGGTTCCCCTTTAAAGCCACGAAAAAAAGAAGAAGAAACAAAAGGGAGTACCAACTCCAGTAAAACGCCGCCCATTTGACAACTGGGGGCCGGGGGAGTTTTTCAGCAGCCGACGCGATCGACCCGAGTTCTCCTGGATCTCCTCTGGGCGGCCGCCGCATTCCTCCCGATGCCAGCAGTGCCAGCAGAAACCATCATCCAGGTCCTGACGCGTGGGAAACGATGAGGACGCCGTTTCCTGGTAAAAACTAAAATACAAACGCAAATCCACCGCTTATGGAGGGCTCGTCGTTTTTTGGGTACCCTTTTTGGGGGTTGTTCAAATTGTGTGTTGCAACTATATAATCACGTCTATCCATTTGCATCCGAATCCTTGATTTGTGCCCCGGTGCTCGTTGCAAGTCACCAAAAGCGCGCGGCTGTTCAAATGCGGAATTGCAGAAACATGCAGGGAGCCGGCGATGTATGCTGGTACACGCTTTTTTGTGGCTGGAGGATCGATTCCATCTTTGCTGCGGTTGGGGATTGATGTCCTTTCCCAAGCATGTTCGGTACTCCAATCATTGCAATTGGAATCCACCTGGGCGTGCCCAAACCAACATGGGAAGTTTCCTTTGGGCTTCCCTTTAAACATAAACACAAACACGGGGTACCCTCACAAAAAGACAAACCCACCTGCGGCCCAAGGAACCAAGGCCATGCAAAGAGCTGAGGCTCCGGCAGGGTGGCAATCCAGCGTGCAGAGCACCTGCGCTCTACAATTTGACAGACAAGAGCTCTCCTCCACCTTTTGGTTGATAGGTCCAACAGATCTGTCTTTGGTCGACAGATTTGTTTCAGGGGAGGATGTTCCCCTCCGAAGGGTCCGCTGGGGGAGATGGGAAGTGGCATCAGCATCAACCAAAGGTCCAATTATACCCGGTGGATCAATTGGGTTCATGAACCAGCATCCCTTTGATGCGACACCCGAAGGTCACCTGAGGGTACCAGATAATCCTGGAATCTTCATGCCATGTTCGTTCGGCAAGGTATCAACTGTGTCTCGAGGCTAGCCCCTGAAGGGAAACCAGTGTGATTCCCATTTTGGAGCGCTCCTCTCGAGCGAAAAATGTGTCTTCTTGCAATGGAGCCCGCAAAACGAGTCCTATATGACGCATACCAGGTGGTATCCCTGACAGCCCGGCAACCCCCTATAGACCCTTCCCGAATCCTAACCGGAAGCCGCTCTGACCCGATATTCAGTTGCCCAAAAGGACTTGGAAATACAAGGTTCACCTTTTTCGGACCTTAAGAGTAGACCAGAAAGTGGGCTTGCCAAAGGGACGAAAAGTGGGAAGAAGGGCAAGTGAGCATAGTTACCAAAAGCCCCTTCCTCTCACCCCGCCCCGCACCTCCATGGGATCCTCTGCCGTGTGCCTGCGATTTGTTTCTCGGAAAATCGGGCGAGCGATTTCTGGCTGAACTGTGTAGTTGCCCGAGTTTACCTCAGGTTGTGCACTGACAAGAAAAACAGTGTTGCGACTTTGACTCATGCTCAGTGAAGCTTAGACTATTCTCTCAATAAACTAAATGATGTAAACAAACATTCCAGTTCATTGCTTGATTTGCAAATGAGTTGAGGGTTCAATCATGGCCGCATTTCGTTCAACTCACCCTCTCAAAAACCCCTTCCTCCAAGGCCCTGTCGAAGCTTCGGACATGGCCTTTTGAAAATTCCATGCGGAGTCTTCATCTCAGATGCCCAGTCCAAAGAAAGTTGAAAAAGGGGCACTGGGCAACTGGGGTATCCAGTTTGTGCTTCGGCAAATGCAAGCAATGAGCAGTGAACCGGTTTGCAATACCTCTCTTCCACAAGGCCGGTGCCCACCAATATTCAGGTAGGCATATGAGTACACGTCACAAACCTGAAGCAAAGGAGTCCCCCAGCAACGGACTCCCAGTGAGCTCATCCGAATGCCGGGAGTGTTGGTTTATGTTTAAACTTTGAACCCCAAAAGGAAGACCCGAGCCTCGAACAAAAAACCACACGCAGAAAGCATTCGCATCTGCGTGGACCTGAGGGGCCTTTCTCCCCTGCAAGTTAACGAGAAGAGAGACATCTCTAAACAGATGATGTTGCTTTTGTTTTTTTCATGGATTCCATGTTTATTTGCAGAGTATCCACTCCAACACAAGGCAAGGGCTTCTGGTGAAACTCCAAGCTGAGATGAAGAAAACAAATTACCTAACCTGAAACCTGACACGACCGCCAAGAGAGGAACTCCAGTACGGTTGCAACGTGTACCACGCGTGGCTTTCTTTCTTGATGCCTTCTTTTGCAACCTGTTAGACTACGGCTCAAACTTCAAAAGGAGCAAAAGTGGTCTGCAGTTCAACTGGAAGTTGAACCTTTAAACTCTAAACTTCTTTGCAGCTTCAAGTTTTTGCCTCCCAAAACATCCTGCTGCCAGGGGCTGCGCCTCCGCGTGCTGAAAAGCCCACTTTGCCCCGCCTGAGCAGGCGCTGGGGCACTTGCAGCCAGGGAGGCCGCAGCAGGTCCTGCGGCCGGGTTCAGCAAGGGCGGGCGATTGCTAAAACAGGGATCCGGATGCATGAAAAACACCTGAACATTGCCTTGTACATGGTGGTTGTTCCCTTTACTTGGGTGGAAAAAGCCATGTTTCAAACGGGCAAAATGTATCTTGTATGGAGCCCTGTAAAAGTCGGAGGAAATCAAAGGCAGCCCCAGGAAAGGTGACGAGAAAGCTTCTAAGAAGGGATTTCTTGAACGTCTTGAACCTGAAAACCTTCTAAGAAGGGATTTCTTGGAAGAGAACCTTTTTGGGGAGAAGCGCGGCTAATGTCTCTCCTCATGAAACAGGAATCAGGCATCCGCAAATGATTGGCTTCCATGCAGTTGGAGGGTGCTCATGTCTCCGTGTCTACAAGAGAGTGGGGTCTAGAAATATGTATATAAGAGCACAAACATGCCCCCAAGAAGCCTAAACCAAATCTCTCGCGAACAAACAAACTCTTTTGCAGGCTCCTTCGTGGAAACTTCGCGGGCACAAACATCTGAGAGCTACGGCCCTTCACAGCACAAGTCCTTACAAACACAACTGTTCATCAGCTTCCGTCTGCCAAATGTATGTATATATATATATGCATCACGCGCCCCCGTGATAAAGGCAAAACGGGCCTTGTTTTCCTGAGAGTCAACTCCTGAGTGTTTCCAGGCGTCATCTGGGGGAGGTTTAGTCCATGGGAAGTGAATGGTAAGTGCTTATCCAATTCTTACCACCCGCAAACGCCATGGCGGATTTGTGAGTGCCATGTGCAACAGACAAGGTCATCCAAATGATACCGGACAAAATTCTGCAAAGCTGAAAGCCGCGCCAAGCGCCCACAGAACTTGCTTCAAACATTCCATGTCCCAAGAGTTTGTCCCTCTTCGCTGTTGGAAATTCAGTCCTTCCAATAAACCCAACAGGGGGAAAAACCGACATATTCTCAAGCAAGTGGAAGGCCCCTAAGTGGAAGGCACCCACTGCATGCGCCCCCACCGGCGCCAGTTCGGAGAGGGGCGAGGTGGTGTGCTCGTGGTGAGCCCGAGCGAGCTCGTCCATGGCATAGGACCTAAGCGGGACCCATGGGCTCTCGGCAAAAAAGGGTGGTTTCCTGTCGGTGTCCTTCTCAACCGAAACGGGTCCAAAAAAGACCCATCCGCATCAAGGGAATGCTGAGGGGTCAATGGCAAACAGCTTGAATAAAGGCAGAAAAAAGTGCACGCGGGTTGAAACTCTTTGGTTTCCGACCCGCCATGGTGGCATGAACACCTAAAGACATCCCAGCGGTCCCGTAGCAAGGACGCGAGGTGTTTAGAGGCAAACGAGAAACCAGCCCAAAATACAGGTCAACTTGTTGGCCCGAAGTTTGGTAAAGCAATACCACTTTTGGGGAAGCCTACTGAGTTTGGTCTCTTGGGCCCGTGCACTCCGCTTTGCAAGAGGGAAGTTCGATTGAATGGGTCTGTGCACTTCTATGTTGAGGGTCACGAAAGACAAGCCTACGGGAACCAAATCACCAGGTGGACAAATGGGGTTCCCCTTTCAGTGGGAACTGCTTTGGTTGAACAAAAATGATGGACACCCAAGTGGAAAAAAGCCACTCCAGGCTTTTTTTGGGGGGCAGTCCTTTCTGTTTGGTGGGTTTAAAGTGGAACACCCCGGCAAAATTCGCGAAATCCCCATTTTGAGACCCCCTCCATGGTGCGTGAGGCTGTCCCCCGCCTCAGCTTGGCCTCCGCCACGCGCAACTCCTCCCAGGTCCCCAGCTTGGCCCCGGAAGGCTCCGCCTCGAGGGTCTGGAACTGCCCAAATCGTGACGCCCGAAAGGGGCAAGGAAGCTGTTTTCAGGTCGGGTTCGCGTGTTTTTGCTCCCCCCCCCGCCAGATGTCTGGGCAAAGTGTTGTCTGTGGAGCTTGTAACAGAGATGATGGCCAGAAGATGTTGTAACAAAGTGCTGTCTGTAGAAATGAACTACAAGGCTTGGAGCCATGAATTTGGGAGTGACGAGTCTGGCTGCGCTTTGTGAGGCAGAGCTGAAGAGAACAAACCGCTTAGGCGTCAAAAGGAATGAAGGGAAATGATTTCTGACCTTTGGCCTGGGGGCACCAAATTCAGGTGGATGGAGAGGTCTTTGCTTTCTGGCAAAAACATCCCCTCATAATCTACTAAAATCACCAGGCTAGTACTTGAATCAGGGGTTAATAAGAGAAACCCCAGATACCCCCGGAATCAACTTGGCTGTTTTGCGGTTGCCTTTCCACTGCACACAGTTGTTTTTGTTCGCACGAGAATTTACTGTTCCACACAGCTAGCGGGCACAGCCCTCAGACATCAGCAAAGAGATAATTTTGATACGGGCTCCCTTCAAGTGCCACGAATCCAGAGAGAGGGAAATACAAGCTCAGGCGATATCGCCAACAGTACCAGGCCCGCCCTCCAGCTAGCCACGCGAAACGAAACCGCGGCACTTGCACTCGAACGCATCGCCTCCAGCTCGCGCAGTGCCTCGGCCACCTGTCGAAGCTCGTGCGCTTTGATTCGGTTCAGCTTCCCTCTTGGTGGTTAGTCCGGTGATTTGGGGGTCCCTTTCACCAGCACCAGGGAATCGAATCCCCAACCCATCCAAACTGTTTTAGCCCGGGCGTTTTACAACTCAGGCCGTAAGCCTCCGAAGCCCAAGCTCGCACGCCCTGCTCGCGGAAAAACAAATCCCAACGCAGCGGAGAGCTAAGTCGAAACCCAATGCACCGCAGTTGGGTGAAACAAAATGGATCAAGCCCAGGCGTGCACCATCCTGGGCGGCACTGCTAGAAAGTGTGGGGCCAACCAAAAAACGCTTCCCTTGCCAGTGTTTGTTGCCAACGAGGTAAGGGGATTCCAAACATTTTCCTCTCGCGAGCCCAATGCGCAAGTTGCGTAAACAAACAGACCCTCGCAAGAGTGTAAGTCGCAGACAGCAAAACGAGGTCAACGCCGCCAGCATCACCGGGGGAGAATCGAGGCGCAGGCCAGTGCCCACTTTTGCACTGCCCAGCCAAAGTATGTGAATCACAATAGAGAAAACAACGAACAAAACCAGCCGTCGCTTTGTTGACCTTGCAGGTCTTTGGCTCGTCCTCGGAACTCCCAAGTGTACTCTGCTGGATGTGCAGCAACACGTAAAATCATATCCAATCAGCTTCCCTCCAATTTGTGCTTTGGATTGGTGGTTTGGAGGCTTTGGGGTGGGTTCCCATTTCGACAACAGCCTGGGGTTCAAGCCCCCAAACCACCAATCCAAAGCACCTTTTTCAGGGTCCAAGAAGCAAAAAACAGAATCTCGTCATGGTTGCCTTCCAGAACACCCAGCCGGTGATGCTGTGGGAAAAACTGTAAAGTGCGTCCACTGGCTGGGTGAGAAAGGCCGGTGTCTTTTGACCGTGGAACCAAAATGCACCCGCGCTCCACAACCCCGGCCTGGCGTGGATCGGCACATCCTTTGGCGCAAGCCTCCGCCGCTGCCAGAAAGTCGGCCATGCCGAGTGTCCGCAGCACGCTGGGCACCGAGTGCTAAGCCGTTGGCCTCCAAGTGCCGGACGAATCTCTGTGGATTTGTGCTTCCTGCTTGGCATCTGGCAAATTGCTGGTATCTCGTTGTCGGCTTTGTTTGTTGGTATCCGAACACGGGCAATGTGCGGCTCGCGGTGGGTTTTGGCATGGTGTTGGCTACAACTGGGTGTAGTTGTGCTTGTTCGTGCCTGTGCTTGCTTTGGTGTTTGCGCTTGCTTTGCTGGTGGTGCTAGTGCTAGACTTGACTGTGGTTGTGGTGGCGCGTGGCAGGTGTTGTGGTGGTTGAGGGTGGGTAGGTGGTGGTGAGCTTCTGTTGTGGGTGGTGGTGGGTGGCGTTCTTCGCGATTGAGTGGCCCGTTGTTCTGGCTTGTTGATCTGTGGCAGTGGATTCGCGAAGCGAGTGTTCACGGCAGTTCAACAAATGCGGAAAAATAGAAATGAGTGCGTGTTCAGGTGGAAGGCGGCTAATGCCCTCAGCAGTCATGATCGTTCCCAATGACGAGGCACATTGTTGCTCGCATCATGTGCCCCTTATGTCGCTGGGTAGTTGCAGAGTTGTTATGGGCTCTGACGCTCATATCTGCAGCCAGATTTGCTGATAGCTTGTTGATGCTTTGTTACAAGGGCCAAACAATGGCTGCAAGGCACTGTGCACATGTCCATCAACCAATGCTGCCCACATGCAACTTACATCGGACCCTTGCTACTTTGAACATTTGCACATGTCTCAAATCTCACAAGCACTTCAGGCCAC
>CAUJNA010000724.1:278255-350755 GCA_963377175.1 Effrenium voratum | reverse complement strand
GCTGAGCAAAGCGTGCTTGCTGAAATCATGTGTTAAAAGTGATGCAAGCCGGACATTCGGCGGACACCTTCAGGGTTCACCAGGCCTTTTGGACTTGCCTTACCTCAAATCTTCAGGTGGGCGGCTCCAAATTCGCCGAAGCCCATCCCCATGCGTCCCTCCACAAGTCCCAGGTTCGCCTTGATCTGCGGTGTCCACCACACTGGCAATCGCCCCGAAGGGCTTACCGTGAGTCCAAGCCTCGGTCCGCTGGCCGGCAAAGCCTTCCAGGCCTGGGGTACTAGCAACGTTGACCCCAGATCAACCCCAGTTTATGAATAGAGGGGGGGGTGGGGGCCCCCACTAAACCCAGGGACACCCCCTACTAATAAACTGGGGTTGACTGCTCATGGGGTCCACATTACTTCGGTCAGCCAACAGACCAAGCGGGCAAAGCCGGATGGAAGAATGTACCCAGATCCCTTGCAGCTTCCCTGCTTTGGGGATATAAAACACATCCAAACAAACCGCTGTTTGAAGTTCAGCTCTGAACCCGAGAGGTCAGGTGCAAACCGCCCCCTGGCGTGTATCTGGAATCTTCAATGATAGATCCGCAAACCAAAACCCGCAACGAACCCTCGTGAAAGGATTGACCGTCACAAGCTCGTCTTCATGGCGGCTGTTGCACGTGCCGTCGCTGGATCCAAACGAATGTCCACGTGCAAATGCCACGACTCAAAACTTCCAAAACTGGGCTGGTTTGCTCTCCAACCAGAACGGCTATCAGGCTGTTAGACTCACCATTTGGATGTACCGCCCACATTCGACTTCCTGCAGCTTTGAGCTCCCGGCCCCTCGGCGCCGTCGCACAGTCGCAACGCCTGCCCCATTGCCAGCACCACCACCCCTAACAGGCCCCCTGCATGTGAAATTGTATTCAGAAACAAGGACTATGGGCATTCCACTTGGGCTGAAGCAAGGCAAATCCAAGTGTTCGAGGCAGGGCAAACGCGCCACAAAACGTGGAAAGTGAGATTGATAGCCACCAGCCTCCCAACCAGCGACATCCACCGCGTCGTTCGCAACACTGCACCGGAGAGGCTTGGAGTCGCCTTGCGCGGTGATCGCACCTCATCTCATGATGGTAACAATAACAAACACAATAACCAAAACAAGTAATAACAACAACAATCACAACAAAAATACTGATGATAATATTAATGATAGTAATAATAATGATAATAATAATAATAGTGCTAATGATAATGATAATAATAATAATAATAACAATAACAACAATAATAACAACAACAATAATAATAATAATAAATAATAATAATAATATTAATAATAACAATAATAAACATAACAGTAATAAAACACCAACCCAAAATAAGGGATCCCTATGACGGGAATCTCTCTCACGGGTTCTGACATAGATATAATTTGCGCGCTCAAATTGCAAATTGAAATGCAAGCTCCGGATCACGCGTTGCCTGCTCCATTAGTCGGATTTGGTGCTGACGCATGCTGGACTGCACCATTCTTTGCTGCAGTGATGGATTTTGTGTGGGTTCTCCAAGAACAACCCCATGAATAAACCCTTCTGATGCATACTTGAGCAGGCCGGGACATGACGGTGAACTCTGGGCCTCTCTTGGCCCTCCCAGCTTTCACCTGCAAGTCTCGGAATTGAAGACTTCGGGAAAAGGGAGGCTTCAGACACACACACACACAAACACAGATACATAACACACGCACACGCACACGCACACGCACACGCACACGCACACGCACACGCACACGCACACGCACACGCACACGCACACGCACACGCACACGCACACGCACACGCACACGCACACGCACACGCACACGCACACGCACACGCACACGCACACGCACACGCACACGCACACGCACACGCACACGCACACGCACACGCACACGCACACGCACACGCACACGCACACGCACACGCACACGCACACGCACACGCACACGCACACGCACACGCACACACGCACACGCACACGCACACGCACACGCACACGCACACGCACACGCACACGCACACGCACACGCACACGCACACGCACACGCACACGCACACCCGCACCCGCACCCGCACCCGCACACCCGCACACGCACACGCACACCCGCACACGCACACACACACACACCCACACACCCACACACCCACACACCCACACACACACACACCACACACACACACCCACCCAAGCTACGACCTCTAAACGAGGACGTTCAATCAACCATTCATGGCCAAGGCGACATGGGTGCATATCAGAGTCGAACCCTGGGTGTGCCAGTAGCGGACTGGCTTGCCAAGAGAAGGCTCACAACATGGTGCTGGGGACTATCCCCCCCCAAAACCTCCCCCAAATCCCCCCCAACCCTCCCCCAACCCCTCCCCCAATCCCTCCCCCTTCCCCCCGCCCCCAAAAAATAGTAAAAGGAGAATTCAAGGAATTCTACTTTTACTTGTTTTCTCCATCAGCAACACAACAAACAGAAAACACAATCCAGAACAACAAGCAAACAAAATAAATAATCACAACCAGCAACAAAAATATTTAATCACAGCATACAACATTAAGTAATTCAAACAAGCATACCAACAAAACAGCAAAAATAAAAACCATCAAAGAACACAAACTCAAACACACACATCAACAAAAAACAAAGCAACATACCAACAAAAAATATCAGAAGAGTATCAAACAAAATAAAAACAAACAGCCAAAGCACGAAAAAATCAACAGAGCATGCCAAGTTCAAACAACGCACTTTGAAAGAGTCAAGCAAATTAGGAAAAATAAAATATTTCAATCTTTACAAACCATAAGTACAGTATAATTATAACATATAAAATTTTACATGTTATTATTATAGTATGATTATAATTTCAGTACAGGATAATAATTTAATTGACAAATCTTTCTTCTTTCATACATCATTTTAAAAATAATATTAATATCTCTCAATGTATTTTGAATATTAAACTTTTTACTTTCAATAAATAATTTGATATTTTCTTTAACATCTTCTCCTTTCTCTTGACTATATCCCAACATCCATAATATATCATAAATCATTTCATATTTTTCTTACTGATTTTAAGAAACTGTTTAACATAATCATAAGGTGGTATTTTATTTACAGTTAGAAATATTAAAATCTCATCTTCTACATTTCTATTATGTCTTCCTTTTATTCTCAACAGACATTTGATTAAAAATTGATTATCTCTCCATTCCTGACAATTTTCACATTCGTCTTTTTCATCCATTGAATAATTAATAATATTATTCACTATTTCATTAGGTAAATTCAATTTATACAATTCCATATTTTCTTTTTTGAAGTGACAACAATCATAGCATTTTTTATTGATATAATTATTGATTTTATCACCGTTCATTTTCCTCTTATTATATTAAGGCACTATTTCTTTAAGTCATTTTTAAGGCATTAAGTAAAATTAAGAAACAAACCACAAGTTCAGTATAATTATAACATATAAGATTTTACATGTTATTATTATATTATGATTAATGATTATGGGTTAAATTTATAGTCAGGAAATATGTCTTCAAATATGTAATCTACATATTTATCAATATCACCAATGTCTATATATTTGATATTGTCTTTTCCTATTATTGAATAAATATATTCCCAGAAAAACAAATTAACTAGTAGCCATACATGATATTTAGTGTTGTAGTAATACCATACATGATATTTAGTTATTCTAAATTCATTCAACACCTCGTTTATTTTATCTTTACTTAATAAATGCCAATCAATCGCTTCAAACATGTCTCGATTTTTTTAGCAAATGCTTTATATGGTTTAATTGCGTCTGTTCCTCCAAACCTTTTAATCAAATCTTTATTATTAAAAAACTCATCTATTTCTTTTTCAAATGACTTTCTAGCAATTTTATGGTAAAAATATACTGGAAATCGTTTGTGATATCTCATAAAGAATTTCAATTTTAATTGAAACTTTGTATATCCCATATCCTTATGTTCTTCAACAAAAAACTGTTCAAGGTCTCTAGTTATACAACACTGGTTACAATATACATTATACTCACTTATTTTACTACACAGATTAGCAGGTAATAAGTTATACAATGTAAAATTGATATCATTCTTTTTATTATTACAACATTCACACTTACTATAATTAAACAGTGTCATTTTTCCTCTTAATATATTAAGTAAATATTTATTTAAGTCGTTTTCAAAGAATTTATTTTATAATGGCCGTAAGCAAGTGAGTTTATATTATTTATCCAATATTTTTTGTTTTCATAACTACTAAGAGCAATCTTTTTAGTTGTTATACTAAAAATTCTGTGGTTTTTACTTCTAATACTATTAAATGACTTATGTATAACCTCATTAGTTTTTAAAACCGTCTCAAACTCTTCATATTTCATTTGACGTCTTACTGTGCCTTTTGCTATGCCCTTACATTTCTTATATTTTTTATCATCACCATAAACTGAGTAAGCATAGCATTTAGGACGAAGAGCTATAAACCCTGTTATTATTTTACTTTTTAATTCATCCTTAAATTTACCTAATACTTTCTTGTTATTATCATCATAACATTTATGTTCCTTAGGATAATCTGAAAAATCTAATTCTTTTTTAATTGTATTCAGGTCTTCATAAATGTCATTGGTTTTAGTATGAAATACAAAACTATCAGTATCAGTATATACCATTTTAATATTATCTCCATATTTAGGCTTCATAACGTCATAATAAAATTTATACATGTGTTGCTTACTCAAATCTAAAATACTCATCCCAATAAATATAGGTTTGTCTAGTTTCAACTTTGTTTTTTGCTTTTCAACTCCAACCAAATTTTCATTAATGATATGACTATGTTTGAAGTTAGGATTACTTACACACTTCATATATCTAGTTTCATCACTCACAACTTCAAAGTCTAAATGTTTTCGCTTATCCTCCATTGTTTTTCCAAATATGGCATTGTTCATCAATTTATAAACATCTTTCTCAAAATCATTTCTAGCATTCTTCCTCTTCTCAGTGTTAAACTCAATGTAAGGTTTTAAAACTTCTTTTTGTTCAAATTTAATTGCTCTATGAATTTTCTTAAGTTTTAACCCTTGCTTCAAATAAAATTGTAAGGTTCTTATATGGATTACATATTTTTCTTTATCATTTAAATTCAATACTAATTTATTTGTTTTCTCATCCGTAGGTTTTTTATGATTTAAAAATTCATAAATTTCAATTTGTTTATCTGACAGCATGTCGGCTTTAACATTCATAACCTCAGGTGCCATTGGATAGTCATTGTGTAAATCGTGTAATTCTTTAGGATATTCTAAATCCACTTCTAGAATATATCCAATATTATTATTTTTGTAATTAATAATGTCTTCTTCTTTTAATGTATCATCCCATTTTAGATTTTTATATGGCAGTTTTTGTATCATGCTTAACCCATACAAATTATTAGCATCAAAATAGTTAATATAACTACTTTCTTTATTTTTATCATATTCTTCTCCCATGTATTTATTATTTGCTTCAACTTTTTTAGTAGAAACCATACACATCCCGCCTCTAAGTCCCGCTTCTATCATTTCATACATTTCTTGGTCATATATTAAATCAATCTCTACACCAGTCATTTTAAGCATAGCATCAAAAGCAAAGTTAGGCAATGTATAATAATAAGCAGGGTCCAATCCATAATATTTCATACATACATCTCTAAAGTTTTCGAAAATGTCAGTCAATAATAATACATCAGTTTTCAAATATAAATCATGGTATTCACCCATATTCTTAATGTCGAAATGCTTCCATATAATTTTTGCCCTTTCATAGTCGTTAACACTTATACCTTCTTCACTCAACTGACTATAAAAATCATCCTTACTCGGTAATTGCTCATCATCAAATTTATCAAATGAATTCATGTAGTCATAAGGATAAACGCCTTTATCAGTTAATAAATCTAGACATTTCTCACTCTTAATCACATCATTTTTACTACTAAACCTAAAATTATCTTTCCAGTTTTCACGCAATAACCATTTACTTTTATCTTCTTCATCTGTATTATCATACTTACTCATTGAAACTAACTTATCTAATGAAGCAGTTAAAAACCCAAAAGTGTCTTTAACACTCAAACTTTCAAAACTGATATTAATAAATTTTTCACTGTTCTGAGCGATGACACCTATTTTACTGTTGTTACTTAATTTATCAGCATTTTGAATAATTAAATGACCGTCATAATTTTTCATGTTATGAAAGAATACTGGAATTTTAAAATATCTATTACAAAAATTAAGATTGCAAACATTATGAGCACAACCTCTATACTTACCTGTAAAATGACAATGGTCTCTAACTTTTCTATATTTCTCTGCTTCCTTGGCATTCTTATAGTTCATTCTAAACTTATCCCCACAAATAAAGCAGTTTTTAGCATTTTTAAAATCTTCTTTGTCTTCGTCAGTCATGTCTATTTTTTCGTTTTCTCCCATCTTCTCCTTTACTTCTGCCCTAATGTCATTAAGTTTTTGACAAAACACATCAACAGCATCTTTACCACGATACATAAATTCATAATTTGTATTATCAACAGCATTAACCATATTAAGCATAAAACCACATGGTTTATGCTCTTGATAAGAAAAAGTGTTTTTATCTTCATCTTCATCAGGTTTTTTCAGTTCCTCTGTCAAACATTCAAAATCAGCATATACAACAAAAGGACATCTTAACTTTTTGAAGTGATGCTTAAAACTAACTTTCTCATAAGGCTTAGGCATTACTATTTGTTGACCATCAACTTCCATGCATCCACTATCATAATGTTTATTTAATAATTCTTCATTTCCAAATCCATGATTACAATATTTACACAAATAGGACTTACCATGATGATTACTTTTTTGATTATTAATAAGTCTGCTCAAACTTTTTATATAGGTATAATGACTGAAATCCTCATCATCAACTCTTAACAAATCAAAATGAAAAGAAGCATCTTTATTTTTCAATTTTCTACTAATAACAATTTGTTCATTATCATCAATTTCATAAACATTAACGGATATTGATTTATTATTTTCTTCAAATATATCTATATCATTATTATTAGCAGGAAAACTCACACCATCAAAAATCAAATCACTTTCTATCTTCTTGTAATGAAACATCTTTTCAGGGTGTGCTTTATCACAAATTTTACAATATCCACACTCAATAGAATATTTAAAACACTTGTCATCTTGATTTTTAATATTGATACATGCCTTTTTCTTTTTAATCCATTCTGGAAGTTCGATATATTTACCAGCTCTAGTCGGATTATATTTATTATACATGATATGAATATTATTAATATTGCTAATTATTAATCCTGACTGATACAAAGCCATATCTAAAATTCTTGTTTCAACATCAGGCCTCATTCTTTTCAAAGCATTCCTTAAATCCTCTTCATTTACAATAGTGTACGACCTTGTCCTAACTGTTACGTTTCTCTCCTCATCAAATAAGTTCATAACTTTCATATTTATTGTAGCATTCAGTTTCATTCCTCTATTCTCTGTCAAGTATTCATTAAGTTTGTCAAATTGATAATTAAAATAAGTCAATCCGTTCAACTCTTTTAAATGAATGTTTGAAATTGTGTAGGCGTTGGCATATGCTCTAAAGGCGCTTCTTTCTTCTGTTATTACTGCTTTTTTCTTAATAGCATGTTTTAAAACCGTTCTTGCTCCTACTCTTTCTCTGATTTGATTTGCTTTGTAGTCATTAGTTTTCTTTACTGCTTCAAGTCCATTACTCAATCTATTGCTTATTGGTTTTTCTGGATTATATCTATACTGGTTGTTTCCTATAATTATGGTTTTAAGTTTATTACCTTTATTATTTACTTTGTATTCTCCTAAATTTTCTTTAAGAAGATACTTAACTATTTTAGTGTTTTCATCTGGCGGTAAATCTCTATTCATATTATTAACTATATAATTTAATTTATGGTTTTCTCTTTAAGTCTTTTTTAAAGTCACAAAATTCTAAGAACTAGTCAAAATTATATATGTAAAGAAAGGAGACTATTAAAATAATATGGATAATAACAAATATGAAAATGGGAAAATATATCAAATAATTGATATTGGATACAATAAATGCTATATTGGTTCTACCTGTGAAGAATTACAGCAAAGACTGTTAAGACATAGATATAACTATAAACTATATTTAAAAGGTAAATATGGTAAACTAAGCTCGTTCTGTATTTTTGACGAATATGGAATAGACAACTGTAAAATAGAATGGATTGAAGATTATCCATGTAATAGTAAAAAGGAACTGGAAGCAAGAGAGGGTTTTTACATCAAGAAAACTGAATGCATAAATAAAATGGTTTCTGGTAGAAGCAAGAGAGAAAAACAAGACATAGCAAATGCTAGAGTTAGAGAAGATAGAAAAATAAACAAGGAGAAATACCAAGAAGCAAGACTGAAGAAAAGGGATATTTGTAATGAAAGAACTAGAAGATGGAAACTGCAACATCCGGAACAAGTGGAAGAATACAATGGCAAATGGCGACAAGACAACAAAGAACATATCGCTCAAAAAGTCATTTGTGAAATATGCAGTTCGTTGATAAGAAAATGTGATTTAAAAGTCCATCAAAAGACAATCAAATGTCAATCATTCACCAATAACAACTCATGTCTCAAATAATGTCTCTTCAAACCTTCTAATACATAGTAAGTTTGAAGTGTCATATCTTTTTCTATCCTTTCTATTTTGTATTTCCTTTCTGTCCACTTTGGGTTGGTCTCTTTATATGATGTATAATTACCTTTTCCTTTTTGGTATATTTTCACTGTGTCCGAAACTGATAATTTAGGATATTTCCTCATATGCTTTTGCTTCAGTGTAAGGTTTGCTTTTACATTTGCTCTGTTGTCATCATCATGCGCTTCATTTGGTTTCATTCCAGTTGATGAGTGAATAGCGCTATTATATTTCTTTAATGTAGGTTTCAACATATCAGTCCATCTACCTTTAGTAAAGTGCATTCTGTCTCCTATTCCTTTTTTCATCGTTCTAATCAATCTCTCCACAATATTGGCATGTGTTAGTGTTGTTTTATGTATTATACCTAAATCATCTAAATATTTCTTTACTTCTGCTTTAAATGCTCCATCATCATCAGAAAAGATTTCCACAGGCTCACCCATAACTTTAAATGCTTCTTTCAAACCTTTCAAAACATTTGGACTGTCTCTTTGAAACATTGGATACACAAAACCTAATTTACTGAAAGCATCTATTACAATCAATGCATAGCGTTCTTCATCTTCTTTCTTAAATATTTTCATATCCATAATATCTATTTGAAATTCTGCTCTGGCATATGGCACTAAGAAACTGTTATAATTCTGATACGGCTTTATTTGCTTGTTAGGTTGCTTCTTCAACCACTTTGCCACTTCTTCTAATGTTACACTTGCTCCTTTCTCTTTTGCTTGATTGTATAAGCTTTGTTTAGAACCATATCCTGTCTCAAGGTCATAATACAGATTGCTCATTATCTCCTCATTACTTAGTTTACTCATATATTGAAATTGGATTATATTAATTAAAATTAAATTAATATTATCCAATTAGACTTTACTTTTAGTACTCTGGCACTTTCTACTTTTCTCATGTCTTGATTTGTTAGAACTGTTGGCCATTGATTTTCCACAAATATTACATGTATAAGGTTTATTAAGTTTTTCTTGAAAGTATTTTTTATGATAATCCTTCTGATATTGTTTCTCTTTATTTTCTTTTGTTTCTTCGCTATCAGTAGGACTTGGCAACACATCAGCATCTGAACTTTTATAATGTCTTTCAATGTCATCAGCAAAACTACTATTCATAAATAACATATTCATAAAGTCATTATAATCATCTTCATCATGTATTCCTCCTAACAATCTATCGCTTCCATCATCTGAGTGTCTGCTATAGAATGGCATTTATCTTATATAATAAAGTCGTTATTTCTTTAAGGCATTTGTACATATTTTTTCTTATTGTTATTATTTTATTTTCTTATTATTATTTTCCTCCAATTAGACTTTTATTTTATTATTATTATTTTATTTTTATTATTATTATTTTATATTTTTTCTTTATTCTTATCTTTATCCTTATCTTCATCTTGACTTTCAGCATCAGTAGGAACAGGGATGTCAGTAGGTGGAGCTATTTCATAATTAACATTTTCTTCTGATGATGACGAATTAACAGTATGTGTTGAAGAACTATTAACAGTGATAGGTGGAGAACTATGAACACTAACAGGTGGTTCTGTGTTTAAATCAACTTCTCACTAACATTTGTATTCAACCAATTCATTATAGCAGTTGCTATATCGTATGATGTTACTAATGAATTCATTGTTAAATTAACTAATAACTCAGAACCTTGAATTGTAGTTAATGTAGTGTGGTATGTTAAATGTGCTACTATTTGTCCTATACTAAAGCCTGACCTCATCATAAATTCTATAATCCTCATCAACATAAATAATTTCTTTCTATATTTATCAATGTCATCATCATTTTTGTCATCATCATCATCGTCATCATCATATAAATCAGGGTCATATGTAAATGCTTCTGCTTCTGCTTCAGCCTTGGTTATCAATTTGCTTTTGAAACTCTTTGAAGAACCGCCTAATAGTTTTGTCATATCATCAAAATTATAAGTTTGTGTTAATGTATTATCAAATAATATTAGTTCAAATTCTTTTTTAATAGGTAATCTGACAATAACTTCAAATACAAATTTTAATAATATTTCATTAAATACAAGTTTAATAAATAATTTAAATTCTACTATGACAACTAATTTTAATAATATTTCTTCAAATACTAATTTAATTAGTACAAATTTTAATAATATTTCATCAAATACAAATTTAATAAATAATTTGAATTCTACAGTATCAACTAATTTTAATAATATTTCATCAAATACTAATTTAATTAATACAAATTTTAATAATATTTCATCAAATACAAATTTAATAAATAATTTAAATTCTACTGTATCAACTAATTTTAATAATATTTCATCAAATTCTCATTTAATATCTCAATTACAAACAGGTTCATTTGATAGTAATTTATATTACAATAAAATAACAACTAATAATTTATTATCAGATAAATTAAATACATCAATATTAAATAATACATTAATACATAATATAACAACTACTGCAACTTTCAAAATAGCAGAATTTGGAAATTATAATAATTTCTTTGAAATGTATAATAATTATTTTGATTGCTATGTTTATGGAAATTTAAGTGGAGCAACTATGTTTTTAAATCAAAGAGGTTTTGGAAACGTTCAAATTAATAATTCTTCAATTTTTCAAAATGATAAAATATTATTAAATCATAATACTACAATATTATCTAATTTACAAGTATCAGGTTTATTTTCTTGTTCATCTATTTTAGATATAACAGGTTCTGATAGTAGATATGTTTTACAGTCAGATAATTTATCAGGATTAATAACAGGAAATACAAATACAATTAATTCAATAATTACTAGTAATAATTCACAGGATACATCATTAGGACAAAAGTTAGATAAAATAGATACTAACGCTCAATCAGTAGCAGGTGCTATTAATTTTAGTGATAATACAACTTTACACAGTAATTTAAATATGTTGACTACTGGTTCTATAATATGTAATAAGTTTAGTACTACATCGGCGCCTAATGTTGGATTGCAAATGACTTTTCAAATGTTTAATAGAGAGTTCAATATTAATAGAGATTGCAGAATGTGGATGAGTAGCTCTGGAGGACAATGGGAAACACAGATAGGAGATGCTAATGTTGGAAGAGTGTGGGTAAAAGATAGGTTTGGTTTAGGTGCTGTTGGTGTTAATGGTTATGTTTTAAACTGTGCCGGAAAATCGAGATTTACTGACGCAGTTGATTTTATAGGGACTGACAAGGCAGTAAATCTTAACAATGGTTCATATTTGAATTTTAATAATAATGGTTCAATACGAAGATATACTCCCAGTTCTATTGAAGGCTTATATATGTCTCATGATGATTTTGTAGCCATTAGTGTTGGTGATATTACTAATGCCAGCAATCAATATATGATGTGTGATGGATTAGTTAATAAAACTATTTTTAATAAACCTATAGATGTGTTAGGTAATATTTATACGAATGCTGATGTTAATTGTGATAATGTTAATATTGCAACTGATGGTAAATTAACAATTGATACAAATTGCGAATTATATAGATATGTTAGTGCTTTTTCATCTTTTGATATGAGGAATAGTGATGCTAATTCTTCAATTAGGTTTATTTGTGGAGACCCTGCTGTTCAATCTAACATAGTTGGAGCAGTTAATATTTCTACTGGATGGACTTTTAATACTGCTACTGCTGATTTTATGGGTAATTTATTTGCTGATGATGTTTATGTTAAAACTAATGGAGCATTAAGAAGCAATCATATAGCACCTAATGGAGGAACATTACTGACCGTTGATACTAACTTAGCAGTTCAAAATGCTTATTTAGCAACTAATACAATACAATCATTTGATTTAACAACAGTTTCATTTTTGGATAATATTTCCATGACTACTGGAACTGATATTAAAATGGGAACATCGGAAATATCAACTTATTATGATGGAACTAATTTATCTACAATTGATGTAATATTCAGAACATCAAACACAGCTTTTAGAGTTTCAGATGCTTCAAGTACACCTTCAGTTTTATTATCTATTGATAAGACATTTGGAACAACAGTAAATACTGAAAGTTTTACAAATAATGCTCCATCGACTTTTAATGAAAATGTAACAGTTGCAGGAACGAAAAAAATGTTATGTAATTTAATTGAACCATCAACAGGAACTAATATAGATTTAACAGCAACAACAGTAACCATCAACGGAACGTTTGTTGATTCATCTGATTCAAGATTGAAATATGATATAGACAATGTCAAATCTAATTGTATGAATATTATTAAGAAATTTAAACCGAAGAAGTTTAAGAGACACGATAGAAATGATAACGGTAAAACTCATATAGGATATATAGCAGATGAAGTACTAAAAGCAATTCCTGAAGAATTTGAAAATGTTGTTAGTAAAGACAGAGAGTATTTAGGATTAAATTATTTAGTTTTACCTGTGCTAGTTCATAAAGCAGTATTAGAATTAAATGATAAAGTAGATAAACTTGAAAAAGAAATTAAGGAATTGAAAAAAGAAAAATCTAAATAAATAATTAAATATAAATATATAAATATATAAAACAAATAAATAAATAACTAAATAAATAACTATTACATATAGATAAATGGACATTGACAGGAAAGTTAAGATAAAAGTATTATTTCAAAATGATAGTATGAGAGAGAAAATTTGTTACTGTGGTTGTAGAATTACTAAGTTAAATAAAGATGAATTTACATTAGATAAATGTAATAATAAAGAATGTAATTTTAGTCATTCTAAATTTGATGAATATATTAAAGACGAACTAAAAAAACAAAGGAAAGAAGAGAAATTCCACAAACGAGTAGATAAGTATAGCAAGGCACTGGACCTCGTAGCTTGGGGATTATTATGGTCTATTTTAATTCCTGTGAGTATTTATTATTATATTATAATCTAAAATAATAATATATAAATGGGTAATTCGAACAGTAATGTTGAAACTTCAAGTATTGATAAAATTAATGATATTGATGTAGAACAATTAGATTTAAGTAATATTGATAAATTACAGTTAAAAGCAATTAAACAAATGAGTGAAAGATTAGAAAAACTGGAGAAAGTAAAATGTGACAAATTAATATATAAATTACCGGTTCAGATTTGTAGTTATAGTTTGTTCTGAATTAATAACATTAAGCCATAGGCTTAATGTTATTAATCAAAAAATATTAACAAAATTTACTAATAAAACTTTGTCTTTCATCATTGATGACTTTAATAGTTATTTTTTTCACTTGTAATGAAATAAAATTAACCATATTACGGCTATACATTAAATTAGTTTCATAAAGGTCTTCATTAAGAAAATAATAAATATCAAATAAATTATTTGATGTTAAAGTACGATTACGAACATGATTCAAACAAGTAAATGAGGTAGATGTAGCTAATATATCATATTCAATTAATAATTTTAATGGTTTATGTTTTTGATGTAATTTATCTAACTCACTTAAGTTAAAAATATATGATATGCCGTTATTGATAATATTTTTCATATTGATATTATCAATTTCAAAATATTGTGAATTCTTTAATTTGTAAGACTTATACACTGGTTTAAATTTATTAATATAATTTTTAATAATATTATTATTTTTTATTTTTAATAATCTAACATCACCTAAATTATAAGATAATACAAGGTTTTTAATGTCTAATGGTAAATCATAAAATATCATATAATATTAATATTTATTTTATTTTAAATGCTTTCTCAAACCTGATGTAATACATCTTATTAATGTCTTTAGAATTCATATTTACATACATAAATGAATATGGAGCATCGCCCACTGCCGTGTGATACATTTGTAATAATCTTTCTTTATCCAGGACTGCTGAATTTTCTTCTATGAAACTCATTAACTCACTTGCATTCTTCAACCTGAAAATGTATAATAAACTGGCATTGACACGAATTATATTGGCTACTGTTTTATATTTTTGAAGACTACATATGCAAGAGATGGCGTCATGTCTTCCGCGCGTAAATAAACCGTGTAATATTTTTGAATATCTTAAAAATTTAGGGTCATCTGAAAAATCATCAATAACAATAAGAATGGAATATAATTTCTTCATTTTAGTATTTTTCATATAATGTATTACTTTTCTTTGTGTATTAATGATATTTTCCAATTCTTCTGGTCGGTATTCATCAAAATATACTTGCTCTTTTGTATCATCCACCTTCATTTCTTCTCGTTGGTATTTCTTGACTTCAACAAAGGTAGGGTCATTATGGACGCTCGGACTAAAAATAAAGATACGAGAGAAACAGTTTTTATATACATTTAATATCAAATTTTGAATTAGAACTGTTTTGCCACCTGTTGAAGAAGCAACTATAATGCTTCTAAAAGGTAGTTTTGGCACGTGCTCATATTTAGATTGATTGAAATCGTAATCAGTTATGTTTATTGGTTTTATTATTGGTACATCTGACATAATAAATTAATATTAAAGTTATTTAGAAAATATTTTATAATTATTATTTTATATGGATAGAAGATATTCAGATTATATCAATATAATAAACGAAGTAGAAAATATAGAACAAGTTGTTCTAACTGATAATAGATTTAAGAAAATATGCTATTTTATTTTAGAATTAATTAAGTTTGTTATACAATATATCAAAAATAAAAATGTAAATATTAATATAAATGGGAAAAAAGAAAAAGAACAAGACTGAACCAGTTGTTTCTTCAAATGATGAAGAAAAAGAAGAAATAACATCAGTTATTGAGTTTGCTTGTCCAATGTGTAAAAAAATCTTAGAAATGAAGAATGAATTAGAAATACAAAAGAAAGGAAACTGTAAATGTTCGTGTATTCCAACCAGTTTCAAAATTAGTAAAAATGATAAGAAAATGAATATTGATAAAACTAAAGACAGTATAAACTTAGAAACAGATGTTCATAATATTGCTATCAAATGGGGACGGCATGCCTCACCATCCGATAATTGTGATAAGGAAACTCAGGAAACTATACGCGAAATGATGAAAAAATAATAGTTAAAATTATTTCTATTATTATTTATAATGCAAGATGTTATAAATAATATTATTAAATTCATTGATGTAAAAGAATTGAAATTGAATAATTTTATTGAAGAATATAATGAAAATGATATATTAATTAATTTTGTTAATGACTTTAGAAATAGCAAAATTGATTTTAACATGTTTTATAATTCTATTAATTATGCTGATTTATTTGAACAATCAGATTTAAAATTCTATTGTAAAAGAATATATTCATATACTTTAAGATTTATTGCTAATTATGATAATAAAAATGCTATTCAGTTTTATGAAATTACATTGAGAAAAATGAATAATATTTACAAAAATAGTAACATTAATGTTGTTAATGTGTTTGAATGTATTAAATGTTTAATAATTTATATTACAGATAATATTGAAAAGTTTCATAAATATTCAAAATTTAGAAAAACTATTATTTGTAATTTAATTGGTAAATTGAATAATAATTTAACGAGTTACACAATAACTAATTTTGAATTGACTTATAATGATATATGATTTTGTAAAATAAAAGTTTAGTTTTAAAAGTTTTATTTTATAATATAATATATATATTTACATGGATGAAGGATTAGAAAAGATTGTTAAAAAACTGAACAAGGTTTTAGAACAGAATAAGAATATTTTAGAAATCTTGCAAGAAATGGAAAAGAAGAAACCTTTAACAAACAGTTATCAAAGTAAAGAAGTAGATAGAACCAATGGTGAATATAAAAATAAGAAACAAACGTATTTAAACAAACTCAACAACAAAGAGATAAAAGAGCCGAAGTCCTCCACTATGGCATTTTATCAAATTGACTACGACGAGGAAACGCAACTTTATTCATAAAGTTGCATTTACTCATTGAAAACTAAACATAGTTTAGTTTTTAACGAGGAAACAGGGATTTTTATTCATAGATAATATTATCTAAATATCTTTAATTATGAACTTATTAGAGATGTTTAGCGGAACAGGCAGTGTTGGACTTGTTGCAAAGTCGCTCGGTTTCAATGTTATTTCATTGGATTTGAAAAATGCTGATATAAATACTGATATTTTGAAATGGGATTATAAACAATTTGATAGGAACCATTTTGATTTTATTTGGAGTAGTCCCCCATGCACTGAATATAGTGTAGCAAAAACTAGGGGAATAAGAAACATTGAATATGCTAATAGTATAGTTTTAAAAACTATTGAAATTATTAAATATTTTAATCCTAAATATTTTGTAATCGAAAATCCTCAAACTGGATTATTAAAAAATCAGGAGTTTATGGATGAGTTTGATTTTAAAGATGTAGATTATTGTAAATATGGAATGCCTTACAGAAAACGCACTAGGCTATGGAATAACATTACAACTTGGAAACCTAGAGATTTATGTAAAAAGGATTGTGGGAATGTTAGGAATGGGAAACATATTGAAACAGCTCAAAGACTACCCAGTGGAACCAAGGAACAGTGGGGGGACAACTACATCAAACACAGACAGGAAGACCTTTACCGAATACCCCAAAACCTCATTAGTGATATTTTCATGAGTATTTGAAGGGAAACCTACAAACCCACGTTCAAAATGCTCGCTTGCTCTTTGTGGTATGCTCATATGCTCATGGTGGTATGCTCATATGCTCATGGTGGTATGCTCATATGCTCATGGCGGTATGCTCATATGCGCATGGTGGTATGCTCATATGCGCATGGGAGCATGCTAATTCTGGTGCTGTTTCAACTGAGACCGTGAGCACAAGCAAGCACAGCATCAGGCATTGGAAAAGGTGAGACTTTCACGGCTCCATGTTGTTGGATGCACCGCCTTGCTTCTTAATCTTACCAATGGCGATTAAAAAGTTTAATGTTCAAAATACAGTGAAAGATATCAATATTATTTTTAAAATGATGTATGAAAGAAGAAAGATTTGTCAATTAAATTATTATCCTGAACTGACATTATAATCATAATATAATAATAACATGTAAAATATTATATGTTATAATTATACTAAACTTATGGTTAGTTTCTTATTTTTCTTAATGCCTTAAAAATGACTTAAAGAAATAGTGCCTTAATATAATAAGAGGAAAATGAACGGTGATAAAATCAATAATTATATCAATAAAAAATGCTATGATTGTTGTCACTTCAAAAAAGAAAATATGGAATTGTATAAATTAAATTTACCTAATGAAACAGTGAATAATATTATTAATTATTCAATGGATGAAAAAGACGAATGTGAAAATTGTCAGGAATGGAGAGATAATCAATTTTTAATCAAATGTTTGTTGAGAATAAAAGGAAGACATAATAGAAATGTAGAAGATGAGATTTTAATATTTCTAACTGTAAATAAAATACCACCTTATGATTATGTTAAACAGTTTCTTAAAATCAGTAAGAAAAATATGAAATGATTTACGATATATTATGGATGTTGGGATATAGTCAAGAGAAAGGAGAAGATGTTAAAGAAAGTATCAAATTATTTATTGAAAGTAAAAAGTTTAATATTCAAAATACATTGAGAGATATTAATATTATTTTTAAAATGATGTATGAAAGAAGTAAGATTTGTCAATTAAATTATTATCCTGTACTGAAATTATAATCATACTATAATAATAACATGTAAAATTTATATGTTATAATTATACTGTACTTATGGTTTGTAAAGATTGAAATATTTTATTTTTCCTAATTTGCTTGACTCTTTCAAAGTGCGTTGTTTGAACTTGGTATGCTCTTTTGATTTTTTCGTGCTTTGGCTGTTTGTTTTTATTTTGTTTGATACTCTTCTGATATTTTTTGTTGGTATGTTGCTTTGTTTTTTGTTGATGTGTGTGTTTGAGTTTGTGTTCTTTGATGGTTTTTATTTTTGCTGTTTTGTTGGTATGCTTGTTTGAATTATTTAATGTTGTATGCTGTGATTAAATATTTTTGTTGCTGGTTGTGATTATTTATTTTGTTTGCTTGTTGTTCTGGATTGTGTTTTCTGTTTGTTGTGTTGCTGATGGAGAAAAAATAGTAAAAGTAGAATTCCTTGAATTCTCCTTTTACTATTTTTCCCCCACCCTCCCCCTCCCCACCCCCCATGATCGATCGATGGATCCTCCCCCTCCCACCCTCCCCACGATCCATCGACGGATGCCCCGCCCGCGAAGGTGATCTGCCGCTGCTCCGCGGGGACCTGCCAAATCTCCCGGCAGATCTGCTCCGCCTCCCAGCGACACGCCACAGGCGATGCTCCGAGGGTGGGCGGCGGGGAGAGGTGGCCCAGTTTTTTTGATGGAGTCGGACTGGGTTTCCCAGAAAAAGGCGCAAAAAAATGGTGTTCCTTTTCTTTTGAATGTCCCTTTGAAACAAGAAAGGGGTAGCCTCAAAAAAGACACACCCATGTGGGCTGGGAAACCAAACGACAACAATTTGGCAGGCCCCCTGTATTTTGCACATGCCAGTGTGTCTGTAACAAATAAATAGGTGCAGCTAGCAGTGGCTTCAAGGGACACTCAAAGAAAATCAACATTTCTTTGGGGTCCCGAATGTTAGCATTCCGCAAGGAAGTTGTGTGAAGATGACGTCTATCCATTGGTGTGGCACCTTAAAAATGCTCCCGTTTTAGGGGAAGAGCGCTGGAGTCGTTTACATCGGGAAGCCGTCCCCCTTTTGAAACTGCAGAAGACAAGCCCAAACGATTCGGCATCCACGCCTCTTTGCTGGAGACGCAGAGTCGAGACCCCCACCTAAGACAAGAAGCCGACCTAGGGGCCAACAAATTTCACTCGCATTGCCCCCTGCTGTGGGTGTTTCTCCAAATGGGGGTCACCTTCTTGCAGATAGAGTCAGTAGCAAATCCAACTGGAAATATCCCATATGATCATGAATTAGCTTGTTTTCAAGGTACCCCGCTTCTGCCTGATTTCTTACATTGCAGATCTTGCAGGCGTGTGAGCGCGTGTATCCACAGAGACATGCAAAATGTACTTACGCATGTCATGCATGTGCATATGTACTATCCATGAACTAAGAATCGGAGGCAGATTCAGCTGTAGCAGGTCTTCCAAGAAGACTTGCCAGTCGGAACCAGAATAAACTCACTTCCTGAGTGGATTAGCCAAAACAAGTTAAAACTTAGCATTTACCACTAAAATGGTCTTCCCAAAAATGGTATTGTCCAATATCTCAGGAAATGGGAAACATTTCAGAGTCCCCGCTGGTCGTGACCACTACGCGGTATCACAAGCCACTCTGGGAAAGACTCTGGCCCCGTTCTGATAGAGGGGATTTCGAACAACCCCCGCTAGCACCATGTTGATTGCTCCAAACCTCTGGATCTTTGATTCTTCGAGCTTGACGTAGGCCCTCACTACAGTCCCCCCCCCGAAAAAAAAAGAGAGGGAGAAGACACGCTTAAACACTCAAGCTATTTCTGGCACGTCTTCCTAAAGGCAAACTTCGTTCGGGAGCTCAGATGTGCCCTGGACACTCAGGAAATGTTTGCCGGAAAAAGGGGGAGGCCTGCTGGCCCTAACGATGTACGGGAAAGGGGATAACGGTTAAGGGACTCAGCCCATTCCAGTTGAAGCATACAAGAGAAGTACTTACCTGGAGTCTCTCACTGCATGTGGTTCGACGCCCATCTTGTTTGAGAAACACCCTGAGGTCGCTTGCATTTTAATGATCCGAAGGTAAACTCGGGAGCAGACACACTATTTCCCATTCAGACGGCCCGTGCTGCTTCGCAGCAAGGGCCCCGATTTCCTCGAGGGCCGTCCTGCCACATGTCTATCACTTAAGGACGAACCTGCGAGGTGCTAGGTGCTAGGACAAAAGCTTGCGCTTTGCAGCTTGAAACTCTCCGTCGCTCAGTGCGCCGGCAGTTTTCAGCTCGGCCAAGTGCCGGAGATCGTCCTGGGAGAGGCAGGGGGCCAGGGGCACAAACAACTTGCTTGTTAATAGGCAGGGAATGAGAAATGGGATGACCCCTAAAAACACCCATCCCTTATGGCTTCCTTTAAGGGAATCCCCTTCTGGTTTATTCCCAAACCCTGGGTCATTCGCTTCTGAGCAACAGCAAGGATAACCCATGGTATACATAACAAATGTCACGCACCCTGTATTCATTGCATAGAGTTCCTTCTCAATCCCGCATGGATGTTGGAACCACAACGAAAAGCTTGAGTCGTGCTGGCTGACTTCAAGCAGACGCATTGCTCGTGAGAAATCTGGAGTAGTGCTGGAAAACACACAGCAGCAACATAGCGCTTCGCAGTGGGCGCACAACGGATTTTCAAGATAACGTAGGTCTACTGCGATCTGGTGCACACCCCCAGTTTTCGTGCCTGCAAAAGAAAAAAGAAACGAGCCCAATGGATATTTAGCATCCTAACTTGCAATAACTTCCCCTTGGCAATCTGAAATGCCACAGACTCTGTAAGCCCAAATGCAGGAAACTGTAACAACTGTGCTTCAATATCTCATGTCAAAACCCAACGCAATGCGAGCAAAACAAATCGTGTCAAACAAGTACTGTCTTGTGTCTTCTTTCTCGTCGACCGCTTCCTCAAATTTTACAGTATGGGAGTATTGTAGAATTCAAGGATTCCCCAATCCGCGCTGTGCCAAGCGGCTGCCAGGGACGCTGGCGCCTGCTGGCAAATGTTGCTTAAACAAAGCCAGAGTGCTTGGTCAGCGACGGGGACGGTGCGCAGCCCGGTAACAGGTGCTGACTCACAGAATCAAACAGCACAAGTTCATCATTTTTTGAATTCAGGGTGACTATCATGGGCAGCAAGCAGGATTGCAACCACGTTTCTGCCATACCCTCTTAAGAAGAGGGGACGCACAGCTAGGAATTCTTATGATGATTCACCAACTGAAGTGTCCCTATTGAAAACACACTTCCTTGGTGAGGTAGCAAGAACATCCTCCCTTCGTATTTGCCCAGCATTCTTCTCCCCTTGCCAAGCCAACAAGTGTTGTCAAAGACCCGTCAACGACTCATCACCCCAGAAATGAATGAAGACTGCTGAGCGAATGCGTTTACTTTAACTTGATGGTGCTCAGTACAAAATGACCCAGGTGTAGGGAATGACCCCAGGCGTCCCCTTCAAGGAAAAATGGGGATGCTTCACAGGAGTCATTCCTTCATTCCCTGCTGAGACTGAGCACCAGCAAGTACATTGACATGGACAAAACTCATAATCCTCCCTAGTTTTGAAGGCAAGTTCACGTGCGGCTTTGAGCTGGATGACTTGCCGGGCTGGCTGGGTGACTCAAGGCATCCAGGTTGGGTTTGGGCTGAGCTTTTCCCATGAGTGGCTAGGCCGTGCCCGTGTTTTTTGCCCCGAAGAGATTGTTTAAGCAACAGTGGGGGATTGCTGCAGCGTTTCTTGGAGCCAAGTCCTGGATGCTGGCAGGACCGAAAGGCACGAGAAGCATGAACCATTCCCAGCGCAATTGTCAGGGCTGAGAATTGTGAGCCACCAAACTCGACGAAGGCCAACAGCGACATGTTCAAATATACCCTGCAAGGATCTGCTTGAAACCTGCAAACAAACCGCTTGCTCAAGAGCCCCACTTGATCGCAGAACGATGACCCTTTTATCATTCACAACGCACACCCAACCTCAGCGGGTTGAAGACACGAAATCATGAGTGTAGCTTCAGGTCCGTTCTGAACCTGAACGAAACCATTCCGAATTCTGCCATATTCAAGTGCTATGCCCGGGTAAGATAAAGTGGTTTGTGTGGGCTGTACCCAACAAATTTGCCATAGACAAAACCGGATCTGTTAACCGATCGGTTCGCTCGAGCTCGCCTTGATGCTCTGCTTCTGCGCAAAGGATGCTGAGCAACAGGAAAACCACGCGCATCCCGGGCCTGTCCAAAACTTCAGGAGACGCATTGGCTTTTGGAAACGAATACGTAGGGACGTGCTGCACTGGGATATGGACTTGGCGCATCTAAAGCGCAAACTTTGATCGTGATCGTGATCAGCTCTTCCCTTGGCTCAATTCGAAACGAGAACTCGGGCATTGAGTCAATGCAAACAGAGGCCGTGAATCGGTGCTGTAAAAAGCGGCATCAGGGCCATTGACCACTTTGTTACCAGAAAACAAGCTACCTAGAATCCAGCTTTCATTCTTGAGGCTCAACGGACATACTTTAAGCAAAAAAACGATTCTTCAATTTCCCTTCTCCAAACATCCCAAAACATCTTGTCCTCCGGCCTCCCCTCGCCCCCAAGCCCAGCACACCCCGCGCCAATGCAACGAACCGCGCCTGGGGCCGCGGTTCGCGGCTCCTTCAGCACAGTTTTCAGGCCCCCATAGGCCACCAGCCGCAGGTTCTTCCGGTGGATCCTGCGAGAAATAGGGACCCAGCCGGTGAGGGACCCAACCACGTATTGGTGGTGTTAGGGATTTGAGCCCCTGTTCTTGTTGAAACCAAATGGAGAGCCTTTCACAGGCAGGCTCGCTGTGTGTAACAAAGTGATCCTGGGTTCAAACAGGCGGAGATGTCCGTCGCACCGCAAAGAGTCGGGGCAGAGACAAAAGGGCAACTGCATGGGTCATCTGGAGAATCGGAAAACATGTGTCTTGTGAATTGTGGCGTGCTTGACGGAGAAAAGAAAAAGCATACTTGCCCTCCTTCCAAGCAACATGCAACCTTTCAGGAGGTCCACTTTTTCATCCTGGACTTCCAATCAGGTTCCATGGCAACGTGGGAGGGAGGGAGGGTAGCACCCAGCAATGCAATGTACTTTGGATCTCAAGACCGCCACCTTGCTTAGTCAGGCATCCTGTGAAAGTCGTCGTGGCCGAGAACTCAAGTTCATCGAATCAACTCGGCTGTGCAAAAGTCCGCGGGCTGGCCAATAGCCCAATTCATTGGCTGTGAAGCTGGTCTCCTGCAAAGCAATGGTCCGCAAAACGAAACGACCGACAACTCGTGATAGCCCTCCCACTTGCCCTTGCGAAGGGGACTGAAACGATGCCGCACAATAAAGGTTGCCGTTTCTCAACTCATGAGCACCCCCCAATGTCCCTCCCAAATGCACCACAGGCTGGAAATGTGGAAGCCTCACATATTGATACTCAGGAGTTGACCCATCTGTGAGTCCACTAAAGCAGGTTACCCCGCAATTAGGTAGTTGTTCAGGGCGCATCCCCCTTTATACAACTCACTACTTTGCTTTGAGGGCGGGACCCTCCTCCCTCCCTCTCTTGAGCTGAGTCGCAGGATTTCGCCTTCACCTGCCGAGCATGCGAGGGGTTCACTGCAAAACCAACCAAAACAGGGGACCCCCAAAAAAACACACCCCTGTTTGACCCGGCAATGTCTGTTGAAAGGTACCCCGCCCCCGAGTGTACAAGCTGGAAAAGGCAGCTCCCTCGTCAACAGTCAAAGGGTTGAACCTGATCCTGCAGAACTTGCAAGGGCTTCGTCCGGGCTCGAGCACCTTGAGTCGCAATTTGGCGGGGCCGGGCATCGTCTTAAAGGGGTCCAGCTTCTGCCGAAGCCAAGTGCAAGTGCCGGTGCCTTTTCGAAGCAATGCCCACGAAGACATCCAGGTTATCCCACTTGGAATCGGTCCTTCCCTTGTAGGTTGTCCGGGATCTTGGATTGACGCGTTCAGCAAAACCAGCAGATTGCCGCAAGTCCTCCAAATTCGCATTGTGTGAGGGCTGCCGGGGTAGCACCGATCAAATGGTGACCCGGGTTCGGTTATGAGTTCAATTTAATTTGTGTCTTCAAAGATTGTGCAGTGTCATCAGGGAGGCAATTTACCAATGCGCTCGTATTTTCTCTTTTCCGTTCGGACTGGCTTGCTGTAACGCCCTTCTGAATGGGTTCCTCGGGCTTTGCCCCTGAGAATCGGATTTTGCTGACGATGGGAACCAGGGGTCCTTTGAAGAAGATCACAGAACACACAGAGCACTCTGGGTCTGTCCGTTTTTGAGGAGCCTGTTGGTTTCGCTCTAAAACCACCAAAAACGGCGACCCTCAAAGAAAGACATATTTAAATACATATATATATATATATTGTGACATGTCATGTGAAACTGTCATAGAAACCGCAGCGTTCACATCGTGGGCGAAACTTCCGGATCGGCCTGGAAGACTCAGCTTGGCGTGGGTCGCGTAGCTGGGGCAGGACTCGGATAGAGCGCCTGGCTCTCCCAAACCCGCCGAGGGGGTTCAGTCCCAAAACCGCGGGAGTCAGGAGTCAACAGCGGGTCTTAAAATGCGTATCCGAAATCTAGGGAAAAAAAGAGCTCAAAGGGCGGAGATCCACACCCATGGCTGAAACTGCCATTTACTAACCTTCCAGGTTTTCATTGGGTCTCACGTGCGCCGCAAGCAGATCGGAGGCACCGAGTACAGGGCGAGGGATCCCTCCCCCTCCCGGAACCGGGGGCCGCCAAACCCAGACTTGGCTCAGACCACGTAGATTGCCTTTTTTGGAGGGGGGCAGCCTTTGATAGGTTCATGAAGAGAAACCAAGAGAAGCCTATATACCGTCTTGCAGGGTCCAACTCGTGTTTTGGTAGATGTCTCCGTTCCGAAATCGGGCAAGGAGCCTAAGAAAACAAACCCCCCTTTCTAACCCACTTTACTTCCATTTGCTTAAGCCCCCTGGAAAAAATGTGACAATATGTCCAGTAGCGATAATATCCTTCAACACCAGGGAACCTAAACAAACCTGGACCCCCCACGCAGTAGTCTCCGGAAACTCCGTGTTTTCTCTCTGAGAGGGGGGACTCGGGAATATTCATTTCAGCAAATGGACCTTGCCCTAACAAAACCAAAGGATCCAGCGCAATCGTTTAACGTCGAACCCAAAAAACGCCTGGCCTTGCAGCCCGTTGAGGCGTTCCATGCTCTTGGAGCCCTCCACTCGCACCATCGCGCCCACAGGGCAGAAGGCCAGGTCCTTGTAGCGGTTTGGGGCCCGCAAAAAGGGCCACTTGTTGGGCTTTCCCAGCTGGTCCTTTTATAGTGTATATATCCCTGTATCATAATACATATACTTTAAAATGTTTTTGTCAGCTCTGTATATATATATATATGTTTGTATGTATACAAATATACACTTGCGTTTCTTGCATATTTTTTGTGTGGGGGGGGTGTTGGGGAAACCAAACGAAAACAGCGCCTGGAGTCGAAAACAGGCGCCTCTTTTCCTGAAGTAGTGGGTATTAGATTGCTTCCAAGACAGACCTATCCTTCAGGATCCATATCGTCCGCAAAGGACAAACACGAAATGCTCACTGCTGGGAACCTTGCTTCATGACATTGTTCAAACTTCCGGTTAGTTTCCCTGGCAAGGGGTCCGTCTCAAGCATTGGTGGATAATCTGTTTCACGTAGGGAAGCTGAGTGGAAACGTACATGAGCTCTTGAGCCATAGTTGGCAAACAAGAAACTAGCCCGCCCAGCCTGGATTCGGGGTGAAGGGAAGACCAGTGCTAAATAAAGAGCGCGTCAGGCGAGGCCCCGATCTAGTTGTCACTGGAGTCCCATGTTGGCCCCACGCAAACAAAAAGAGAGGCACCTTCAAGTGGGTTTCCGAGAAGCAAACATAGAACCTGAGGGCTTCAAGCTTGAAGCCCGTGTTCCTTTTCAGGGGACCATGCTCCTGTGTATCCATGATGGGAGAGCTCTGTCCTGCAACATCATGCCCAAGTGCTCTGCCGCCACTGACGAGGGCAACGCCGGGGCTCCAAAGGAGACTTCCTGGCAAGAGGAAGTCACATGAGGTGTTCAGATGGGCAAACCAAAGCCGAAATGGATTGTCCTATGCAGACCATCGTCAAAGTTGGGGTGCTTCAGAAACATCCCAGGGGTTGGAAGCTAGAGGTACATGGTCTTCTTTGTTGTATTCTCCTAAAAACCATCCCCCCGAAAGGGGGTGACCTCGAAAATGGATGCGCATCCATGATTCCCTTTTGACCAGCTTTGAGCAACAGGCGCTGGACGATGCCACGCGACTGATTGCAAGGTGCAAGTCATGCCTAGCTGCGTGGTCTTTAACAGTTCGCCCATCCAAAACAAGGGCTCCTAATCAAATGAACCTTCAACACAGGCCGTGAATCCCCGTGAGAGGGTGCTAGACTATTCGATCGGGTGTTCCCTAAACTAAGTCAGGTTCCTTTTGGTTCCCCTAGACTCATGTAAACCACATGCCTGCTAGTACCCCGCACCCCGGTCCTTGCCCCTGCTGGGCAAGGAGAGCAAGAAACCAATTTCCTGCGAGAATCCGGCGAAACCGAAACCAACTGTTCTCAAGCGAGCCTCCTATCTCGAATCTTGGGCCTATGCATTTCAAGCTTCAGCTGTTCAGCAAGGGAGTTCGCCAAGCTTGCGTTTCAAAAGGCAGTAATCACACATCCCGCTGCCCCTGGATTCCAGCCAGGTCGGCCTTGGGGATTTGCCGCATCCTCTGCGACACAAAGGACCCACGGAAGGAGAGCTGGGGGGGCGTGAACAGCCCGATTCCAAGGGCGCCAGCGTGGAAAGCACAAGGCACGGCAGCTCGTCTGAATTTGCGCAGAAAATGCAGTCTGGACGCTCGCTGGGAAAGAATGCCGCTCTTTTGCAGGGATTCACGTATGAGCAAACTCACACTGGCTCGGTGCAATACCTGCCCACTGAAGTGCACAAGGAATCCAATCAAGGACTCATATGCATTGTGGAATCATGAACCCTGAAACAAACTGGTCTTCAATCTGCTTCAGCGTTCCGTCGCTTCACACGAATCACGACATTTGCATATCCAACAGCCGAAGCGCAAAGTCGCAAAAAGTGTTTCCATGTCGAGAGACGTTGTATGCACATATGTGTGTTGTGTGTGGGTGTGGCTTAAATAGGAGAATCCCCAAAATGATGTCCTTCCTTTAGTGGGAACTTGGTCGCGCGCCTCCCGGCCGCAAGATCTCAGCAACAGGCGTCCCACCAGGCCGCCCAGCCAGCGCCGCGCCTAGGAGCGGACAGCCGCCGGCTGGCGCTTTCTGTGGGCTGACAGATTAACCTGGTAGGGTTGGGTTTTAACCAAAGGGGTTGGTTTTTAACCAAAGGGGTTGGATGTTAGCCAAAGGGGTTGGGGTTGGTTTTGAACCAAAGGGGGTTGGCTTTTAAGCAAAGGGGTTGGATTTACGCAAAGGGGTTGGTTTTGAAGCAAAGGGGGTTGGCTTTGAAGCAAAGGGGGTTGGCTTTTAACCAAAGGGGTTGGTTTTTAACCAAAGGGGGTTTTGAACCAAAGGGGGTTGGTTTTTAAGCAAAACAGGTTGGTTTTTAAGCAAAGAAAGTTGGTTCTTACCCAAACAGGTGCGTTTTGAACCAAAGGGGTTGGTCTTGAACCAAAGGGGTACCAAAGGGGGTTGGTTTTTTAGCAAAAGGGGTTGGTTTTTAAGCAAGGGTTGGTTTTTAGGTGAAGGGGGTTGGTTTTTAACCAAAGCGGGTTGGTTTTTAACCAAAGCGGGTTGGTTTTTAAGCAAAGCGGGTTGGTTTTGATGCAAAGGGGGTTGGCTTTTAACCAAAGGGGTTGGTTTTTAACCAAAGGGATTGGTTTTTAACCAAAGGGGTTGGTTTTGAACCAAAGGGGGTGGTTTTTTAAGCCAAGGGTTTGCTTTTGAACCTGGTAGGGTTGGTTTTTAGAGTTGGTTTTTAAGCAAAGGGGTTGGTTGTTAGGTGAAGGGGGTTGGTTTTAACCAAAGCGGGTTGGTTTTTAACCAAAGCGGTTTTTAAGCAAAGGGGTTGGTTTTGAACCAAAGGGAGTTGGTTTTTAAGCAAAAAGGAGTTGGTTTTTAAGCAAAAAGGGGTTGGTTTTTAAGCAATGGGGTTGGATTTACGCAAAGGGGTTGGATTTTACGCAAAGGGGGTGGTTTTTTAAGCCAAGGGTTTGCTTTTGAACCTGGTAGGGTTGGTTTTTAGAGTTGGTTTTTAAGCAAAGGGGTTGGTGGTTAACCCAAAGGGGTAAACTGTTTAGCCCTTCTAACAGGTGCACCCCTTTAACCGAACCAAAGCGTGAGAATCTTGGCAAAATGGTTGTCTTACAATGAGGCCCAAACCCTTCCAATGCGAATCCAAGCCTCTCCAATGGAGGGTCCGGCGTGTCTCGAAAGGATCAAGGACCACAGAACCCTTGTCACTAGGGGTTCGGAACACTCCCCAAGAGCCAGGTTCATTGCTCCCCTAACAAAACCCATAGAGGAATCTCCTCTTGGGGGACCCCGGTTTTCACTTTGTGCTAGCTGGAATTGGTTTGGAACTGTTCCAAATCTACCGCGTCGGAAGTGATCAGCTCTCAGCCATAGGCTTCCCACGGTAGATCGAGCAAACAACACAATCTCGCTGAAAAGCGGCCACCGAAAGAGTTGTGCTTGGCGCAAAAGAGGACATATGGAGAATCCCACCTACCAGCTTGGCTTGGCCCTCCGCAACATACTGCACCATGATTCCAGTAGAGGGGCAAATGTGCAAAATAGTGCGACAGCTTAAAGTCAAATATACCACAGGATCCTTCCTGCAGGCGCGACATAGCAAGACAGTGACTGTGTCTCGGTCTGCCTCGGAGTTACGTCTTTCTCTTTCTCGAGAAAGAGGCTTAAAGGATTAAGGTGGGTGCTCGGTTCAGGAGAAGATCTTCAAAAGCGAAGGAAAAGGACATCTGGAACATCACCCCGGCCTCCTCGTTGCACAAGTCCTCGGGCAGCGCCGTAGCACCAAGCAGCTGTGCAGGATCCGGGACCTCCTCCTGCAAACCGTGAATGAGAGAAGGCTCAAAACGCCCATGCCATGCAATGAAACAACAGGGAACCTCAAAAGACTCCTCTTAATACTTTGGAGGATAAAGTCCATTTTCGGGGTCATGAGGGGCTAGTCCGATATGCACCAGTTTCTCATGGGGGCCTTCTGATTGTCGCGCTTTTTGGGGGACCTGGAGCAGGGTGGTGTATCTGCAGAAAAGCCTGGTTGAGGTAAGCTTGTATCGAAAGTTTATCAACAGAAACAGTACTCATTGTCCCCTCCATCCGATCAAGGCGTTGCTTGTCCAGCCAGTGTTACGCAAAACCAAACCAAACAAGAGCAACTGGCATGTTGGCCCTCAAAGTCGTGAAAACGGGCTGCTCCAGGATCACCTGTGAACGCACGCGGGGATTATGGCTTCCCATGGCTCAACTATGCGGCCGACCGAGCTCGTGCCTCCGGCGAAAACGTGGCCGCTTTCTTCTGGAAGATCAGGTTCTTGCGGGCCAGAAGCACCGGGACGCCTTGAGTGCGATCGGATCGGCCGATCAAGACGTTGCCTAAGGTCTCAACGGGAAAAGCGGGCAGCGGCGGTTCATTCAACCGTCTTCCCCAGAAGACCCTTTGGAATGACGGGCTTTTTCTTGCCTTGAATGGCAGCTGAATGTGTTGGGAAACCCATCTCAAGACCGGGAGAATGACACGCGTAAGTGGGCTCGTGCCGGTATGCAGAGAATGTCTATACAAATATGTATCTGTGTGAAGCTAAATGTTCTTCGATGATGAAGAGATGAAATGTTCACAGGCATGGACAACTAAACTAAACTTGACATGTTTTTCTCTCATCGCGCGCATGTCATTTGCGTGGGAATGGTGCCGTTTTAGATGCGGTGCCTTGTTAGCCTGTGGCAAAGAGTCCTCGCCCTTAGCCCCAAACTCAAAGAGTGGCACGTGGCTAGCAGCGATGACTCACTGGCAGCGCTCATCTATATGGGTGGCTGGCTTCTTTGTCTTGCCCACCCAAAAAGGGTGGTGTCCTTTGGTTCCCCTTTAAGACCACAAAAGGTGGTAGCCTCAAAAAGGACACAACCATATTTTGTGTGGATGGCATGAGCAATCAAGCTGCCAGTGGCCCCTCAAAAATGGGGTGCCCATGTTGGCAGGTGAAGTAAAAAGAAACCAACCACTTTTGGGGTGCCCGAACTAACAAGCAAAGCCACGCCTGGGAAAACGAATCGCTTTAAACCGCTGATCTTGAAGGTGTTGGGTGGGGGGTTGCCAGCGTAATGTCAATTTTCGGGATGGCACTTGATGACTGGCACCTTGACGGACTTCCATTCCTGACATTTCGCCAACTGGAAACAAGTCTCCTTGCTGTATGCATGCCGAGGTCTGACTAAAAACCGCTCCATGAGCTCAGATTTGGATGCATCTGCGGCCAAGGAGCCTGTACCCTCTCCCAAGTCTGTGCCCTGGGCACAAACTGAACTTGAATTGGGCACCCTGCACACATCATTTAGGCTCGGATTCATGTCCAAACAATTTGGTGGTTTCCCATTAAATATCATGCATGACTAAACATTACCCCACAGCCCTCAATGGCCTGTACATCACGATGGCCATGAAGAAAATGCCAACAGTTTCGTGCGGAGTTTGGGTAGGGAAGGTAGCTTTGCCGACGAGGTAAATACAACTTGCTGGAACCATCCACCCACCTCTGGCCGACTCACGTCATCCGACAAATCTCATGACCGGAGATGAGTCAAACTGCGACACCATGGGCGCATTGAGGATGTAGCAAATTTCGCTGACGGATCCCCGTTTTTGCTACAAGCCCCTTTTACTGTTGTGCAACTCTGCTTGAACGCTACCCCTCCAGTTTCCACTACGTCACAAGCCTGCAAGTTTGCAGCTAGCTCTCGCTCGAAATTACTTTTTAGAGCTGGACTGAAAAAGGAAGGACTTGACATGAACGCATGATGTCTTATCATGCTGCAGCAACCCCCCTGCTCCCAGCTTCTTGCTACCACCCATCCTCCAGCAAATGGGTTCTCCGCAGTCGCCTTTGGATTTGATGCACATGACGCCATGCCCCGGAAGCTTCAAAACTGCCCGCACGGAATGCACGTGAACTGTCCGCAATGGCTCTAAACTTGTTGAGGAACCCACTGCAGGAGCAGAGGCTGCAAATTTGCATCAGCCCCTTTCCCCCAGCCGTTGACTCCATTGCAAGCACTTCCAATCGGCGCCAAAAAAAACACCTTGATCTCAGTCCTCCCTCCCTCTGGGGTGATTAGTTTGACGGTTTCTGAGGATGATCAAAGTCAGAAAATGGGGTTGTGTCCCTTTAACCCACCACTTAGGGGGTGACCTTGATCATGGGAAAATCCTGCGGCCAGGCCCTGGTCAAGCCCCACCTCTGCGGCCACCAGGGCGTGGGTCTCTCGCAATGGCCGCAGCAAGCAGCAGCTCAGCCCGTTGAGATGCGCGGCGCTCACCGAGCCCTGAATCAGGCACCCTGCACCTTCCGGCGATTTTTTCTCCCGGAGCCTCCTAGCCACATGGAACCTGAAAAGCAAAGTTCGGAAGACGATTTGCACAAGCGATGTGTTCTTTCAGGGGAGCGCTGCAAATAGTTGTTTTGTTTTGGTGGTCCTTTAATTCCAACCAAAGAATGCTCCAAGCAACAGTTCAAAAAACGAGATATATATCTATATAGAGATCGATGTACGGGGGCACCCTTTTTTGGGTTGTTGCCAAGGGGAGACCAAAAAGAAAACCACTATTCTTAGGGCTCCTTCATTGTGAGACACTCCCATATGTTGCTTCTTGGTAAAAGGAAACCAAAGGAAACCAAAAAAGGAAATCCAAGGAAACCAACATAAATCAATGGAACCTAAAGGAAATTAATGGAAACCAAAGGAAACCAAAGGAAACCAAAGGAGATCAATGGAAACCAGAGGAAACCAAAGGAAACCAAAAAAAACAAAGGAAATCAATGGAAACCAAAGGAAATCCATGGAAATCAAAGGAAGCCAAAGGAAACCAAACGAAATCACTGATCTACCTTGTGGTTCCCAGCGCAACAAGTTGGATTGACAAAGGTGTGGAATCAATCTGGGAAATTGGGTGCCCTGAAGAAAATAACATTCTCCCAAATTTGCCAGGTATGGACTCATCCAGCAACAAGTGGGTGCCATCTCCTTCTTTTAGGAATCACCCCTTAACAAACCATCCGAAAAGGGGGTAACTCTACAAAACCACGAGCCACCCAACTTGGCACCTGCCACCCGAATTGGCTTCGATTCGGCCGCCGGCCTATTGGCAGGAAGTCGAGGTCCAGAAGGCAGGTGCCCTCCTGACCCTCCAAGTCCTGCTTCGTGAGACTCGGGAGCTGTGGAGGTCGTGAGAAACCCCTAGCTTGCAATGACGGAAGCGGACCGGACTTGGAGGTTCCCAAAAAAGACCGTCGAATCCAAAGCCCTTAGGAAAGCCAGATTCCGTGATTGGATTGGAGGGTCATTGTTGGAGCCGAATCGGTTTGGAGCTGTGGAGAGGTTGGGAAGAAAACCGCATTTATCCACAAGCACCAGGGGTTCAAATCCAAAGCCAAACCAAAAACACATCGGAGTGTTCACTCAGTGAACTCTGGACACACTTTAGTGGATCTTCCTGGGGAAAACAAGTTTATCTTAGTTTCTCAATCTTGCTTATTACGTCTACGCATCGCGTGTGATTACGTCTGAATGTGTTTTCCCAAAACAAGTACAAATTAGAGCTGAGGGCTGCTAGCAAGTTTGCCAAATAGCGGCGCCGTGTTTAGCAGGCTCATGTTCTGCGACACTGCGCATGAATGAATTTGCGCTTCTAAATGCAACCCCAACTCTGCAAACCAAAAGGCAATGGAGTTTCGGCATCCCTTGCATGCAAAGCGTTCAGATATCACAGCCCTCATCAGGAGTGCCATCCGTTGTGATGCTTACGATGCTTACTGGCTAAGCAGAGGCTCAGGATGGTGGCACCCGACTCCAAAGGTTGACAAAAGAAGGAAGGAAGAGAGGAAGGGGCACGCACACACACACACACACCGAAGGGGGAACACACAGGGCAACCGAAGCCAGAAGCAGAAATGAAAGGAAAGGAAAAGAAAAGAAGAATAAAAAGAAGAAGAGAAAAAACAACCAACAAAAAGAAGAAGAAAAAAGAACCAGAAGGAGCGCCTCATCATTCCGCGTGATGGCTTTTAGCCTTTTCCTCTCAGTGTCTACGGCTTCATGCTGCTCAGTTGGACTCGCTCGAAGACGGTCCGCAATACAAGATGCCCAGGAAGTAGTTCAAGAAGTCGCAGTACGCACAGTTCAGGAAGTAGCTGCCAGGAAGTTGCCGAAGTCGTCGCAAAAGAAGCCAAAGAGGTCGCAGTGCAAGAGGTCGAGGAAGTCGCCGAAGAGGGTCGCTGTAAAAGAAGCCCAGGAAGTAGCCAGAGCGGTCGCAATACAAGATGCCCAGGAAGCAGTTGAAGAAGTTGCCGCGCGCGAAGGTCAGGAAGTAACCAGAGAAATTCCGTGCCGTCCAGAAAGTGGCCGAAGAGGTCGCGGTAGGAAGTAGCCGAAGAGGTCGCTGTACAGGATGGTCAGGAAGAAGCCAAAGAGGTGGCAATACAAGAAGAAGTGGCAACCACTCGCAGCCAGCCAACAGCCACCAACAGCCACCAACAAGCAACAATCACCGACCAACAGCCAACAGCACCCAACCACCAACCACCAACCAACAGCCAACAACCAACTACCAACAAACATCCAGCACCCAACAGCCAGCAACACAGTAATCGCAACAGCAGCCAATAACCAACAACATTCAGCAGCAATCAACAAACAACAACAACACCAACCAACAAGCAAGAAGCCCTCAGACAACAGCAAGCAACAAACCACAATCAACAAGCAAATGCAACCACAATCCCCAACAACAAACAGCAAACTGCAAGCAGAACCCAACACACAACAAACAACAAACAATAATAAGACCACGGAGATGATGTGTCATACACTGTGTATAGCTTGCTAATGTTAATGGAAAACACATGTTTCAAATCGTTTTCCTCGCAAGACCTGTTGCGACCAGGACACATGTAAATCTCTTAATCTTCCATGAAAAAACCAATTTATGCTCAAAACCACTCATTTATACTCCAAAACACTCATTCATGCGCAAAAACATTCACTTATTAGCTCAAAAACACTCAAAAACACTCAAAATCTCTCAAAAACATCCTCCAAAACACCCTCCCAATTGGAGACCCATCCGATCCAGACCTCGTTTCCAGTATAGTGAAAGTAGCCGCTATCCAGGAAGTTGCCGAAGACGTCGCGAAAGAAGCCAAAGAGGCAAGAGGTCGAGGAAGTTGTCTTTCTTCCAAAGTGCATCAGTTGTCATTTTAATGCAACTAACTTTTTTGGGGTACAGTCAGCTGTCAGACCACCAGGAGTCATACAAAATAACACGAACGAAACAAAGAGCACAATACTACACCCCCTTGCCTGTTGAAAGCTGACACTGACATGAAGTCATACAGATGGAAATCGCTCTCCGCTTTCTGCAGCTGCGCAATGGAGTTTCGGCATCCCTTGCACGCAAAGCGTTCAGATATCACAGCCCTCATCAGGAGTGCCATCCGTTGTGATGCTTACGATGCTTACTGGCTAAGCAGAGGCTCAGGATGGTGGCACCCGACTCCAAAGGTTGACAAACGAAGGAAGGAAGAGAAAAGCGACGGACCCCTTAGGAACAGGGGGCACACACACACAGACGCACCAAGCCAAAACGTGCTATGTCCCTAGTGTTTCCCTTTGAAACCTAGAGGACACGCTACCAAAACAACACATTGATACTATTCGCTGGAGCTGTGGGTTTTGCTCAGCCCAGTTCAACAAATACTGCCAATTTTCTGGCAGGCTCCAGGCTATGTCTTGCTGCTGGGAGACGACTTGCGCGGTGAATACTTGAATCAGGCATAGACTTGGTCCATTAACCTCTTACTTGTTGGGTTGAGGCCTGACTGCCAAAACTCCAACATCCAAGTGTCAACACGAGGCAAACCCAGCTTGCTGCCGCCGTCTGTGGCAGCGTTCGCCTATTTTTTCTATGAAAGGGAAGGCACTGTCCTGCGCCGACATGGCAGAAACCTTGTGCACAAAGCCGTACACTATAGAATTTAATGGGGGTAGAACAGTTGGTGGCTGCGTACACGCTCATGTAAATAATGTCCAAGAGATATTGCTTACAGTTGCTTCGACTCGGTATTGCCCCTGTGTTTTTGTTGGGAGTGTGGGGGGATGTTGGGTGGGCCCCACTCCTCGTCCTCCCCAAATGAACAGCAGGCAAGCGGCAACATATGAACCCCCACCAAAAGGGGACAACTCCCCATCAAAACCACAGGGGTTTGCATGAATACTGTTCACCAATGTGAAACTGAGTTAAAAACAGGCCTGCCTTTTGAGGGCAGCCCCAAAATGAGTAGTTTCCCTGTATCTTCCCTGTAAACCAACCCAAAAAGCGGTTTCAGAAAAAGAAAAAAAGGACCACGCCCAAGCCAGCGCCTCGTTGAGTACCTCCTCCGGCAGGTTCACCAGGTACGAGATCTCCTCGCGGCTTGGCCAAGCGACCTTCTGCTTAAGATGTTTCTACTTATTCTGACGGGTCTCCTTTTTGTTGTGCATAATCGCTTCTTCATTTTGTCATTGTTCTTCTCTTTTTTATGTCTTCTTCTTCTGCTTGTTCTTCTTGTTCTGCCTCTCCTTCTTGGTGCTGTTCTTCTTCTTCTTCCGCTTCTTTTTCTTTGTTATCATTATTATTTGTCTTCTTCTTATGTTTCTTATGTCTCTTTCTATGCGTCTTCTTCTGCTTCTTGCTAGTATTATTCTCATGTTTAATCTTGTTATTCTGGTTTGTAATCCTATTATGATGCTTATTATGCATCTTACTACTCTTATTAGTGTTATTAGTATGTTTATTATTCTTCTGTTTCTGTTTCTGTTTCTGTTTCTGTTTCTGTTTCTGTTTCTGTTTCTTATTGTTCTTCTTCTTCTTCGTGTTCATCGTTTGCTTCTTAATCGTATGGTTTTCCTTTTTATTATTCAGCATTTGCTTCTCATTTATCTTCTTCTTATTATTGTTGTTGTTCTGCTTCTCCTCCTTTTTCTTCTTCTTCTTCTGCTTCTTCTTCTTCTCCTGCTTCTTAATGGTATTGTTCTTCTTATTATTACTCTTCTTGGTCGTATTCTTCTTTATCTGCTGGGGTGAAATCTACGGAAGCTACAGGCGCAAGCCCTAAAGGCGCAGAGGAACGCTCTTCTCGAAGGGTGTCCTTGTTTTGGTGGCTTTTTGCGGTTTCAAAAAGAAGCCACAAGGAAATACATCTATTTGGGTGTCTTTTTGAAGGTTACTCTTTTTGGGCTGGTGTAGACGAAAACCAGACGGACGCTGCCCATTTTGCTTGGTGGACATGGGTGCCCGCAATGGGGGCGCTCTTTTTTAGGATTCGGACTGCCCAAAAGGCTGTTATTCCTTTTTGTTTCCCTTTAGAACCACAAAAGCAAGGGTACCCTCAAAAGCAAACAGACCCAAATGGATGAAGGTTGACCTGCCATGAGCCGTCAACCAATCGAGCTTTCTCCAAAGTTAAACGGTGCAAAAATGGAATCTCTCTTGAGGCTTCGTTTCTAAGGGTCGCCTTCGTTTTACAGGGTTTCAGCCCCTATTCCACCCGAATACAGGTCCTTCAGGCCCTCAATTGGAAAGGAGGACGATGGACTTCCCAGTTTTGGAAGACACCCTGGTTGCCACCAAGACTCATGTGCTGCGTATCACATGTTTTGCCAGGGCGAGACAGACATGTTGGGCATTCCACCAATGGGTGTGGGCCTTCAAGAATGGCTGGCGCTTCTGACCAGACTTGAATCGTTGTCAAAACCATTGCATTGATTGAAACTGATCGTGGATCTCTCGGAGATGCATCCCTGAAAGAATGTCGACTGTTGAAACCTTCCCACCTTCTCTTTTGGCGGTCATTGTCACAACAGCCAGAACTCTTCAGAATTCTCCGATTGTGTGTTGCTTTATGCGGTATCCTGTTCAACAAGATCTTGACTCAACCCGCCAATAACACTCAAACTGAACATCGTTCAGTCGTGTGCCTTCTTTGCACGATGGATTTGTGGCTCAAAATATGTGATTGGGTGACCAGGCTGCGTTTCTCGCCAACCTAAAAGCAGGAACCTCACCCAACAATGGAAACCATAAATTTGATGTCCCCTTTTGGGGGCATAGAGGTGTATCTCTTCTCAAATGCGGCAACAACCAAGACGGGGGCCCACAAACCCGAGCGAGCGAGCGCAGAGCGCCCGCTCTCCTCGCGGCCGCAGCCGCGCAGGGCGAGCTGGGCGACGGCAGCGGCCAGCCACTGCTCCTTCTTCTGCAAGAAGTCGGGCAAGGGCTCCAGCCGCGCCAAGACATCCTCTGCTTCAACGCCGGCTTGGTTTGGCTCTCTTTTGGTCTGGGAAGAAAAAGAAGCGCGCCGCGAATCAGCTGGAACTTTCAGCGTCATCATAAGATTGGCGGTTCATGCTTTAGAACGGGGTGCCACGAGGAACCTTGGATAGATGAAAGTTGGCAGTCCGTCTTCGGATCCTCTGCTAATAGTCGGCAACTTTTTGCGAGTTAAATGGAAACCACCACTAAACCAACTAGAAAGCTGAAAACCTAACGGGACGGCAAAGGGCTCTGAACACCTCTGTGCTTTGGCCCGCATGCGAGGGGCGGAGGTGTAGAAGCGATCCTCCTTGAGAGCACTCGCCTCAGCCTCAGGCGTTTTAGGCCCGCGACGGCTCAGACACAGGACAGCTGGGTGATGGGCCCGTTTTTCCCGGACCGCCGAAGGCGCCACATGTCCGGGGGAAGGCCCAAAAAAAAAGGCTGGCCATGCTTCATCTTGCCACCGGCCGCATCAAAGAACATGATGACTCGGTAGGTGCAAATCGCAACAAGACATGCGGTTGTCATGTAGTGCAAGCGAAGAAAGGGTTGCTCACAAATATGGGTGCCTATGAGGAAACAAAAACGAGACAAGAGCAGTTTCGTTTTCCTGGGGATTCCTCAGCTTCGTCAAGTCTGTGGGAAGCATACCCGAAACATTTACCAAGGGATCGTTTAAGCTAGAAGCCCCGCTGTACTATGAGAGCCAACAACCCGAATGGTTTGTGGGATTCTCGAGAAAGCCGTGTGTTTGGCAGAAAATTAACTTGTTTCCATCAGGGGCGGACAACATGGAACCTACAAACAGCGTTGGGTTTTGGGTTCCATGGTAGCCGATCATGACTCCGTTGAAGCACCGGGCTGGGTCCCGGGCTGCAGTCATGGCGCATGCAATGCCATGTCCGACCGGCTGTGCTGTACATCCAACCAAGTTGCGACTGGCTGCTTGTGGTTTGTGACCCTAGATCAAATTGAGAAATAGGTACAAATGGATGCTTTATAGACACACCAGCGTCATGCGGTGGAAGATGTGACCAGTTTGCCGTGGAACTCATTTAGGGACAAATCGAACGTCGACTAAGCATATGTGCGCCTATGTCAAGCTCAACCGCATTCGCCTGCACCATCCGTGAAATGCTGGCCGACGGCGACTTTACGCAAATTAGAAGATGAGGCCTTCCAAAGACGAAGCCACATGTGGGTATGAGTTGACTTGGGACCCCCTTTGTTGGACATCTGACATGGGGATTTAGGTCTACATGGGTGTCTCTTGCGGTGGATTTTAAGTGAAAACCAAAAGGAAACCCACCGTGTGAGCGTCCCCTGTTTTTGAGACATCCCACGTCTGAACGCATTCATCATGGGGCGCAATTCGGGGCTCACCACTCAAAGCCATAGCTGCGGGAAGAGCGTCGTCTTTTGGGTGGCATCCCACCCAGAGGGTGAAAATGGAAAAAAAAGGCTGTGTCCTCGTGTTTCTGTGTTCTTTGCTGTGTTTTGGGGGGGGGGGGGGTACTCCTTCTTGTGGTGCTAAAGGGAAACCCAAAGGAAAACTTTGCTTTGTTCCCTTTCTGTTTTGGGCCGGAGGGGGTATGGGGTCAATGCACGTGGGGTTGAAAGTAAAACATAAGTTGTTTGACATGGCCAATGACAATTTGGAAAGTGGAGATTATTCGATTTGGGTATCATCCGACCAGAACTGGAATTGGAAGATGGCACATGGGAATGGTTGATAGGAGGCAAAATGCAATCTTAAGGACTTGAGTCCTGGATCGTAACACGCCCGCTTTTTCATTTGCGGCGAAATCTCCTCTGTTTTCAGCAGGGTAAGCATTTGCCCTTGTAGGCCCTCAATGGGAGTTGTGAGACATGGAAACCCCGGCTCTGTTGTAAAGTGGCACCACAAGGACCTGCTTTGGCAACCTGGCTCAGCCTCCAAACGGAATGCCCTCAAATGTGTGTGTTTCCTAAAGTGAGGGATCCCCATAAATGGCAACGGCTTTTGGATCCCTCCTCGCAAAGGGGCTGCCTTGAATACAATCCCCACCCCCAACCTGTGGCATTGTCAGCGGACCCATTCTGAGTTGCGGGCTGTCCCACGGCGCCGTTGCGCAGGACCAGTGCGCCCATGTCTACCACCTGCCAATGGCTGCTTGGGGTTCGGATATGTCGATTCTCCAGACTTACCCTTCAACTGCATGTTATTTTTCTCCACCCGTATCAGCCTGTCCATCCATTCATTCTTCCCAGTGAATCACATGAAAGGGTTGGGTCTCTCCCAGGCAACACCTGTCCACTTTGCGGTGTCCAGGGGCAAAGAATCCCAACACACCCCAACCATCTCCCAGTCTCCGTGCCTCTCTGTATGGCCCGCATGGCGATTCGTCATACCTGCAGAGCACCAAGCTACGAGACTCGTGTGACTCGCCACTGAGGTGTGCCCCAGGAAGGAGCCCAACTTAGCGATGCCCTAGCTGGGGTTTCTTCTAAGGTGGCCAGGTATAGGAAATCGTTGCCGGACTTGCTGCTATGAAGGTTCTGATACCTTCCGTCCTTTTTGGGGGATTGATTTTGTGAGGGTCCCTTTGAGGTTGCAAAGGAAAGCCAGGCTGGATTGGGTGGGCTTCCCTCTTGGACCTCATTGCAACCGCACGCCATCTGGGCACTCGAGGCAAACCACGCCGCCCAGGGACCAGCCGAAGAGGGAGAGGAACGTGACCTGACATCCGAAGGAAGGACCCTGGACATGTCGACAGACACCATGGAAGGATTGACAACCTGGATTTTGGTGTCTCTTTGGGGGACCCCAAAAAACATGATGGTCTCCCTCTTGACTCAAAAAAAAACACGATATTTGCTTTTGCCTCCGGACCGCCAGTTCGCCAGGCGTGGGTTCGCCAGTTTGCCGGATCGGTACTTGAGGGGATTCTGAGGGCGCTGGGGCCCTAGCCACGGGTTGAGGGGGCCCTTTTTGAACTCAGGGCCATGTTCCTTTTGAACTCATGGTGGCAATGCTGCGCAGAGACCAAACCAGCCAAGGATTGCCAGACTTACAGGTCTTGGTGCGAGGTCGGTCCGACAAGAAGCTCCGAAACAGGGTCCTCTTCGCTTTGGTTCTCGGAAAGCTCACCCAACAAAGGAGGCCGCGCAGGAAACATCAATGGCCTCCGGCGGCGAGGGTTCGGGTGTCTGCACCAAGGCTGGTCGAAACCACACCTCGGTCGGCCGCAATCAGTCCGGCACCACGAGGGCGAGTCAACTTCCGGGTGGAGGGAAGCAACGCGGATGTTTTTCGGAAACCGGTTTACCTGAGTTACCAATCAAAACCCGGTACAAAAATGGTCGACACAGAACCATGTAAAGAACTAAGAAGGCGGCCGCACCTATGTATGGCTGGGATCATCCCTTACTAACCTTCAGATGAACTTCGCTTACCCGGGTTTGAGTGTGGCTCACCTGAGTGAAGCAACACGACTTTTATGCCGGTCATGTTTAGGATCTACGGACCGGATCCTGCTCTCCAGTCTGCAGATCACATTCGCGCATATTGGACCCCAATTAAGTCACAGCTTCTGGTCAGTCGACGCATGTTCCAAGGCGTGCTAGCAGCGGGTTTACACAAATCAACCGCTGAAACAGTCCTAGATATGTGCAGACTCTGATTCTTCGAGCCAGGTCGTGTGACTTATCCTTGAATACTCCAAGCAGGGTCAAGATTTGCAGATCTACTTGAACCTGATGGCTACAGCACGCCAAGGCTCACTGTAGGGATAGCACAAAGGCAGCATACTCCGTGAGCCTATCAAAGAAACACCACTAACTGCCAAAGTTGAAGTCACATCTGCAGTCCGGTACCTCAAGCCAGCTACAAGATATTCCCTCTCTCAGGTCACCCTCTTGAAGCTAAACAAGGCGCCCTCTGATTCTCTGCAACCTCATTGGTCTTCCGGCAGCTTCCCGATTGAGCATCCTTACTCCAAGTTGGCTCATTTCGCGGTTTGGGTTCGGCCCAAAATGGCAAAACTGTGAAACCACCACAAACAAGCTTCCCCCCAAAGAAAAAAGACGGCGGCGACCCATTTTGCGAATGGCGCCACCCGCTACCCCCACCCCCCCTCCCAAAAACCGCCGGCCAAAGGCACCCGCCCGCCGAAGGCCCACTGCGGCTCCGAGGCCCGCGGCGGCTCAGCGCCGCCGGCGGCGCGCCGCGCCGCGCGTACGCGCGGCCGGCCGCGGAGCCGTCCACAGATCGCCAGGTGGGCACCTGCCGTGTGGACGTTTCCAGGTGTGTTCTTCTCGTTCTTCTGGGATTCGGAGCCTCCAACATGGGGCAAACCGGCCCTTTAGAACCCACCAAGAATGGACCTTCCTGGTGTGTTCTTCTCTTCTTAATGATTCGGAGCCTCCGAAATGGGCAAAAGATCTTTTTGGTGTCTCAACCAAAACCCACCAACAAATAGCCGCAAAGAAGAAAAACAAACTGACCCATGTGCATCCAAGGGCTTGCCACCCGAGATGAAGACCAAAAGGAGAATGGCGAAGGGTTTTGCATGAGGGGTTGCCTGGGATCCCCTCATGGCTTTCACCATCCCTTCATTTCGTGGTGCGAAATGGATTTCGTGCATCCCCATGGTGGGTGGCAATCGAATCAGAAGCCAGGGTTTCTGAAAGGTGGTGCGAAATGGATTTCCGTCCATCCACAGTAGGACACGATTGTTTCCATGTGCTTCCACATGTTGACATCAGATTCATCCGGACTGTACAATTTTCAGGGGGGGCTCCTTTTTAGGGGAATGATCTATAGAGGGGTCCTCTGACTAGGGTCCTCTGGATTGATCTGAAGTCAACATTGCAATAGGCAACCGACCATACACCATGTTAAACTTGCAGGAATAACAGGCAACAGGGACCCTATTTTATTGGATCAGAAGGTGCTGTGCCAAGTCCACAACGATTGTTGTCGCCTAACTACATGCGAAAATCCCACAATCGCAGGCCATCAAAAGTCACAAGTAAGCATTCACAGAATGCCTCATTCGCAGCTCAAACCTCATTACTAGACATGTGCACGCTCAAACTGACAAACAAATGCATTCAAATTCCCCAAAGCCCTTTGGGCCAACCCACGGGTTCAGTCCCTCAACACTCGGTTGCTTTCTGCTCCCCTGCTAAAAGTTCAACTTTTAGTGGTTTAATGGAAAACCCATTCGCTGGCAAAAAGCTAAAGTCCTAAGATCCAAGCAACATGCACCAAAGAAAAGGTGGGTTGGCCTATTTCCCCAAAAGGCCCCCGGGTTTTCAGGGAACAACGGAGGGTCGTGCCAACCGCGCGGCAGCCAGCCACAGCTTTCCCTGCCTACCGTGGCTGCACTCAGCAGCCTCCAGTGCGAATCGATTCGAAACGGGTTCCAAGGAGAGCTATACCCGGCTCCACCAATACATGGATAGTCCAACACGTTCATATCCAGCGGATGTTTAGTGGTTCCTGTAGCATCCCCAACCCTTTTGGACGTTTGTGATTTCACATTGCTGTGGGTCAAAAACAGGTACCCACAATGGGTTGCCCTGGCAAATGGAACCAAGGACTAAAACCTGCAGTGCCCTGGTGGTTTAATTCTGACCCATACCCATGTCTCAAAATAAGGAGACCCCCGCAAAATGAGTGGTTCTCCTGTAGTTCCCCTTTAAAACAACCGTAAAAAAACAAACCAACACATGTTCCTGTTTGCTTGAGTTTTGTGAACAGCAAAATGCAAATTGCAAACGATTTTTATCGTCGGTCGGAAGGGGGAAGGGGCGAGGCCGAGTGCTTGGGTGTAACATCCAATACTGCATTATTCTTCTGAGTTTGAGGCACTACCAGGACCATTGGATGTGTGTGTGTGTACGTCATTGCATGCGCGGAGAGGCGAGAAAGGGGGGCAAATGGTCACCTGGGGATGTTGAATCATTCGGGACCCTTGTCATTTAAACCAGGCGATTTATGCAAGCGCTGCAGCCACCAACCATTGTTCAGGTCCAAGCATTGAACATATAAATTGATGGCCATGTTAGGATGTTGAGAGTGGGTTCCACTGCTAAGAGGATGAGCTTAGTTGAGGCAAATGGTAATTTCTGAAAAAGCTGTACAAGAGTGGTCTACCGCAGAGAGGTCCCTTCAACCTGCGCAAAATTTACAAATAACAACGACATCTTCCTCCAAAGACAGCTGCAGGGCCGGCGAGTGCAACCCAGATAAGAAGCAGGTCCAGCACGAAACTGGTTGTGTGTCGCTAACTTGGGCGGTCCACCGGTCCACTTTGGATGTTCAACATCCACAATTGGCACGATTCAAGGGAGAGCAGAAGGGATGCCAACTTTTTTTAGCCCCCCCTCCCACCCATATTTGAGGAGACACCCTTGGCTGATTCATCAGAAACACAGGGCTCACAAAATACTTCGCTTCGAACCATCCCCACCCTCCGGCCGGACCACTCTGGCGGGATACTGGGCGGGATCCACTGGCGGAATTGTTTGGCGGGATACTGGGCGGGATCCACTGGCGGACCACTCTGGCGGGATACTGGGCGGGATCCACTGGCGGAATTGTTTGGCGGGATACTGGGCAGATCCACTGGCGGACCACTCTGGCGGGATGCTGGGCGGGATCCACTGGCGGACCGCTCTGGCGGGATACTGGGCGGGATCCACTGGCGGAATTGTTTGGCGGGATACTGGGCGGGATCCACTGGCGGACCACTCTGGCGGGATAATGTTGGACCCTCTTTAATGCTACCCCCCCCCTGTTCTCGTTTTGTGAACCTCATTAGCTTCCATGCAACTCATACATACTGTTTACATTTTGGCTCAAGGCCCTCTTGTGTATATAGCATGTATACTACATCGCCATAGCAAAAAGGACCTTTGCAGACCGCTTTACAGATTGATACAACAACACGTATTACCAGGACAATCCATCCACAATCCAATCCACAAAGACATTGAGGATTTCCTTGCGGAATAGATCCAGGGACCAACAATAGATCCACTACCACAGGGACCTGATCCCTCCGGGGTTAAGGCCCCAGGCATTGGGCTACAATTGTGGTAGCGGAGCAGGTTTTCCGCAGAAATCCAGACATAATGTCATCCGATGGAGAAGGATTCATGGAGGCCTATTCAAGTGTCGGCCGATCATCCGGTTACACTGAAGAAACCCTCAATTTATCGATGACCGCCAAGCAGCCGCCATCGTTTGACGGAAAAGTCAGCTGGTTTAGATATGAAGAACTCGTGGACGACTGGGTGACCTTCACTACAATCGATGCAGACAAGAGAGGACCGTTACTGAAGAGCAGGCTCATTGGAGATGCCATGATGTATCGATCCGTCCTCCAGAATGACCTCTTGCAAGATCCGGAAGAAGGAGTCAACTACTTCAAGAACACGCTGAAGAAGTTCTTCCTGAAGGGCTCGACGAACGTGTACTTATACAGACTTCTCAGTTTCTTCAATCACAGGAGGCAGAACACCGAGTTCCTCATTTTCACATCCAAATTTGAGATTCTCTTGATGAGACTGAAGTCAGCCTGGATGGACCTGATGCCCATCTACACGGCACAGTCACCAGAGTTTCTAGCATCCGTGCAAGATGCCAATGCAAGAAGAATGGCCGCGCATCAGCAAGCAGCCGGTGCAAGAGCCCCGCCTCCAGATCTGCTACAAGCCGACAATGCGGAAGTACTCAGGCAGTACATCAACGGCATGCAGACAAGACACAAGGACGCATTTCCCCTCAGCGATAACCTCATTGCACAATTTTTCATAATCCAAAGTGAGTTATCCGATCAGCAGCGAGAAAGACTGATCAGCGCAATGTCATTGAGGAAAGTCACACTCGAGAACTATACCTACGAGATGATGAAGACGCAGTACCACGACCTTTTCATCACAACAAGAACCTCGATCCAAGATCCATCCATCCGGCCTCCAGGAGGAAACAAAAGCAACACCTTCTACATCCTGGAACAAGGAGAATACGAAGGTGAAGAAGGCTTTTGGGGTGAAGATGAAGAAGGATACGAAGGATTCATGTCGAATAATGATGAAGAGACATTCTGGGTACTCGAGGAGAATGATGCGTTCATTGCAAGGAAAGTGTCTGGGCGAAATTTCAGATTCAAGAAAAGAAAAGGAAAAGGAAAATCATCCAGCAGAAAGGGCAATCACCGACGAGGTGGTTTCAAACCCTTCAAGAAAAGCGGTTCTGGCGGGAAGGCCAACATGGCCGAAGAATATCCGGATCCCTACGACCAGGCATATTGGGGAAAAGGCAAAGGAAAGAAAGGAAAGAAAGGAAAATCCAAATTCCAATATCCTTTAGATGGAAACAAAGGTTATCCATTCAGCGACAATGGCAAGGGAAAAGGCGGACAGGAAAAAGGAAAATCCAAAACGTTCGCAGCCATCGCAGAGAAACCGGAGGAGCAGCCCGCCATCCAGCAGACTGCACCATCCGCAGAGCCTACATATGCCGGTTGGACAGATCAAGATTGGGATCCATCTTGGAATTGGAGTGAACATGGCTGGTACTCATCTCATGAGACATCCGGCACTGGACAAGCGATGATGGCATTCCATGACGCCTATGAGCGGATTGAGAAGGAGGCCATCCAGGAGAAGCTGATCCAAGATGATCCAGTTTCAGAGCAGACATTGACAGCAACAGCAAAACAAAGCCTTTTGGCAACAAAGCTGATGGCGCCTGTCATCAACCCTCAGCAAAATCCGACCTATGCGATCCTGGACAATGGATGTACCAGATCCATGGGCAGTTGGTATGCGATCCAGCGTTTTACTCAGGCCATTGAACCCATGAAGAACCTCATCTCCTATCAGTACATTCCGGCAGAGACCAAGTTCACTTTTGCCAATGGAGAGACAGCCAAGGTAAACTGGACCTTGCATCTTCGATATCATACAACACCTCCATGCAGTACCAACATCGACATCCTTGAACAAGGAACTGTACCGATCCTTTTGAGCATCAGTCAGATGCGGAACCTGTACATGACCATCGAGCATACACCTCAGTGTGACAAGATCACCTGTAAGGCTTTTGGTATGAACCGTCAAGCAGTTCCAGTATCCGGTACAGGACATGCACTTGTCGATCTTGCAGGTGTGGCAAGAGTGAAATCCCACGGAGAAATTGCTAGGAAAGGCCTCATCAACTATGTCTACGATGATGATGACAGCATCAAGTTTCCCTCCGGGGACAATCCGAAGAGTGAAACAGTGTGTGCATCAAAATCATCCGAGACAAAAGAGGACACAGCAACTCCGAAGATCATTGGGTCTACAAAGCAGGACCACTGGATACTTGACAAGAAGAACAAGCAGCTCATCCGTGTGCACATTACACCTCGCAAGGCGTTGTTCACACCGAACGGAGCCAAGGAATGTCCAGTAAATCCTGACAACATCAGCCGAGAACGTACCACAGAGATAATTGATGCATCCAAGGGTGGAGATCCAGAAATCCTTGAAGACAACTGGAGACTTACCTCCCAGGCGAACAAACCGTTAATTAACCTGTGGAAGGGTAAGACCATTTTCACCTTCGGAGACAATCCGCTTAAGGACAAGGAATCAGGTTCAGGATCCGCCGCAGATAGGATCATTGACAAGAAGGGCCAGTCGACTGTTGAGCCAGATCCTATCGCACCATCCGCAGAAGAACCAACTTCTTTGCCAACAGCCTTAGGCAGAATCCACAAGCGATTGTCAAATCCGGAAGAGTTGAAGAAGCTTCACCTTCAGCATCACCACATGACAACAGATCAATTTCGATTCAGAACCCGTGCGCTCCACTTGCCAAAGTCAATCTACGACCTATTTGACAAGATCCGAAGTGAATGCGAAGTTTGCCAAGCGGCAAAACAAGCACCATCACGAAGCAAGACCAGTGGACTTCGAGCGGACACCTTCGGGGACATGACATTCATCGATCACTGTCAAGTTCCATTGGGAACTGGAGAACATATCATTGTGTTTGTCATCCTGGATGGAGCAACAACGTTGCTCACTGCTGAGGTAGTGAAGACTACCCAAGAAGCCGAGAACATTACTGTCCTCAGGAACTATTTTGACCAGTACCACCTGCAGCCGAAATCCGTTGTCGGCGATCAAGCCTTCATGACGGAGACATGGGAACATTTTTATCAATCCCTCGATATCACACCAATCTCGTTGGGACCTAACACACCATGGCCAAATCGAGCTGAATCAGCGGTTCGACTTTTGAAGGCTCAGTTAAAGATCATGCTTCATTCAATAAAATCCGGCAATGCACCTGCCACATTGAAGAAGATCACATACCAACAGCTGGTGAAGGCCGCAGCAACTGTCAGGAACCAAACTGTAACCTACGGGGGTGTAACACCCTTGGAACTTGCATTCGGACGAAGACCAGCAGATCTCATCCAACTCGATGTCGCAACTCCAACTCAGTTGACGATCGATCGGAATGAAGAAGAGCTCACAGCCATCCAAATCAAGCAGTTGTCGAAGCAGGCATTCCAAGAAGCTCGTCAATCCGAAGACATCCGGCGAGACCTTGCGCAGAATCTCCGAATGAGTTCCAAACCTCTACAGTTGAAGGACAAGGTGTTTTACTGGCAGGAAGACAAATCCAAGATTCGTTCCGATGGAAGCAAGGGAGGAATCTGGCTAAAAGGGAAGGTGATTTCCTTAGAAGGAGCAATGGTTGGACTTGATCTAGGAACACGACTGATCAAGGTCAACATGACCAAGGTCAGAAAGGATGAAACGATCCCTCCGGGGAAGCCTGGAATCGATTTCTTGTTGCCTGAAGAACAAGAATCCTTACGGCAAGATCCGGGAGGAACATCATCCGATTCCAAGAAAAAGCAGCCATCCATTCCAACTCCGAAGCCAGCATCCTCACGTCCATTACGCATCGCTGGGAAGTCGAAGCCATCACCATTGGCACCAACACCATCTGAGACCCTCACATCCGCAGGATCCATGCACGTGGAAGGTATGACTGAAGACAGGACATCCATACCAGAACAAGCACATTGGAACTGTGTGCGAAAAGGAAAGATCCACGTCCTGGAGATTTTTGCAGGAAGTGCCAGATTCAGCCAATGCTGCGCACTTACAGGTCTCAAGGTTGGGACACCAGTCGACATCCGAACAGGATTTGACGTAATGACATCCAAGGGACGACACATGGTCATGGAGATCATTCGAGAACAAGCACCTGATCTCATTCTCATGGCCCCTGTCTGTGGACCATGGTCAAGCATGCAGAACATCCAACAAGATCAACAGAAGGTCTGGGAGAAGCGACAGCGCTATATCCCGATGGTCGAGTTTGTGGCATCCATTGCGCGATATCAGCTCAAGCACAAAAGATATTTCATCATCGAAAATCCTCAGACATCCAGGATCTGGTATTTGAAGTGCATGCAGCAACTTTTCTCAGATCCATCCGTTACCTGGGGAGATTTCCATTTTTGTGCATTTGGACTGAGAGATCCTGAATCCGGACTCAGATGTCTCAAGCCAACAGGCTTGATGCACTGCTTGCCTCCAGAGGTAATGAGACCAATCTTCAGAAAGTGCAAGAACTTCACCAGCTCGGTGAAACATGAACATCAGCATCTTGAAGGAAATGCCGGCACTTTCGGAAGCAGAACAAAACTGGCACAGGTATACCCTTACCAGTTCTGTCAGGATCTTGCGCATATCATCCTGCGTCACCTTAAGGTGAAACCGCTTGACAATGAAGTGTATCTCTTAGAGGACATCTTCGAGCCGTTCACCGACAAGGAGGTCAACATCCTTCGCAAGGAGATGGAAGCCATCGATCAGGAGTTCAACATGACCAGCAGCAGCACTGCAGTCAGAATCCAAGATCTTCCGTTCAACAAGGAAGTCCCTCCGTTGATAATCCAAGATCCACTAGTCAATAAGTTTCAGAAGACACTGAAACAGTATCCTCCGGGAACCGAGATCGATGTTTTCAAACAAGATCCAAATGACTGGCGATGCCAGAACATGTGGAATGGATGCAAGAAGCTAAGACAGCTATGCGTCTCATCCACGCAATACGATGCATGCACAGCGTACGTCCACACGATCGGCATTAACATGCCCATCAATTCACCACCGGACGATGCATGCATTGCATTCTGGCAGCCTGATCAGCTGAGTAGGATCTGGGTCTTGCCAGCATCCAAGTGCAATTGGGAAAATTTCAATCCGAAGACGTGGCATGCAGTGATGTATTCATCCGTGCATCAAGCATTCTCAGATGCACCAAGCATCAAACCGATGCCTGTCGAAGTCGATCCCATGGATCCCTTGAACTCACCTCGACAACCAGACACACAGCAGCCACCCGATCAACCGGACCAACCCATGCCTGATCCAAGACCGCCTACTCCACCGGACGAGAACATGACAGATCCTCCACCGGATCCACCACACCAGCCTGATCAGCATGATCGACCCGATCATCCTATGCCGCCAGCACCACCAGGTGTGTCACCAGACAGTCCAGTAGATCCACCACTGCCGCCACATGACCGACCGGGTGGAGGCAATCCCGGGGTCAAACGGCAAAAGCAGTCAATTTCATCCTCAAGTGGACTCAATCGACTGGGGGGTGATGTTACTTTGCCGTCTCAGTCACAACCGTCTCAACCGGTTCTTCCAACTGTCGTGGTGCCATCACCACCTGCCATCTTAACAAATCCCGAAGCAGAAGACAACGATGAAGAGCTTGAACTGCCGCACCTTGAGCAAGAAGAAACAACTAATCCGTTGCAGAGCAGTCCACCAAAGAAGCAGAAGACAGGAAAGAAGAAGAAAACAGGCGATGATGAAGATACGCCTGTATCATCTCCCAGAAATGAACCTGCAGCTTCATCCAATTTTAATCCGAACAATCCAATCAGTTTGCCGATGCAAGAAGAGAGTGACGAAGAACTTATTCCTCACGTTCCAACTTCATCCGGCACTGGAAGTTCACAAAGAACTAACCAGTACACTGACCGAGAAGACAGTGAATCCGAAGACTCACAGAGGACAAGACCATACGATGATCAGGAAGCAGATCTTGTTCTTGATGAAGCGCATTGGTCATTCATGACAGCTGAGCAGAAGATATGCTCCAACATAGGATCCTTTACAGTTCCGAGAGATATCGAAGGGAACCCTGTCCTTCTTGGACATGTAAAAGGGACCTTCAAACCAACCAATACATGCGGATTCTCTCACCAGAAGTATAAGGACAATAATCATGTTGACCGACTTTGCAAGAACATGACGGACGATGACCGAGCACTCTTAGTCTTATACTCATCCAAGCAAGAATCCCTGAAGGCTTCATCCACATCCGCACTCATTGGTAAGAAGCGGAAGGAAGCAACAGCCACAGAGATAAGAGCTTATCAGAAGCAATTCCTTGAAGCCAAGCTTCTTGAGTGCAAATCCTGGCTCGATAATGAAGTGTTCGATTTAGTCGATACACGACAACTACATGTCAGGAATTGGGTCACCGGACGATGGGTCCTTACTCTAAAGAGAGATAAGGACGGAAACTTCCTGAAGACAAAAGCTCGTTGGGTCCTCCGGGGTTTTCAAGATAAGTAGAAGAATGATCAGCAGACAGACAGTCCTGCTGCATCCAGGAGTGGTTTCCGCCTTGCCATCCAAGCAGCCGCAAACAAAGGCTGGAACATTTTCCACATGGATTTGAAGACAGCATTTCTCCAAGGCGAGGCATACGATCAGAATCGTGACATCATTTGTCAGATCCCTCCTGAAATGGGATATCCACCACACATTGGAGCACGCATGAAGAAGCCTGCTTATGGGCTGAACGATGCACCACGCAGATGGTGGAACATCCTCGATTCGGCACTCAGATCATACGGTCTAGTGCCCACCAGGGCAGACAGATGTACATATGTTTACTATGGTAAACAGCTTCCAAAATCCGCACCGATCAGTGAAAAGAAATCATCCAACACATTCGATTTAGGAGGTGCTGTTGACTATCTCATGGACCCCGTTTCTGGAAACAATGCCAAGAATCGACAAGTTCATGGAGCACTTTCTCTACATGTTGATGATCTTCTTATGACCGGTGATGACGTGTTTGAGAAGGAAATCATGGGTCGACTTCGTAAAGATTTCCAAGTCGGTTCAGAAGACAAGAATGATTGCCTTTTCGTAGGACAACGCATCCAGTGGAAGCAAGATGACAAATACGGTTGGTACATCAATGTCCATCAGAATGTCGCCATTGACGAACTTCAGGAGATTACATTTGACAAGTATTTAAAAGACGATGTTCCACTCACTCCTCAAATGCACACTGCTTATCGAAGTGTCTTAGGTCAGATCAATTGGTTACAATCGCGGACACAATTCCACATTGGTTATCAATTCTCCAGGTGTGCATCCAAGGCATCCTCACCGACCATTGGAGATGTTCGCGCGATCAACAAGACAGTCAGAACCATCAAGAGCATCCCGCTAAGTATGAGATTCTGGCCTTTTCGGGGAAAGACACGCATAGTTGGGTATCCAGACGCATCCTATCGAAATAATGAAGATAAGTCATCCCAACGCGCGCATGTTATCTTTCTTGCTGAACAGAGAGATCTTCGCCAAGGCTCATCGAATTCGAGAGGCTCACTGGTTGACTATGAGACGCATAAGATCACCGCGACAACAATGTCCACAACTGTTGCAGAACTACACAGACTAATGCGTTGTTACGGTTCAGCATTATTTCTTCGCGGACTCTGGTCAGACATAACAGGCGAAATCGCAGATGTTCACATCCGGACCGATGCTAATAATCTTGTTACGACAGCATCCACAACACATCAACCGGAACAGAAAGAAACAATGCACTTAATCCAGATGCTTCGAAAGGAAAGCAATAGTGGACAGATGCACGATTTAGCACATGTACGAAGTGAAGATTGTTTAGCAGACTCACTTACAAAGCACTCTGCTAAGGCCGATGAGCTCATCAAGGCAGTATTGACAGGTAACCTCATGAACGTTGACGCTCATCCACCTTTCCGTACCATGTTGCAGAACAAGGCATTTTTGGTCGAATGGCTGGCACACAATACAAAACACGGACCAGACATAGTCGCATTTTTCGGTATCGGCATAGCCGAATCCATGTTCGCATATTGGGGAACTTGGGCATGAATGACATGTCCACCATTTTCAATTGCATGAATTTTTCATTTTGCATTATCAAATCCTCAATGCTGTGACGATTACATTGCATGTGACCCTTCTTGAATCTCAAGAAATATGTGTCTGCATCCGCAGCCAGTTTGGTTTACAACCATTTCGAATCTTTGCGACCGTGTATGCAAATTGCCGAAGACATGCCGAACCTTTCCGATGTCTTTTCCTTCCTGCAGACGACGAAGCCATCCGGGAAGAATCCATCCGGAAAGAGTCGTGCATCCCCACTTAAGGAATCACCAATTCGGAAGACCGACGATGAGGAGAGCAAGGACAGCTTGTTGGACTCATCCGATGACTACACCATGGAAGACATCAACGACGATCAGGATACAAGATCCAATCCTCAAGATGAAGATACCAACATGGACCAGGTCGACTATGATCGCGATTCCGAGTCTGAGAAAGAAAGCGAATCCGAAGGCGTACCCTCTGCGGGACAGCCAAAGAGCAAGGCTAGGCCCAAGCCGCCATCGGTACCGCCGCTGAAACTTGTGCCGAAGATAAAGGCGCAGCCACCAGCATCCTTGGATGAGGAGTCAGAATCCGACAAGCACTATGACATCCGGTCAGCTAATGCAGATCGACCTCCACTTCCAAGACGTCTCACTGTGAAGGCACCTCCTCCGTCCATTGATATCAAGCAGAAGAGCCAATCTAGCAATCCGGCAACTCACGAGCGCAGGGAACGCAAAGATGAAGAAGTCAACCTTGCAACAACAATCCTCGGCCTCGAGTTTTGCAGGGAGACCACGCATCCACAACCGTTTTGGAATCCGAAGTTCCTACAATACGTGGAGCAGTACTACCGTGAGTGTGCATACCTTCATCTTGATCACAAGGACTTCCACTACATTCCTGAGCATGAACGATCAGCTGGTAGGTCAAAGCCGGCATGGCTTCAAGCACGATTTGACCAGTATTGGCCATCCACAATCCGTGGCCAAGACAAGGACGGCGAAAAGGATTACATGGAGTACATCAAGAAGATCTATTGCTTCTGCTGTTACATCCACGATGATCCGGTAAATTTCTCCTCCGAAGTCATCCCGACGGTGAACCACAATGGACAGATCGATATGGACAGGACCACCAGGAATGTTGCTCATCTTTGCCAGAGTTTCAAGCACAGTCTCGATCCATCCCATGCAAGACACATCGTGAACCTCATCCTCTGGAGAGTGGAGAGATTGAGCCGATTGTTCTCCGAGAATCTCAGGCATAATGCACGGCCAGGAAAGGAATGCAGAAGGCAAATCCAGGTCAATCGCGATGGATCCGCTGAATTCTGGGATGTGCTCCTGCAGATCGTCCATGCCAAGAACTTCCTCGGACAGAAACCAGGAATCTTCCTGATGACAGTCTTCCCCACATTTGGAAAATGCCGATTTGAAATCGCATTCGTCTATCCGAAGTTCGACGGAACATATGATGAGAGAGCAGCGAAGGATGAGATTGTTCCAAGGCATCGATGGATCAGCGGCCTATCGGACACATCCGCACGATTTGCTCTCCGGCCCGATGGAAAAGACTACTTCGTTGACAAGGACATGGAGATGTACATCCGCTGCACGACAGGCCATACCAGACACGTGGAAATCGAATCCATTGGACGCCCGCTTTGGTCAGGTCAGAAGAAGAAGCAGGAATGGACCGAACCATCCTATGGACTGCCTCAATCCTACGAGACTGTCGATGCCGATGATGACGATGATCCGGCCTATGACAGGAATTGGCAACCCGGCACATCATCCCATGAGAATCGACCTGCAACTCCGAAGAAGATTGTGCCATTCGAGACCCATCCGGTAACTTTTGCATTCCATGTCACATATGCGAGTCAGCTCGAGAAGATCCAGCAGCAAGGCCTGAAACCAGGCAAGGCATCCAAGCCGGGAGGAAGACAGCACGTCCACCTAGCATGCATCGACGACGTTCTCTATGACGACGAACCTGCCGATCCGGTATTGCAATATGCTCCCAAGGGACGAGACGCTCTGCTGATCCTTGCATTCGCCCAGGACAATGTGTACAACCTCCATTCTAGTGGAGAACGCACCATCCTGACGGAAGAGACCATTCATCCGAACAACATTGTTGCAATGTTCGATGTTGATGGAGCCATGTTGTTTCAGAATAATATGATCCTGAGGAACCTTTTGGACAAAGACAGCAAGGAGACTGTGGAAACCAGGATCGCCGAATTTTCAACTCAATTCTACGACTGGATCCGCAACACGAAGGATGAATCCGGTCATGACAGCAAGGAACAATCCAGCGAGACCAAGAAGAGAAGACACTCAGGTGAACATGATGAAGAGGACATGCAGTCGACAGATGATCGATCCGTGAAGCCGAAAGTTTCGATCCTGGAATTCCTCCAGCAAGACGATATCGATGAGTTTCACGCAGACTTCAACAAGGAAGATTTCACTCGCAGCATGTCCAAATCCGACGCAGCCAAGGAATTCGCCGACATCAGAATCCAGTTCCAGCAGCTCATGGAGACCCATCGGACAAATCCGGACAGTCTGAGGCAACAATTGAGCGAGTGCGAACTGAGATCCCTGTTGCACGTGAATCCGAAGGCCAATTTCAATGAGCTGGAGTTCTACTATGAATCTTCAGATACCAATCCCACAATTGAGGAGTTCCGTGAATGCCAACACAAATCCGGATATCCACTCAAGCTTCCGCTAGGAATCAAGAAGTTGCGATATGACACCGATCAGCGGATTATCAAGAAATACACGGACATCCTTGGATCCTTGTTCACGAGAACCGAAGGTACGGAGATTGACTATCTGCACCAACCAGAGTTCTCATCCGGAATTATGCTCAACCTTTTGACCGTGAATCACGGAAACCTGGCGAGGAACCCGAAACTTGATGGAAGAGAACTCAAGGATTGGCCAATTCGAGACCGACCGATCATCATGCAGCTGATCAAGAACAGTGCTAACATCCTCTGTATCAATGAGGCAGATCTATTCATTGATTCCAAGGATGAGAAGAATCATGATATCATCCGACTGTTCATCCAGGCCGGTTACAAAGGAATAGTGTTGAAACAATGGTCATCCAGAACCATTGCTTGCTTCGTCAGAGGTGGACCTCATGCACGAGTTGAATTGTTGGCAAGATACATTTCAACCAAGGCGCAATGCTGGAGTACAACATTCGGAATGTTCCGATGCTATTTTGGACTTGAGGCCAATTGCACCGATCCGGACTACGATACTCCGACATCCGATTGCTTGGCCACCACAGGATTGACCATGAAGAACAATCCTTCGAAGTTTGTTGGAAGCAGATTGCCACCTCGCACATCCGTTCAGAAGCATGGGAAGAACGGAGAGATAATGGTCATTCAGATCCATGAGAATGATGAGATCCATGGAGAATATCCGAAATCCGTTGCAAATCCACGAATGGACTATGACAGCCGTCATGTGACCCGAGCAGAACTTCCATTCGCAACAGTCGGAGTTTTCCATATCCATCCGAACATCACTCACGGCGCTGCCATGGAGGACATCAAGAAAGGAGTCCTGCCACTCGTGACCGAATATCAGTGCGACATTTTGACTGGCGATGCCAACAAGTCCGCAAATACGTACTGCAAGCATCAAGAGGTGTACAATCCGGAAGAAGGCCTCATGAATTTTCTCATGAAGAACTATCAAAGAATGTGGAACGAAGGAGCAGAGAAATCCGAGCATCGTGTTGACGTAACCATGACGACAACATCCACGATAAAATCCCTCGTTCGCCACCACATCTATACCACAGTTGGATCAGGGTATGATCGGACATTTCCCGATTGCATGATGACTTTCGTCTTTGGCTGGGGTAAGACAGACATCCAGAATGCTCACCGACTAGAAGAAACAGCAAAGATGTCAAAGACTCAGCGTACGGCGATGCTAGATGATCCGGAGGCAACCATATCCGACTACATCGTGACATCCTCCGAACGCTTCAAGCACATCAGCAATCAGATGTTCATGGTGGGCTCACAGGATTCAGATTCTCATGTTCCACTATTTGTATACATCCGGAGTTGTGCAGCCAACAAGAAGAGAGACCTTCAGCGATTTGACAAGTTCATCCAAAGGAAGAAGAGTGAACAGAAGGCAGAGAAGGAGACACAGTCGCAGAAATGGTCTCAATCCGGACAGCAAGGTTGGAAGAATTACGGCTACCAAGGCTGGAAGGACTATGCTGACTGGGGCAGCCAATCCGACAGCAGCTTCCAGTGGAACAAGAAGCAATGGTGAATTATTTTGCCATCCGGATAGCAGCTCCAAGAACGAAGCAGAGGAAAATCCATACGGCACCGACACCACGAATATCCATTGAAATTGATCCTCATGCACAACAAGAATATCTCAATGAGCGATCAATAGTCTCACACCTCCGGCACGTGTACAGTGTCTCGCAACTTTTCCATTTTTGATACAACTAGGTATCACGCATTCACAGTACAGTAAATCATCCAAGCAGAAAATAGGATGAATTCAATTTCAACATATGGCTACGGACAGATTTCAATAAGACAACAGTGGCTACGGCCGAAGGCCAAGAAGTCAATGATTCAACAGTAATTCATGCTGGAAGCTAAAAGAAATTTGTGTCTGTTTTGTTCTCGTTTTGTGAACCTCATTAGCTTCCATGCAACTCATACATACTGTTTACATTTTGGCTCAAGGCCCTCTTGTGTATATAGCATGTATACTACATCGCCATAGCAAAAAGGACCTTTGCAGACCGCTTTACAGATTGATACAACAACACGTATTACCAGGACAATCCATCCACAATCCAATCCACAAAGACATTGAGGATTTCCTTGCGGAATAGATCCAGGGACCAACAATAGATCCACTACCACAGGAACCTGATCCCTCCGGGGTTAAGGCCCCAGGCATTGGGCTACACCCCCCCCCCCCCCTGAACAATGGAACCAGTCACCGGGACCCTCTTTAGTGAAAATCCTGGGGGTCTGGATGGGACCTGGACTTGCTAGCATTTACTTTAGTATTGCCTAATCTAAATTTAGTATTGCCAAGACTTCTCTTCGGTCCCCAGTACTTACTTTAGTATTGCCTAATCTAAATTTAGTATTGCCAAGACTTCTCTTCGGTCCCCAGTACTTACTTTAGTATTGCCTAATCTAGATTTAGTATTGCCAAGACTTCTTTTCGGTCCCCAGATTTGGAACTGAGTTTCCATTTGATTTAGTATTGCTGGAGCTTCCTTTGGAGATTTGGAACTGAGTTTCCATTTGATTTAGTATTGGTAGACTTGAGTTTCCATTTGATTTAGTATTGGTAGACTTGAGTTTCCATTTGATTTAGTATTGCCAAGGCTTCCTTTTGAGATTTTTAAGCAACCCCCAAAAAAGTTGGACACTAAAGAGGACCCCAAAACAGTCACACTAAAGGGGATCAGGGACAGCTGTGGGCACCCCCCCTTTGTGCGATTGATTGGCCTAACTTTTTTGTAAAGAAGTTATCATAAATTTGATGGTTTGGGGACAACTTGCAAAATAGATTTCCTAGATCTAAGGCCTTTACCCTTTGAGATGGGAAGAGCTTGGTTAGGTGAGCCACCCTTTAAAAGTAAAAGGCTAAGGCTGTAATTTGGGAATTTCAGCAATCCCCAAAACAAGTTGGACACTAAAGAGGACCCCAAAACAGTCGCATTAAAGAGGATCAGGGTCTCTTGTGGGCAACCCCCTTTGTGCGATTGATTGACCTTACTTTTTTGTAAAGAAGTTATCTTAAATTTGATGGTTTGGGGACAATTTCAAAAAAGGAATTTCTAATGTTTGCCTGGATTTGTTTGCCATTTTTTTTGCCCGACTTGTTTGGCCTGTGTTTTTTTGTCCGGATTTTTTTCTGGCGGCCGAAAAAACTTTCCACAATAGAGGACCCCTAAAACAGTCACAGGATCCTGAATTACGAAAAAAACTTTACACAATAGAGGACTCAATCATTAAAGGAGGTCCAACATTACTGGGCGGGATCCACTGGCGGAATTGTTTGGCGGGATACTGGGCAGATCCACTGGCGGACCACTCTGGCGGGATGCTGGGCGGGATCCACTGGCGGACCGCTCTGGCGGGATACTGGGCGGGATCCACTGGCGGAGTTGTTTGGCGGGATACTGGGCAGGATCCACTGGCGGACTCCTCTGGCGGGATCCACTGGCGGAATCGTTTGGCGGGATACTGGGTGGGATCCACTGGCGGGCTCCTCTGGCGGGATACTGGGCGGGATCCACTGGCAGACCACTCTGGCGGGATACTGGCCGGGATCCACTGGCGGACCGACCACTCTGGCGGGATACTGGGCGGGATCCACTGGCGGAATTGTTTGGCGGGATACTGGGCGGGATCCACTGGCGGACCCCTTTGGCGGGATACTGGGCGGGATCCTCTCTGGCAGGAGGGTGTGGTGTAGCAGCATCGCAAACGTGGATTCTACTTTAAATCTAACAACCCCTTCCTCTCGGGTGGGGAATCAAAGCTCACACACTAGAGAACCTGACAAAGACAAATGAATGTTCGCTCTACACAGAAAGCTTGCCTCAATTGTGCGGCCATCAGTCAGGTTGGCATGCCTGAAATTAGGTCACACGGCTACCACACTAGCCAGAAGCATCCGGAATCCTTAGCTGCACAACCTGGCCCCGCAAATTTACCACCGTCACAGCCACTCAAGTGCTAGGTTTAGCTGAAGCTCTTGGCTTCCGTACAGTTAGTGGTTTGGATTGGGGGATTGCTGGTTAGGCTGTTTCCCATTTACCCTCTACAAGAACCAGGGGTTCAAATCCAATTCCAAACCACCAACCCACTAAGTAAGAGCTAGCCGAGTCTTAACACGCCAGAAAAACAAGTCTTGCGGGCCCAGACCAACTCAACAACAAGCCCCCCCCCCCCCCACGCCTTCCGCCCGCCAAAGGAGTTCCACGTTGAGACGCGGCACCCGGTCCGGGCGTCGCGGCATGCGCGGAGGCGGGCGCCCTGCGGCCCCGGAACCGTCAGGGGCGGTTCCCCCCTCTAAAGCAAAAAGGGAACTGGACTGGGAATTGCGACTAAGGTCCTCCGGCTGAGTTTATCCGAAATAAACAGCCCAGACAGCTCTGCAGGCAAATGAGTCCCTGCAACGCAAAGGGACAAGTAGAACTAGACCGTTGGGGCAGCTACCCGAGAGCCACCCGCTTCCAGCGCCTCAGAAAAACACCATCCTAAACCAGCGGCGGGTCCTGATTAGCAGATTCTCGTATCATCATTGCATTATGTGTTGCTGGTAATCATCATTACATCATGGTGAAAATTACACCAGATAGATATACCATTGCTAGAACCGCGTATCTTCCTTTAAAACAAAAAGTTCCTCTACCTGGGTTTGCCTTGCCTCACGAAAACCTGACGCCGAACATCCGCACCTGAGTACGACGGCAGCCATGGCCAGTCGCAATCGCCCTCTGTCGATCTCTGTCGAAGGCTCTTAGGATATGGCGTTGGTCTTCCCGCAAAACCTTTGGTTCAAGTGTGGCTGGGACAAAATCGGTAAATGGAACAGAACTCAATAACCTGGTCGCTCTGGTAGCGGTCTTCTACTCAAAAATAGGCAAACCTGGGTTGCCCTGGTAAATGGGATCAGGTAAAAAATAAGCCAAACACCTGGCGAATGGAACCAAAATACCTGCGGGTCGCCCTGGTAAACGGAAGCACAGTTTACAACCTGCGGAAACATGGATTGCCCTAAATGGAATCAAAATACCTACGGTCTTCTGGTTTAATTTTGACCCATACCCCGAGGTGAGTTCCAAAAGATCCAAGGGACAAGGCCAAGCTCATGCCGAAAACGACCCAAAGCGTGGGCACCTAATCGAAAAGGGCTTTCACCAAAGAGGTTGCGACATACATGTATCAATATTCATTAAGGCTGACCCTGATCAACACCCTCCCCCCCCCACTTATTAAGGGGGTCCATTTCTCGTGGGGAATCTCCTTTCCTTTCTTCCGAGGGATCCTCATGACCCATTCTCTCAGCATGAATCCTCGCTTGTTTCTTGCCCGAACATCCCGTGGGGCTGGGCCGAAAAGCTCCGCGCGGAGCGGAAGCGGGAACCTGAACGGTCAAGTGGGTATGGGTCAACATTAGGCCACCAGACCACAGGTTTTAGTCATTGCTTCCATTTAGAAGGGCAAGCCATTTTGGGTACCCTTTTTTTGACCCACAGCCAAGCGGTATGTTCACCTTGGACAGAAGGACCTCCCTTTAAAAGCAGGGTCCCCGTCATCCAGATTCCTTCGGTGGGGTGCATGCATCAACAAGAGGTTCATTGTTCCCTGTACCAACCTCAGCCGAGTGAAGAGCTTTGGGCCCAACTTGGTCCCAAGTCGTGCTAGTCCTACACCTTCCGGTCTGGACAGTTCATCCCTCGAGCATGCCCTCAGCATTTCTTGCTTTGAGAGAAGAACTCTTGAGATCTCAAACAGCTGATGGGCGCTTCGAGAAACACCCAACAGAAATAGGATGAACATACATAGCTGCCATGGAATATCCGAATATCCCCCCCAAACGGTCGCGAATACCTTCACGGCAGAGCTCACTGCTAGCTGCTAGACCATCCCGTCTGAGGGTAAGCCCCAAAGGTAGGGTAAGCCCGAATCTTGCACATGACTACTGCCCCGTGTGGGGCCTTCCCAAACGTGGAGGACCCGCATTGGATAGCTTTGAAATGCAAGCCAAAAAAACAATCCCACCCAATGTCATACAAGTCTCTCCCTTGGCACCCATGCAGAAGGCCGGCTCGCCGCCGGCACTGCCACCAGCTGCAGGGCAGGCATGGCTGCCTGCCGAAACAAGAAGAGCAATGCGTTGATACACCAACCTCAGTTTGCAAGCAAAACGAACCACCAGAAACGGGTGGCCAAGAGAGGAACATGTAAAACATGTGTGTGTGTGACGAAAAAAGGCGTCCACCGTCCAACACATCTAATTCCCAAACTGCCGAGTAGTAGACAAAATTCGCGGCTCTTGGCCATGACGCGAGACCAACAGTTTCCAGGCAGCAGACTCAGACATGCAAAGCTTGCCCTGCTTGCGTCCAAAACCACTACTTTTTGGGTGAAGGAGCCAGCAAATCACATGACCCGGGCGCAAGTTCCGTTGTCCCGTCTTGGATGTTCAATCGACTGAGGTCATAACCACGGTTACTGGGAGAGCTGGGACCCGTCGCCTAACTCTTCCAGCATCTTGCCTACGTGGCTTGAAGGATGCAGCCTCGAAACGAGTAAAAACATATGTGTGGGTAAATACATATGTATGTATGTACAAAATATATTAACATGTGTATATATATATATATATATGTATATGCAACAATATCTACGTACATGCGTATGCATGAGTCTGGTGGACATGACTCATGTGTATGCATGAGTCTGGTGGACATGACTTGCGCATCTGCACAAATGTGAATCAAGCTCGTACAGGTTCATGTCTTGGAGACATTGCTTGGATAGAAGTGTTCGCGCATTTGTGTGCCCGCGAAAAAGGTGGACCGGAGTTGGAGCACGCCCGGGCACTGCAATTGATGGCTTCCGCTTGTGTTCTCTGTACCCACAGCTGCATCCCAGCTCAAACGAGGTGAGGTCAAAGTTGCGGTCGTTGCGGATATGGACTTTTTTTGCCAAAGTGTGTGATGCATGTGCCGGGTGGCCACCATGTGCCTGGCCAAGATTGCAACGCACCTGGCATGAGAAAGGGCTGTGCCCTGCAATCGGAAAGCTGCTGGCCTCCGCTCCAGCGTTCAGGCGAACAAGGCGAGCCTTGGCGACTCCGCTCCCCACTTTTGGGTTTCGGTGTTTGGTGCGGTTGCAAAACGCCTGTAGGTCCTCAACTTGCAACAGGTGTTTGATCTTCTTTGGACTGATTGCTTTCAATGCAAACCGTCTTCATGCTCGCTGCTCCTCAACTGTAAAGAAACGGAAGGTCCTAAAAGGATGTCACAATGCGCAACAAAAAGGAGCCCACGATGTTTCTCCAACAATACAAGCACAAGCGTAGCAGCCAAACAAAGGATTTATGCAAACTATGGTCGTCAAGTTGGCTGTCTGGAGCCGACACGACACCACACTGCGAGCCCCGTTTGTTTCCAGACGCCTCCGCTCGCACCCTTCAAATGGCCGCTTTGCGCGTCGAGGGGCCGAGGCTCGGGCGGAGTCAGACGCGGTCTTCGCCTTTGCTTTCTTCGGCCTGGCCAAGCTCTGGGCAATGGGGCCAAAGGTGAGTCATGGCAGCTGGGGGGGAGGGAGGGGAGGGGAGGGAGCCCCAATGAGCCCCACTAAGCTCAAAATCCTGCACCACCTCAGAAACCCTGGAATCAAATCAAGGTTTCCCATGGTTTCAAAGTGGTGCAGGAATTCGTCCGTCCACAGTATGGGTGAGGGTACTCTTTTTTGGTGGTGTTAACTGCATTATGCTTTGTGGAGTTTCCATGCCACAACTTTGAGCTGGGGTCACCAATTTGTTTGGGATGGTTTTGAGGGGCTGCAAAAAGAAAGCCATGTATTCTGAGGGTGCCCTGTTAGACACACCCGTCTGCACATATTCCAACAGCTCTCTCAGCGCTCAACCCCACCAGAAAATAGTTATAGCGGGGGAACCGGAAGGGGCACAGGTAAAAACCTCGAGTGTTTGAGAACCAATGGTGAATTCATCTCTTTTGTCACTGCCGTCAATCTTGTGTCGAGAGATGGATGGATATGGAAAACTGCAACAGTTGCACACGGCAATGCATCCCTGTGGACTTGTTGACTGTTGCCACGGTCCAATTTATTGAGCTCGTCTCTGGAAGGAACCGTGATGGTGACGATCTCTGCCTGAATGCAACTCTCTTTCTTCCAATCTTGCGCGCTCATGAAATCGCTGCGCATGCCAAGCAATCAGGTGTTGGTCACATGTAATTGGGACCATCTGCGCGGCCGAAGATAACACTCGAAGATTCCCACTTCGATGGCCCAGAAGCTGCGATTGAAGGCTTGGATCTTGCACGCAATGACCAGCTTATGATACTGTGTTTCCCGCATCTCAGAACTTAAGTTCGCGAGGTGAATGGTTCTCGATGACATTGCACTAACCCATCTTTCTCGTTGCTGGTCGGTCAAGTCACTCTGGAATTGTGCTAGGTTGTCAGGTACATAGATTTGGGATACCCCTGAATCATGCAATTGTTTCCCTTGACAGCTGGACTGGTTGGTCCATGGCTCCCATGTCACTCTGATTCCTCCAAAAAATGTCTGTGAGATTGCGTAAAGACGCTCTCTGATACACTCATGCTCACAATCTGTTTTCACCTTGCTGTTGCATGTCCAAGGCTGGTTGTGCTCATGAGCACATGCTTCGTCCCGAATTTCGGGAGGTGACCGTTGCTTCTTGCAGTCGTGCAAGCGCTGCAGCGTCTTCCTTCGCGGATGTGTTCCGCCCTGTTTTCTAGGCTGTGCATTTGCAGAGCCTCGATCTGCCAGCTTACTAGCAATGGTCAAATTAACGCCCAGGAGGACGCCTTACCTTTGGGGCCGACTCCAAATAGGATCGCCTTGCGATTGGGCAGCGCAGATCGAAGGAAGGAACACCTTTGGTGGGGCCTCAGTTTCGACTTCTGAACTTTCGAAGACACGCTCGGTTAGTGAGCAAGGCGAACTTGGAAGCACCCAAAAGTAGCCCAACAACCACACGCCCCTGAACCTGAAGAATAACCCTTCTTACATTCACCCAATAATATCTCGAGGTGTGCAAACGCGGTCAGCAACCATGCCCTTTGATCTCAAACGAACACAGCTTTGGAGGATACAGTTACTGTAGCTCTCGTGGGGTGGAACTCGCAATGGAATTATTCCCCCGGAAAAAAAAGAAGAAAAAAACGTGTCCCAAGCCCGGTGGAACAGCTGGGCGGAAACCCGCACTTTGCGTCCGCCTCCGCTTGGCTCTTCCCTTCGCGCCTCACAGAAACACGCCGTGAGCTGTCGCGCGCGTTTGCCAACAAGCAGCCCCTGTGTCGCTGGCCAAGACGCAAAGAACTCGTTGCCGAAGTGGAACTGGCCACATTCTAAGAATTCTGATGGTCGGAACATACCAAAAATCGTTGGTGGATCAAACATTCATGTATATAGATCATATCCAAAGGTCCAAGGAATCAAACATGCCCATTTGGAAGACCGCACAGGCCTTATGTGCGCTTGGGAGTTTTGTTGACCAGGAACCTCCATGATTTGCTTGGCACTACCTGCATGCGACGCCATCCCCCAACCAGTCCGTTGGCTCACCGCAAAACAGTACAAGGCAAGTGGAGAAAGGGAGGTGTCAAAGGCCCAGGCTGCAGCGTCCTTTGCTGAGTCCATAAACAATGCAAGAACTGTCTGGAAACGCTCAAAATAGATGTTTTCAGTGTAGTCTTGGCATTCAAAACGTCAGTGTAGGACCCGGCCTTAGTGTTGGATCTCGCTGCACCTCACCCATCGCATCTCCAACCGCAGAAATGTCGAACATACACATACACATCACAATTATACAATATTCTAGAAAAAGGTTGATGCACGGATCACGAAACCATTGCTGCTGTGGGAAAGGTCAACAGAAAACACTGAAGTGGGATAAGTTTCAACTTTGAACATTGGTTGACTATCAACAAATCCACTTTCAACATTGGTTGATGATCAACACATCCTGGATGTTGAAGATGCGCTGCTGGATAAATGAACTCTCGAAAAACTGGGGCCAGACATTTGTGCGCAAGGAACTCACCCATCGCCTGGTCTGCTGCGAGCTCAGCTTGCAATGCTTTGCCATAAGTCGACGGCAGACGACGAAATTCGACGGACAAACCAGCCGAAAAAGAACATGATCTACCAAAAGGATCCCACTGTGGATGGACGAAATCCTGCACCACCTACGAAACTCTGGAATGATGATTCCCTTGTAAATACCGAGAAACCATGGTTTCCCATGCTTTCAAAGTGATGCGGACGGATTTCGTCCATCCACAGTATCACCATGAGTCTCCCTGAAGTTCTTTGAGTTGACTCCCAGGGCCCAAAACCAAACGACCTGCCTCGCTTTGGGGCGCCATCCCCGGCATCTGTGGAGATTTCGTCCTCCACCCTGCGGCAATCTCGCCCCACATGCAACCTTTTGAACATCCCGCCAGATTGTTTTTGTCCACAAACCGCTACTCCCCCCCTACAACTGCCTTGTGATTGAAGTGATTGTCCCGAGGCAAAGCCTGCTTGGCTGGCCAACATCACCCGCAGGACAAGCATCACTAGCCTGCATTACGAGTCTGCATCGCAAGCATGCCCTGCATCATGAGCATCACTTGCCTGCATCAGGAGCATTGCCAGCATCACTACTACCCAAACATATGCTTGAACACATTCATAAATTCATAAGAACGGAAGTGTAGATCTCGTGAAGTAGTATGTGGATCAATAACTAGCGTTTTCAAGGATGGATTCAAACTACGGGCGACCCAGCACAAACCAAGAATTTGGGACAGTTGTTCTCACATCCGGTTGTTTTGCAGGACCCCCACTGGGCCCAAAAGCATTTGGGAACTGGCAGAGGTGTTGGGCCTTTCGATGGCTGTTTTACAACCGCCTTCCTTCGTTCTAGGCTTTGCGGATTCACCAGAGGTGAATGTCCATTGGCGGGTCTGGGTAGATGATAATACAGTTGATGAGCAGAATCCTCACCAGTTGGTGGGTGGTTTATCCCAATGCTTGCAGGGGTTCATAAATCCTAGGTGCAGGATTCTTTCCCATCAAGTCAGCAGTTCAACAAACTCAAGCAGGTCTTCCCTAATGTTACCTTCATATGTCAGTCTACGCACTGCGTAGCTATACTGGGTCAGGTGGGTGGCAACACTTCTGCCTGGAACTCCCGGCGACTTCCAGCGTTTCAGCGTCAGGTACCGGGAATCGTCTATTTTCGGTTTGAAGACATAGAACGGCATGAAAGGCCGTGCTTGGGTATGATTTTCTAGTTGGGCCTCTTTGGCACCCTTTACATGCGGATTTATGTCCACCGCCCGTTCTATGAGCGGGGTCCCTTCTGAAAGATCTAATTCAAGTTCCCGAACCTGCCATGACAAACACCAACGCTACCCGCCCGCCCGCCCCCAATGACAGCCTAAGGAACGGCCACTTCACCCTCCACCCAAATGCCTGCGGTTCCTGACATTTTGAGAGTGATGCCCTGTCACACAGTGTATCGCTTGCTTCACTTGAGCCACCAGTGAAAGAAAAATGTGTGAACCATCCTCTTACCCCCCCCTTCATAGGAACCCTCCCCTTTGGAATGTATTTAGAGGGAACCGACAGGTGGAGCTCCCTATCGCTTCTTGGGCTTTCATATGCGTCTGCACTGTTGATTGAACCCTTTTCACCATTAAAACCACCCATTTGCCCTCCCTCCTTTGACACATCATATCCTTCCGGACACCTTCAGACGTCACTCATCCCCTCTGCCTACGTCTGGGTGTGATGGAGACCACGCTCTGTGCCAGAGCTTCCGCGGTACCTGGAACGTGGCTTGTGTTTTCGGTTGAAATTGCCCTGACATCTTGCCCCAAAATTCCACTTCTTGACTACCGCAAGGTAGGCTTAAACGTACAGGTGGTTGAGTCCCCCAAAGGAAGCCCTGGGTTTAAGCCTACCTTGAAGCGTCAAAAAGTGGAACCCTGTCTTGCCCGGTGTCTTTGCTCAAACTCTGAAAACCTCAACAAACACCATCCATACAAGCATATACAAGCCTATCTCCTTTCAATTGCGTGGCATCTACCGAACCCCGCAATGTAGGTTGCCTGATCATCAGTGGATTCGAAGCGCAGTTCAAAGATGCAGACCTCCGATGTTTAGCGCTTCGAACGTGCAGAGGTTGCAACGGCGACAAACCGAGCCTGTTTCAACTTGGAACCTGACGTTTCAGGGTCCTGGTTTACGGGGCTCCAACGCAAAATCCTGACCTTCAAAAAACAAGGCGCTGAGAAGCCACGGGATCTCCACTGGAGGCAGTGCGACACTGGAGCCCTTCTATTTCCGCCAGCACTGGTCAAGGGAACCTACGATCCAGCCATGCCTCCGCATGAGCTGTAGCTGAAGGTCCGGATTTCAAGCGAGTCGCGTCTATCAGGCGAGTCAAGGCAAAAACCATGGTTTCAGGAGGGATTCAGGCGTGTCAGCCTTGCCCCTCATCGGTTGTGGAATCGCCTTGGATGAAAGGGATTCTTGCTTTGAAACCGTTTGTAGAAATCCTTTCAACAGACTACCCGCACTATCAGATTGTAAAGACGCTGTCGAGGCCAAATGGTAGAACCAAAGCAACACGCGTGAAGCTGCAAATTCGATACTGCTGAATGGAAGTGCTGCGACCAATAAGGCTGGAGCAGGTCGACTTCTTCTCGCACCTTTTTTGCCATTGTTCATGTCGGCTTTAACCACACACACCTGCGCCCTGCCAGAAGGCTCAATCGAAAACTCCTCTGCCATACTTTTGCTGGCGGCCACCCCCCTTGAGAGAAGGCTGTGTTGGTCTTGGTTGATTGCCTCTTCAATTTCAAAAAACAGAGTGGATCATGAAGCGTCAATTCATGCTGCAACTATGAATCTGCAGTCCTGCCCTCCAAGCCTTCTGCCACTTCGAACCTAGACCTCCAGGTCCGGGCCCGGCATGTCAAAGAAGTCGGGCCCTTTGCCCATTGGCCCTTTGCCCATGAAGGCCCCTTTGCCCATGGGTCCTTTGCCCATGTCTCCCTTGTCTCCCTTGTCTCCTTTGCCCATGTCCATCTTGCCCTTGCCGGGCATGCCCTTCCTCGGATGGCACAATCTCTCGCAGGGTGTGAAGGAAATGCGACAAGGCCAGAGTTCAAACCAGGGGAAGGCAAGCCTGGCAGCTCATCTCAGTTCCGAGAAGATCGACAAGTGCTTTCTTACAGGCGGTCTTCTTTCAATATACGCAACGTCCAACATTCCTGTATGGGTGGTTTTTTTTTGAGGCACCCTTTTGTGTTGTGGTTTAAAAGGAAATCAAAGGAACACAATCCGTTTTGCGGGCCTTCTAAAACGACACACCCGCAAGCGCTTCTTTCAAACAACTCGCGACACTCTTCGAAAACAGTTTCGGCCAGTGAAAGCCGACTCAGCTTCTATGTCGTTTAGCCACAACCACAACCACCAAACAACAATCAACAACCAACAGCCAATAAACAACAACCAACAACCCAAACCCCACCACCACCACCACCACCACCACCACCACCACCACCAGCACCACCAGCAGCAGCAGCAGCAGCAGCAGCAGCTGCAACAACGAGGTGAGCGGCCGTCCCGCCGCCCCCACAAGGCTTGTCGGTTGAAATCATGCGATATCAGTATGGTCATGCAAAACTTCTGCGACTTGGCATTTTCAACATCTACCTCTTTGTTTCACGGTTGTGAAAACGCTGGCCCGGCTCCTAGAATGCTATAGCATCGTGTTTTCGCCTCAGCAAAAGATGGTTTTTGGAAGGGCCTGAAAGAAAACATGTTTCCCACACCTGCAAGGGGTATCGTATGTTATTCCTAAACACGGTTTCAACCTCGCAACATAATATCATGACTGCTCTTTTTTGTGCGGTCCTATCATGACCCGTGTTTGAAGCAACGCTGAAACTACCGCATGTCCCCTGACCACTCCACGGGCCAACATGCAAAGCCAGGTCTTTAGATGCAATGTGTTGACAAATCCGCGGATCTAATCGTTTCAACCACGGTGCCAGAAGACTCATGCGCCAGGCGTGGGTGCACGTGAGCGAGATGCGCGTGAGCAGATGTGCTTACCATGCGCCAGGCGCCGGTACATTTGAGGGCGCGCTTACCATGTGCCAGGCGCGGGTACATTTAGGTGGTGCGCTTACCATGTGCCAGGTGCGGGTACACTTGAGCGAGATGCGCTTGGGCGGGTGCGCTTACCATGTCCCAGGCGCGGGTAGATTTGAGCGAGATGCGCGTGGGCGGGTGCACCTACCATTTGCCATGCGCGGGTAGATTTGAAAAACCTATCCCCCAGTGCCAATTTAGAATTGACACAGAATCTGGTTTCCTCGTTCTGTGAGACGAAAAACAACGTTGTGGCCAGTCCTTGCTTTGTTCTTTGCAGTCAAGGAGCTCGAAGCCCTTGTCAAAGCCCTTGTCAAAGCCCTTGTCAAAGCCCTTACCTTTGGGCGCCCCCAGCTCCCAGTCACCGTGGGCATAAGGGCAGCTGTCCTGCACTCGCTTTTTGCCGAGAACGGCGGTAAGAACGGCGGTCTGTCTCAAAATAGGGGAGACCCCTGTTTAGATGAAAACCAGAAGGACTCCCACCACCTGCGCGGGGGGGGGGGAGGGGGTTAAATAGAAGCCAAGAGGAAACTCTCTTCAAACACACATAGACGCAGAGACACAAAGAGACCAAAACACAGACACACAGCGCACGCAGTCAGCGAGAGACACCGAGACACAGAGACACAGAGACGTAGAGACGCAAAGACACAGACACACCGAAGACACAGAGACACAGAGACACAGAGATACAGAGACACAGAGTCACAGAGACACAGAGACACCGAAGACACAGAGACACAGAGACGTAGAGACGCAGAGACACACAGACACAAAGACACCAAAGACACGGAGAGACAGAGAGACCAAACACAGCGGGGCACAAAGACACAGAGACACACACAAAGACTCAGAGACACAGAGATGCATACATTACATACATTACAGTACATTACATCACATCACATTACATTACATTACATTACGTTACGTTACGTTGCGCTACGTTACGTTACATTGCATTACATACATTACATACATTACGTACATTGCTAACATACATACATACATTACATACATACATACATACATACATACATACATACATACATACATACATACATACATACATGCATACATACATACATACATACATACATACATACATACATACATACATACATACATACATACATACATACATACATACATACATACATACATACATACATACATACATACATACATACATACATACATACACATACATACATACATACATACATACATACATACATACATACATACATACATACATACATACATACATACATACACATACATACATACATACATACATACATACATACATACATACATACATACATACATACATACATACATACATACATACATACATTACATACATACATTACATACATACATACATACATACATACATACATACATACATACATACATACATACATACATACATACATACATACATACATACATACATACATACATACATACATACATACATACATACATACATACATACATACATACATACATACATACATACATACATACATACATACATACATACATACATACATACATACATACATACATACATACATACATACATACATACATACATACATACATACATACATACATACATACATACATACATACATACATACATACATACATACATACATACATACATACATACATTACATACATACATACATACATACATACATACATACATACATACATACATACATACATACATACATACATACATACATACATACATACATACATACATACATACATACATACATACATACATACATACATACATACATACATACATACATACATACATACATACATACATACATTACATACATACATACATACATACATACATACATACATACATACATACATACATACATACATACATACATACATACATACATACATACATACATACATACATACATACATACATACATACATACATACATACATACATACATACATACATACATACATACATTACATACATACATACATACATACATACATACATACATTACATTACATACATGTA